>JYCQ01000109.1:0-416050 GCA_000931505.1 Hypoxylon sp. E7406B | reverse complement strand
TAATATTAATTTAATATTTTTATTATTTTAATTTTTTATAAACTTTTATAATGTTATAATATTAATATTAATTATTATATATTTTATAAATAAATTAATAAATAAAATTTTTTACGAAAATAACTTTAAATAAATTTAAATAATAAAGTTTTAACTTTTATTAAAAAGCTTTTTTTTAAACGTTATTTTAATAATGATTAAATTATTAATTACTTATAATTTAAAAGTTATTTAATTTTACGTTTTTATATTATAATTATTTATTATTTTATAGGAATTTTTATTTATTTTAATTTAACTTATTTAATTATTAAAAAGTAAAAAGTTAAAGACTTTTTTAAAAAAAAAGCTTTTATAAATAATATCACTTATTAAATAAAATTTAAATTTTTATTTATGTATATTTAATAAAAGTAAATTAATATTATTTAAAAGTTTTTTTATTAAATTTATTTTAAATTATATTTTAATAAGGTTAATTAATATTAAAAAAAGGTGTATTAAAAATATAGTGGATAAATTATATTTAATTTAAATTATATTTAATATGTAAACGTTTATTATAAGTTTAAAATATATAATATTAAAGTTTACGTTATTATAAATGTTTATTTTTAATATATTATATGGTTTTATTATAGGTTTTTAACTTATATAATTTAATTTATATTTATTTAATATATATTTATTATTAAATAATAAGGTTATATTTTTTTTATAATTTAATTAAATAAAAGTAATGAATTTATAATTATAATTAATATATATTATTATTTATTTTAAAATATATAAGTAATTTAATATTTTTAAAAAGTTTATTTAAATTTATAAATATTAATGTAAAATTAATTAACTTTAATTAAAGTTAAAAACTTTAATAATAATTTTAATAAAAGTAATATAAATGTTAATAACTTTAATTAATCCTTTTTAAAATATTTAAATATTTATATTTTTACCAATAATATTTATGTTTTTTTAATTAAATTTAATTAAGTTTATGAAATTAATATGTTTATTAACCTTTTTTTTTTATTTATTTATATATTTTATAGTAAAAATATAAGTAATTAACAAATTAAAAATTAATGGAGTTAATTTTATAATAATTAAGTAATTTTTTAAAAAGTAAATTAAATTTATTTAAGTTTTTATAAATTTAATTAAAGTAAAATTAACTTATTTAAAGAGTATTTTAATTAATTAATTAAAAATCACTTTTAAAAATAATATTAATTTTTTAACGAAATTACTTTAATTTATATTTTTATGTTTATAATTTAATTTAAATTTAACAAGTTTATTTAATTTTAAAATAATTATAAAATTTAAAAATAAAAAAATAAACTTTATATTATTAATAGGAAACTTTAAACTTTATATATTATATTAAGAAAAATTAAAAGTAAAAAATGTTAAGTTTTATTAAACTTAATTAAATTTAAAAAAATGAAAAAGTTGGTTAAATTAAATAGTGTTAAATTAAATGTGTTTTTATTATTTAATATAATGTTTATATATAAAAAAATTTTAAATAAAATAAAAGGTATATTAAAGAAAATTAATAAAAATATTAAAAATAAGTTTTATTTATGTAAATATAAATATTTTTAAAAGAAATTAATGAAATATATTTATTAAAGATTTAAATTTAAAATAATTAAATTAAAATATTTTAATAATAAATAAAAGGTATTTAAAGTAATTTTAATGGAAATTAGGTTTAATTTAAAAATGTTAAAAATGTTAAAAATTAATGATAAAATAAAGTTTTAAGTTTATATAAATTAAAATAATAAATAAAAGTTAATTTAAAATGGATTTATTTATTAATTAATTATGGTAAATTTTTATAATTTTTATATTTTAATTATAATATTAAATAATATTAAAAAGTTATTATTTTTTTTATATAAATTAATTTTATATATTTAAAACTTTTATATATATTTTTTTTTAATTATTTATTTAAGTTTTATATAACATATTTAATTTAAGTTTAATTTAATTTAATAAAGTTTAATTTATTAATATAATACTTAATTTAGTTTTAATTAAAGTTTTTTTCACTTTAATTTTATTTTTTTTATTTTATTTTATTACATTTTTTTATGTTTTTAGTTAAATTAATGAATTTTAATTTAATATATTTTCTTTTATTTTTTTTTACTTTATTTAATTAAATTTTAAATAATTTTTAAAAGCGAAAAAAAATTATTAAAATTATGTAAATTTAATAAGTTTTATTTAAATTTAATAAGGTTTTTTATAATAATATTTAAGTATAAATTAAAGTAATAACTTTTATTTATAATATTATTAAATTTAATTATAAAGTTATTTTTAATTTTTATAATTATATAAAGTTTATTATAATTTAAGTTTAAATTAATAATTTATTTATTATTATTTAAAATAATGTTTTTAATGAATTTTTAAGTTTTTTTTTAAAGATAACTTTTAATATAAAAGGTTTTTAATAAGTGTTTAATAAAAGTATAATAATTATTGTATATAAATATGTTAATTTAAATTTTAATGATTTAATTTATAAAGATTTAATGTAATTTAATTAAAGTTATTTTAAGTTAATTATAAAAAAGTATTTTATAAAAGTTATTTAAATATAAATAAATATTGATTTTAATAAAAAATAATTTATAAAGTTTACGTTTAATCGAAAAAAATATGTTAAAAAATAAATTTATTTTATAAGCTTTTTTTGAAATTTTATAATAAACTTTAAATTTAAAAAACGTTTTTATTTTAAAAGTAATTAAAGTAAAATTATTTCGAAATAATTAAAGTAAAATAATAATTATTTAAATTTAATTATAATGTAAAAAAGTTTTAATTAAATTAATAATATTAATAAAAATTAAAATTTAATTAAAGTTAACTTTATAAATTTAATAATAAATAATATATAGTAATTTTTCTTTAATATTAATATATAATTATAAAGTTTTAAAATATTAATTAAAAAATATAAAGAAATTTATAATATTAAGTTATAAAAGTTAAAATAAAATATAATAAATTTAATTAAAGTTATTTAATTTTAAAAAAAATAAAAGAAATTTATAAAAGTAATATTAAATATATTAAAATTTATTTATAAATAAATTAAATTTTAAATATTAATTTAAATGATAAAAAAATTTTAATAAACGTTTATAAAAATGTTATATTAAATTTAATTAATTAAATTTAAATTAAATATAAACATATTAACGTTTTTTAAATTTTAATTATTTAAGTTTTATATATTATTATACCTTTTTAAAAGGATTAATAAAACTAATATAATCATTTTTAAAAATAAATAAAGTCATTATTTTTTATATATTGGATAATAAATAATTAATTATAAAGTTATTTATAAACCTTAAATAATTTAATAAAATATATATATTTTTATATACTTTTATTAACTTTTAATAATTACGAAGACATTAAACGGATTAATAATTTCCTTTTAAATATATTAAAAGTTATAATAACTACAAGTTAAAATCATCTCGATTCTTAGCATCATATACGCATACCTGCATATAGAATTAGCATCTCAAGTATACGCTGAAACCGGGGTGGATGCGTTTGCCGTTCTAGCCGCACCGCCGCAGATGACCCCTGGCGCACGGCACCGTCAGCTGAAAATCCTCATATCACGCTTACGCTCCCAAGCCACAGTCTCTCGCGTGTCTTGGCCAATGGCAGGATGCGACCGGGTGCGAGTCTGGGGAAAATCTCGATGGCGAAGAGCCGCAGTCAGGCAACTGACGTGAAAATGGTCGACTGTGGGTGGTAATAAAATGTAACGGTCGTCTCGTCATTGATGCCTTGTAAGAATTTAGACATTTTTCTCTCGTACTCTCGTAGAGACACCGAACGCAAACAATTTATCTTTTAGACCTTTTGCGCGAAACTAGGATCTGATGCGACCTGTCTTAGACGTGTTTATGGAATCCGCGTTACGCGTGATCGTGAGGGAAGGCTAATTAGGATAGAGTTACAATTCTTTTTTCTGGAATCAACATGGCGGCGGTTATTCGCGAGGACTCGGGTGGCCTAGGACCTGAAGCTCAGATCGAAATGCAAGACGCCGCCGCTCGCGCTAGCGCTAGCTCGCCCGAGATTCAAAACAGAGCCGGCGACCAAGATACTCCTAATGTGAATGCGGCGCCGCCAAGCGACAAGTCCGAAGATGATGATGGCCTCGATATTGAGAAATCCATCGACAGCAGCATTTCACATTGGGACCCGGAACCAGGGTTCGTGCATGTCGACGGTGACATTGACGGCCATGGCTATAATAGGACGACGGTCGATGTCATCGCTGTGCCTTGTGTCGGCGCGTCCCCTGTTGACACATGGGCCAGGGAGCCCCTTGCGGATGGCTACTTCGGCTTTCCAGCGCCGACCGAGCTGGAGAAGTATCCTACTGCCTCGCAACTACCAGGCAGCAGCATCCTCTCACCCACTATCAGCCGGAATCTACCTAAGGCCAGTCACCTCTGGGTTCGACAGGGGGTTCGGAAGGCGGCTAACACGGCGAGGGTGATGCTATACCGTCATCGCGAACTAGCAGAGGGAATGACGCTCGATCAGGCGGCCGATGACCTTCTGGAACAGATCGTGAAGATGCGAGCGGGCTTGAACAAAGCTAGACCCATCTTCTTCATCTGTCATAGCATTGGCGGGCTAGTCGCGAAGCTAGCCTTGGTTAAAGCGAATCAGAATCAGAAGTTAAGACCTCTGATCTTCGACTGCCATGGTATCGCTTTCTTTGGTAAGGGCGTTGTTGATACCCGTTTCAGAGCCCTGTGTTGAGACTAACACATTCAGCCACGCCGCATCGTGGCTCCAGTTACATGTCGATGCCCCATCTGCGCGAAAGCATCCAGCATTTGCTTTACCTGCAAAAGCCGCTGCCCAGGTCTATCGCCCGAGACCTTCGATTAGGAAATAAGTCATTACTTCAGATTCATGATCAATTCATGGACATTGCGAGCGAATTACGCATTTGGACCTTTTACGAAACGGTTGATTCGCAACTCTCCGGGCTTGGGGGATCTGATTACGATGAGGTACACTTTAGCGCGCCGCTGACCTCTATCAAATCTGGCCTTCTCGGTAGTCGCAACGAGCAAGCTCTGTCCCTTGAAAGCGACCATGCTCATTGTGCTTCATTCGGGTCGTTGAACATCCATACGATGCTCTCGTTCCTCGCTGACCTGGGCGCGGCGATTCGAAAAGCTGAGGAGCTGAGTGAGAAATTCGTACATACTCCACTGCGACTAAGTGAGAATGTCAAGCTCGAGGTGATAGGCTTTTATGGAGATCCCGATATCGAGGCGAACCAAGAAATAAGGCTATACATCTCAAAACATAAGTTGAAGGACTTCTACGAGAAAGGGCCCGAAAAATGTCTGCAGGAGCGGATGCATACCGTGGCAGCCAAGCGGCATCGAATGGCGCCTCCATCGCGGCGTCCCTTGTCGGGTCCGTCGCCGATATCTAGTGCGCTTGGGATAATAGGTAACGTGCAGGAATTTGGTCAGAGGATCTTAGGTTCCGTTCGGCCTGGCAGCTCGCCAGAGACTACCGAAACGGAGGCTAAAACCGGCCAATCGCCCGAGATCGTGGTAACAACTCACCCTTCTCGGCCGTCCATTTCTGGAGCAGCTACAGAGCCAGCACTTATTGCCTCGTCGAGAAGAAACCGCGGCCTGACTGTCCCTTCACTGTCGACACCGGGATCTCATCACCCGTCGGGTAGGGGCAGTAGCGAAACTGTTAGGACCACTACTTCTGAACCCGATGCAATTGACAGCTCCCCAAAGGCTGGTGATCAAGGCGGCAGCCAATCTGACCACGAAAAGGACGATGATACTGGTAGGAAGGGCCGTCCCAGCCGTCGTTCTATGCTGCCGGATTTCGCTGCCGGATTCTCTCGGCCGGATCCTGCCAGAAGAAAATTCATGTGGATTCATCTGCCATTTAACAATCCTCATTGGGTCAAGGTAAATGCCATACTCTTCGCTCTCATACCAGGAATTGATTTTGCTAACTTGGAATCAGAAAATCTTCGATAAACTTGCAGAAACGCAGAAGCAGAATTATGCCAAACTTCTCAACAACGAAAACTGGACCAATAAGCATGTTCAAGGGCGCCATGCGAACTTGCATGCTTCATATGTTAAGCCTGGGTGTGGGTTCGTACCTGCAGAAACCGGTAAGCAATCGAAAATGCTTTAATTTTGGTCTGGAGGATAGGTAATCCGGAGAACTAACATTCATGAAGGTTCCCCTCGTCCAACGTCCCCGGTTAGGGCTGGGCGAAGTTCCAGCCCAGGGGTAACTCCGGCCCATCTATACCTGTATCTACCATATCTTCATTATGATACCTACCTGAATATTGTGCGACGCCGCAATCTCATCAAGCGAAGGATGGAGCACGGTAGGGCGAGGCCTGTCCCGAAAGATGTTGCTGAGCTCGAGTCACTAGACTCGCGAGTAATCTGGGAGTACATCGGACATGATCCTCCACTGAATACTCGAAGGACGTTAGACCAATACGGCTATCCATCTCTTCGGGAGACCTACGCGCGGGATGACGAGCAGATGTTGTACAAACTTACAAAAGAGAGAGTCCCGATCCCGTTCATGCGTAAGTGGGACATGTATCATTCAGGAGACAGCAGAGGGCCGATAAGTGCACTCTCTCCAAATGGTCGGCTGGCGGCCGCCGCAAAAATGTTCAAGAATTCGGAGGCGGCGAGCCAGAAAGACGAAGATGAGTCCAAATTGGAAGATAATCTCCTCGATGGGAACGTCCTCATGGTAGACCAATTGTGGCTCTGGGCGATTGATACTAGTAAGTCGCGACAAGCGAGTATGCGTACAAATCTGGTGTTGATTCTAACGTGCTCCTAAAAGCAACTTTAATGACGTTCTTCCCGAAACGCGAATCCCATCCCACGGAAGGCCCGATGTTCCAGCAGGCAGATCTGAGGAACAGTGTTTATAACGAATTGAATGGTGACCTAAGTGGTCGTTGCGAGAACGCATTAGATCTTGCGGCTTTCGTAACTCTGCATGCGATTACTGTACTGCTGGACCGGACATCCCACCCAAATCTCGAAATTTTCCGTATCTTCGAGGAAGCTCTTGGGATACTTGTATGTGTGACTGCATAAACAGGCCTTCCGCAATGTAATTTGCTGATCTTTCACAGACTGAAAGGATGACCGCATCACTCAAGCGATTCCGAATGCAGACTTTCAAGGATAAGCTCCAGGATGAGTCTGATTCGGACGAGATTGAGGACAACCGAGCCGAGACGATCAAGCAACGGCACAAGCGAGAGCTAGAGCGTGCGGAGCGGGATAATCGCGAGAACACGTCTGTTTTACTCGAGCTTCGAGACATGGACGATGAGCTGAACACGATGAAGAACCTATTCTTGGAGCAGGAGGCTACCGTCAAGCTGATGAAAGAGAACTATGACAAGCCCGAGCTTCGAAACTTCACAGAAAACGGCCGCAGTTTCCTTGAGGAAGCGCTGAGGCGGCTGCAGGATTACCAGAAAACTGTGCGCGACATGATTGAACGTGTTGATGCTACCAAGCTGGACGTAAGTACTCAGCCTTACATGGTCTAGTCGTAGAACTGCAGTGAAGCCTTGAAACAAGGTCACTAACGAGTCGTTTCTAGTATGAGAAGCTCCAAGAGATGGTGCAGCGCCAAGCCCAAGTCGACGAAGCTCGGTGGTCACGGCTACAGACCGAGCTAGCCAGCTCGCAGAACATGTCGATTATGATCTTCACGACGTTCACCGTACTGTTCCTGCCACTAAGCTTTTTCACAAGCCTGTTCGGCATGAACACGAAAGAATGGGGAGGCGAAGACGATAATTTTATCAGCCTCGGCGTTATTGGCGCCATCTCTCGTACGTCCATTCCCTTCCTGATCACTTCAGCAGTGTCAGCTAACGCGGAATCCCGTAGTCCCGGCGTCAGCTGTTCTCATCGGCGGAACGCTTATCGCGGCCTACAGCAGCCGCACGCAGAGCATCGTCAAAGCAAGCTACAAGCTAGCGAAATCCGGGGTCCAGAAAATGGCATTTAACATTGCGAGCTTAGTATCACAGGAGCCGCGGCGACAGCAGAAGGAGGAGAAGGAGTTGGAACAGCAGAAGATGCGGGAGAGGCGCCGTCGCGAGCTCCGGTACGACTTCTGGGAGAACGTGAAGGCCGAACCGCACCGCCGGTACGTCATCCCCGAGATGAATCGCAAGGTTACGAAGAGGCCGACGCATATATACGATTCGGAGGATCCGATGTGATGTGTATTTGGAGTTGGGGGGTGATGAGTGAGTATTTGATGTGAAGATTTAAAGATGAGCGGATGATACCCGATTTGCCTGCGGTTTTACACTGCTATATGTATTATTTGATCTTGGATAGGTGAACAAGGTGATTCCGGCCTCCCGCATCGTCGAGACGCCTGGACTCCGTAATTATAATGAGGTTTAATTCTGAGGCATTCCGAAGAGTCCGTTTAATCGATTATGCAAGCACCTGAACTTAGTGGATTACTAAGGTACTTGGTATCTGCCGCCAACCGCTGCATCTCGACGTCATCGTTCGGTAACATTCAGTTACATGTACCCATGCAGCTGCCATGGTATCGTACCTACCATCGGCAACTCATCACATTCAATCATTCAATGAAGCGACAATCAGCATCTATCATCAAGCAAGTGCTGCGCATAAGCTACCGTCGCCAACCTCTTCACTTCAAGTCCCCCAGCACAACCCCAACCGTCAAGCGCCACAAGAGCACAATGCCCGCCAAGGTAGACACCACTCAGCTGCCAGCGCGCACTACAGGCGCCGCAGCCCAACTCGCAGCGGCTCATTCCGCTGAACACCCGCTAAAGCTGTACGGGGGCTGGTTCTGCCCGTTTGTGCAGCGGTCATGGATTGTGCTACACGAAAAGCGCATTCCGCATCAGTACGTCGAAATCAATCCCTACAACAAGGAACCTGAGTTCTTAGCTCTGAATCCGCGGGGTCTTGTGCCCACGCTAGCGGTTCCTGTAGATGATGAGAAGAAGGGCAAGAAGAGAAGGCCGCTGTATGAGAGCGCTGTGATCTGCGAGTACTTGAATGAGGCGTACGATGATGAGAGCAAGTATGGACCAGGCTTGTTGCCGAAGGATGCGTATGAGCGCGCTAGGTGCAGGCTTTGGATTGATCATATTAGCAACAAGATCATACCGGGTTTCTATCGCTTCATTCAGCATACTCCAGAGAAGGAGTATGGTATCGAAGAGGCGCGGGCGAACTTCTTGGGTCATATTAAGACTTTAGTTCAGGAGATGCTGGATAACGAAAATGACGCCGAAGAGAGTGGACCGTGGTTTCTAGGTCAGACATTCAGTCTTGTTGACGTCATGCTGGCGCCCTGGGCGAAACGCCTCTTCCTTATCGACCACTACAAGCCGGGTGGCTTAGGTATTCCAGCCGCGGGCCACGCCGGCGATGAAGAAAAGGTCTGGGCCAGATGGAGGAAGTGGTTCGACGCCATTACATCCCGTCAGAGCGTAAAGGATACTTGGAGTGATGATGAACAGTATATCGCCGCGTATAAGAGGTACGCGGAGGATACAACCCAGTCTGAAGTCGCGAAGGCTACAAGGAAAGGCGAGAAGCTTCCTTGAGCGCGTTGGTACTGGGACTAGGTCCAAGGATTCAGGTTTCTCGAAATCAAATGTGTATGAGATTATTGTTGCGATTTACGAAAGCAGCGGGATTCGACCGAGATAGTTTTCTCTTCGCGCCTCGAATTTAGGGCTTAGGCGATCCTTCAGTCGACACTGGGCACTAGGTTGCTTCTATAAGCCCAGTTAAGTAGTTCAACGTCTCTAATTATCTAATTATACCATCACGGGTCTCCCGAGTTTATACATTTAATAAACATTAAACACCTACTCAAATGGATCGAGGATCCCATCATGTGCACACAATAACTGTTAAATGGATTCGTCATCGATGTGGCTTKCCATGGTCTTCTTCCCATTCCGTTCGCGGGGTCTCATCCCACGGCCCGTTTGAGCAGACAGGCTTGTAGGCTCAGCCCCGCGACCCCCGCCATCGAGAAGCAACAGGGATTTCCCAACCCAAACGGGAGTCGTTTCATGATAATGGCATCCTTCATGCACCGACTTTTCCTTTTCTTCTTTCTGGATTTCTGTTGGCCGAGTTATATGATATGATGGGCGGCAGATCTCCCTTTTTTCCATTACTTTGGGCTCGAGTAGCCACTTGCCCTAAGGCCTGGGGTTAAGTAGAAAGCTGGATGTGTACATCGTCAAGGCCTGCACCGCTCGAAAAAGCTGCTTCTTGCTCGAACGCTGTGCTGTAGCGAAGAAGCAAACATCGAAGTTTCTTTCTATATTGGTATAATTCCTGGTTCGATACAGAACCGACACATATAGCTGAAGCCAGATGAGGCGAGGCGACGTAAGGTTCGTCCTATCTAGGCAGCTCGTGGCGTCGCAGATCAACCACTGTAGATCAGGACCCAAACTTTGTTTCCGTCCCTTAATAACCCTCACCAAGCGGTCGGAAAGGCTTGCCCGTCCAGTAAGGTTGGTCACGGCACTTATCGATCACAAGATCGCCTTCCCCAGATCAACATGCTCGGGGATTTTTGCTTATCCTGTTGGACGATAGAGATGCCGTGATGGCTTGATAGTTAGCGTCAAGTCTAATTTGCTAATCAATGCGTTATGCTACTTTGCGCCTGTGGCCTGGCCTTCCATCGTTCTGATCCTGAATAGATGTTTTTGGCAAGGGGGCTGGTTGGATATACCCAGGCTTTCTGCGACCCCAATCCAGGGCGGAATGCTGCATGGGAGGGGGGGCGGCTCAGCATTCAACGTCAAACACCTTGGCAGGGCCCTGTTTCTCCTCGTCTAGACTGTATATAATATTAGAGGTGCAGCTTTGGGGCGACGAGAGCCTGGTTCAGCTAGCGTTTCCTGGGCTCATTCTTTTCATATTAAGCTGCTGACAGTCATTCGTGATATTTGATCACACAAGTTTACATTCACTACTAGAGATCTGCGATCGTTCTTTTCGTTTTATCATACTTCGTTCTTAACCACAAATATGAAGGCCACAACTTTCTTTACTTTGGCCCTCACCGCTACTGGTGTCATTGCTGAACCAGTGCCGGCCGAGCAACCGACCAGAGTCGCACGAGACATTGCAACTGTCACCTCAGTCGTTGCACAGGTATCGGCTGCCATCGCCAAACTCGACACATCCGTTAAGGCCTTTGACGGGTCGGATCTCACCGGTGTAGAAACCGACGCTAAGGGCCTTGTCTCAGCCCTAACTTCCGGCGCCTCTACTCTGGCGAGCGCTGGTGGCTCCCTATCTCTAACCGATGCCCTAGGCCTACAGGATGTGGTGACACCGCTGGGACCTGCAGCTGAGGCATTGGTCAGTGACGTTAGCGACAAGAAGGACCAGTTCGAGAAGGCAGGCTTGTGCTCGATTGTCGGAAGCGCTATCCAGGATGCCGGAAGTGCAGCGAAGTCGCTTGTCGACAATGTGGTCGCCCAGGTTCCCGAAGCGGCCCAGGCGATCGCACAGCAGGTCGCTGGCAATGTCGTGGATACTCTGACAAATCTTGCCGCCGAATTCGCTGCCGATAAGTGCAAGGATGCTACTGGTTCTGCTTCGTCTGACGTCGCTGCGTCCTCGTCTACAGCTCTGGCGGCTATTGCGTCCAGCTACGCCGTTGCTTCAAGCTCGACCAGCGCTGCGGAGACCGCAGTCGCTTCTACTACTGCTAAGGAGGTCGCCACCGGCAATGCAGTCACGATCACTGTCACGGCACCATGTGCCTGCGCTGAGTCTAGCACCTCATCAGTGCTGGTCCCTATCACCACCCCACTAGCCAATTTGAACTCGACCGTCCTCCCCACCGGCACCGGCGGACTGTCCACCAAGCCGTCTCCCACCCAGTCCATCGTCACTGCAGGAGCTGTCGCCCATGGTGTGGCCTCAGGCTCTGTTGGCTTCGTCGCCGCCCTCGCTATGATATTCATTTGATTTTGAAGGATACCCCGTGTTTCTGGTCTTTATTAGCGTACGTTTATGGTTACGATGGATAAGAAACGGATGATACTCTACGTTGGTTATGGCGTGCTTTACGGTTACCTAAAGCTGGATCTTTAATCTTTTTCTTGGGCGTTCGGCGCTCTCGCGCGTCGGGGCCGGTGTACCCGCTGGTATGGGGTTGTCGTTCTCCGTGCATAGTGAATAGAAAAGCTGTATATACCACGCGTTTGGCAGCTATGTGTTCTTTAAGCCGCCTGGATTCGGACCTATCAACGGATATATTACTCCTTGATATATCCCAATTCCTGGCTTTGGCATTTTATGGAAGTAGTCACCCACAGCATACGAGACTCGCCTTAAATATTGGGAAGTGATAGGTGAAATATATAAATTGAAGTCGGACCAAACCAATTATGCCCTTTTTACATGTTAACCACTTTTCAGGGACAGATCCTTGGAAATCTAATCGACGCACACTCAACCCCCTAGAAACGGAAACACAGCTTAAGTAGGACAGTAAAGCAGAAGTTGCAATAGCATCTAGAGTTGAACAAGGTGATGACATCGTATCGGCGGAGTTTCTTGTTAAGCAATAGACCCATGCAGGGTCACGGTATCTCAGACCCGGATGTTTGTCCGTCCTACATAATCTGACTGCCTTATGCCGTAGGCTCTGGCGTGTCAGTGACGCTTGCTGTAGGGCATGCAGGCGCTGAATAGGTCGGCGTCGGGCCGCAAGCAGGGAAGCATCTTCGTGATCATTAGCAAAACAATMCCCCCCTAGCTTCAAAAGTTCTTAAGCTATGTGTAGTTACTCMCCCGCCGTATGTCAGGATGGCGGTCGGCGGTGATCCGCAAGTCCTGAGGTAGTCCACACAAGAAGTGCCAGTCTTAGTGCACTCGGAAGTCGATGAGGAAATTGACGGCGGGAGAGTTGGCACCAGAGTCGGCACCCAAGTAATAGTCGTCGTCGACGCGATCGGCTCCTCGGGGCACGGGGGAGGGTGGGGCTGCTCCTGTGTACATATGTCGTAGCATCCGCCGTATTTAACACCTGTGGAATGAAAACTTAACCAATGGTTTTCCACTCATGAAGGCAGTAGTTACTAACCACACTTGTTAACTGCGTCAAAGCATCTAGTGCGAGGGCAGCCCTCTTCAGCCGGTAGAGCGGCGGCAACGGCCCCGAGGGCTAGAAGGGAAATGGCGTTGAATAGCATTTTGAAGATCTGGTGTAAGGATACTTGGTTGTGCTTGGTTCTATGAAGACTGAGTAATGATCATAATGGTGGCTATCGACCGGCCTTTAAGTAGTCTTAAGATACACCATCTCGATTCTGCAGTCGTATGAGATACTTGTTCGCTCCGATCTTTACAGTGTGGCCCCTACATCATCAATGCAATCAATACGAACTCATAGATCTTGGCGTCTACTAAGACCGCGAACAACCTCAAGGCCCGGAGAGAAAAAAATTACTCCATCCGGCCAGGCTGATGTCAAGACTTAGGGCAAGAATAGGTAGGGTAGAGCGGGCACCACGTCGTCGAAATTAACCTAGCTAGGGATCGATAGCCTATTAGGCACAGCCTTAGCTAAGCAAGGGTTCATGTTGCGAAGGATAGTATCATCCTGTCGTATCTCTAGCCACCTGTTCCTGCATACAGAGCCATGGTACCAAGGTCCGAGCAGCAGCGGAGATATCAGACCTCAGCCACAATGTGGAGTACAGTCGTCTGTTTGACTGCTGACATCTCGAGATCGGCAGATTACCCCGTATTAAACCGCTGGGGAAATTGAACCCGGTATAATGACAGATATCGTATCGTTCAACCTGGTTCAAGAAAGCTGGTTGGATATGTTCTAGAAAAAATTATCAGTCTAAATTGAGCTGCGGTCAAATTAACCGGGACGCCTCGGCACTGCTGCGTTAGCTTTTCATCCGCACTTGGCACCGCAACTTCTATCCCACCTATGTTACCCCTGATATTGCGGGGGGCCAATGAGTAGCTAATTATAGCGCGAAGAAATATAAAGCAGTCGAGGTCTTTGGACTGTGGAAGAAGCATCTCCAATCCGATGGGTTGAAGATGCGACGCTACCGTTAGAGATCCGGGCTGTTTGGAGAAATCCATCCCATCTAAGACATGGGAAGTGTGGAGGAGTCGGCCGTTGATATAATGGAATTCACGGAAAGAGGAATATGGATTGATTTGGGAACTGGACATAGAATTGACTGACATCAACTTCTCTATCTCTTAGGTAGTGGCTCATCTACTATCCCCATGGAATCGGTTGGGGGGKGGTTGCTTGATAGTTTCCTTCGGTCAACTTGGTCTGACGGAGCGCCGCAAAAATAGATGGTACCAACTGTCCGTACATCATCGACGGACTCCTTGGTTTTAGTTTGATTAGGTAGTAGAATAACATCCGTGGAGAGCCATTCACAAATATCTCGGGTATGTGAGTCGAGTTGATTAATACAGAGAGACGTACATATATTCAAGTCAGTCGCACATAATTTGAACGACCTGTACTACTGCACAGGAAGTACCTAGGTACCTACCAGGTCCATACTATGTTTGGTCGGAGCCGCAAGAACTATGAAGCGTGCGGGTTCCAAGGGTTCAATCTCACCGAGTTTACCTAAGAACTCCCCTGAGTCGATCCACCCATCGATCGATTGAATCATCATTTTCCAAGATTTGCGACGCGACACGATCACAAACTCGACGGGAATTTGCCGGAGAGAGTATCCGAGCAAGACTGGGAAACTTATTGCATAGCACAGGGCGGAAACGGACGTGACATTGTCACGTCTTATAACGGCTGGAGTCACGAGACGTCATTGCATGTTGTGACCTCACCGTCGTGACAGCTATCAGCAGCGTCGAATGTCATCCATGTCAGATTCCAAGTATCGGATGTCGCATGCTAGATTTGGTTTACTGCAAGACTAACGCCGTCTGCCGCCGCAAGATCCCGATAGGGAGTCCAGCCCGCGGTCGGGAACTAGGCTAGGTACATTATCATACCCGTCAACCCTTAACCAGGCTTTCATTGATGTTTGCTTATTCTGAGCTTCCATTTTCTTATTCAGGATGGCTCAAGCGAGTATCAGTCCGCTATTTTCAGTAAAAATCCCTTGATAGGCAGGGAGAAGACGTAGTTCGCGGCCTGTCCTGCTGCGTTGGCGCCCGCAAGGGACAACTATGAAATCATGCGGGGATACATCATGCATCGCCCATCGTCCAAAGTGGCAACGACTTGTCTCTAGCGCTGGACAGCTCCGGCAGCTAGCTACGCACTCCAAGATGTATGAGCTCAACCACCCTCTTGGAGCAGCCATAGTTACCCGCAATGTAGGTAGGGACCTACATGTAGGCTGAACAGTTAAGACACGCGCAGGTATAATACATGTATGCAGGCCTCCCATCCCACCTAGCCCGCACTGCCCCCCTGCAAATAGCGAAAGAGACGTAATCCTGGTTGACATCACCTCTCATGCATTCCCATGAAAGCTTTTCGAGACTCACGACAGCCATTCGCTACACCGCTGAGTTCTGACAGCACAACTTACAAAGCTGGAACGTTCCAAAAGGATATATCCAGTCAATAAAAATCTGCAGCTGCATGAAATACGTCGAGGCGCAGCTCTTGACCCCGATAGGTCCCTACCTGCTGCCTTTTGCGAGGTCTCCAACCGTCATACCCAGTCTGTGTATCCTCGCTTGCGTCTTTAAAAACAGCGCACCAGTACTTTGCGCTTGTGGCTTACAGTCGACTTTCCCTCGGAACAAGGATCTAACGACTACGTCCTGAAACTGGGCACACTTCAAATTCAATATTGTTTGTGAGACTCAACTCATTGTGCACCATCACCATGGCGTCCCGATCGGGCAGACGTCATAGTCGATACGATGATCCGTACGTCTTTGACGATCCCTATCGACATTCTACTTCGCCCATTAAAAATGCCGGCTACGAATACGTCGGTACTGATGAAGCCTCTATTCATTCTAAGTCCCATCGCCGACCATCCCCGGAGCCCGACCGTCTGCGACCCGACCCGTCCAGAAGATATTCTAGGACAACCAGCCCTCCACGACACTCCAGACATGATACCCCGCCGCCGAAATACGAGAGATACTCATCACCACCCAGAGCATCCCGTCGCTCCTCCCCGCCTCCTCGATCCAGCAGGAAGGCATCTCAATCAAAGCACCATAAAGACGAAGATTCTAGTCAGCGGCCAGATATTAAACGCAGCAAGTCATTTGGGCAGAAGGGTCTGAAGTTTCTGGGCGAAGCAGCGGCCCTTTACGCCGCAACGCAGGCGGGKAATCGAGGACGATCCAACAGTCGTGATCGTTCTCGGCGCAGCTCCCGCCAAGATTCGGAGCCAAGACACCGTCATCACCACCATCGCCGACGTTCGCCTACTCCCTCCCCGTCACCCCCTCGGAGGAGACATTCAAGGGCATATAGCGATGATCCTCCACGGAGGCATCGAAGGCACAGATCACCATCTGTGAGTGACGAGTCGGACTACGAACGCGATCGCGGACGGCGACACCGGCGATCGCGCGCAAGCTCGTATACTCAGAGTCCGTCGCCGTCTCCTCGACGTCACCGCAGCCGTCATGCGAAATCGGTATCGTCAATCTTCAGACGAGGCCGCGATAAATCTCCCAGATCCGTTCACGAAGAAACGGTCGATAGGTGGCAAATGGCCGCTCGTGCAGCTCTTGAGGCGGGCGGTCTCACGGCCTTTAGACTGCGCAAGGAACCTGGGAGCTGGACGGGCGAGAAAGGCGCTAAGGTCGCAACGGCTGCCTTGGGTGCTGCTGCGATTGATGCCTTTATTGATAAGGATCCGAGGCGATCAAAGTCGAGCGGCGTGAAGGGATTCGCCGAGAATACAATCAGCAGCTTGATCGCGTCGAAGATAATGGGGGTCAAAGGCTCAACTACGCGCAAGGGTAAATCGAGATACTGATATTCATTCCAGTGAGATGGATTTCTTCATATTTCTGTTCGCGGGATATGTCTTGCCTTTACTACGGAATATTTAGGTCTAATTTCGTATTTTTCTGTGTCAAAGATTACCATCGCAGATTGACATTTTGAGCGAGACGAGATAGAATGTATGCATTTGCGAAAGAGAATGGACCCACGTTACGACGTTATGATAATGAGTTCTTATGAGACAAGAGCATAGAAGGAAAGCGCGCAAGGTGTTTTCGGCGGGKTAGGGCACTCGACTCAGTTTGAGATAGTTTTGAGTTTAGAAAACGCATTTATACGAATATTTCCATCAGCAACAGTTCTTCAACTATCGCAGTATTATCCTGATGAAAATGTCCTAGCCAACAATGAATAATAGAAGCCGAGACTTGTAAATCGTCTGATCAAAGCAAGTACGTGCCATCAAGTCACTGTCGACCAGTTTTACTCGAGCCGATACCTATTCCCACCATCATATTTTAATCAACGCCGAGGTACTTACCCTGAACAGCGTTATGCTAATGTATGCGCAGCAACTTTCCCCAGTTCAATCTAAGTCGTCTAGTGCCGAGGTCATGCACATTAACTGGTGCGTTGCAACTCGGAATTGATGATCCCCAAGGCTGTCTCCTCAGTCGGTCTGTACTTAAGATAGCCCCCGTATCTCGTCTACTACGGACAGGATGATGATGAATTATTTACATCCGAAGGGCGTACGAGACTATCTAAGTACACGGGGCCGCGGGACTACGTAAGGCACATAGGACGGTCAGAGTACAAATGAAGGCAGGGCTGACGTATCGCTTTGCAAATACTATGGACAGGAAGCAATTAAGTTATTGAGGTCGCTGCTATGTACCCGTGACTTGATTATCAGCTGCACACGCTTACATTAGAGAGGTATTCATAACGTTCCTCAAAAAAGCGAAGATGGCACGTTTGACATATAGAAGCAGGACAGGAGTATGCCTGCGCGATAGCCTAGGCCAGCGCCACTGCCGTCCATTTCGGGTCATGATTGGGTTTCCATGCAGCTTACATGGTGGCTGTGGCACTGAGCTCAGCAGCTAAGCGGAGGTTGTGCTGAGATAACCACCCCTCAGTACGCTCTCCCAGCCCAATTCCATATGCATCGTCGTTGTCGCGTCACGAATTCCTATCCCGTACCTCACGTTCGTATACATTTACATTCGCTCTATTTCGTGTCAGTAGTATGCCCATCTATTTTCTCAGATGTCACCAAACTTGGGCCCAGCCTGTCCCACGAGTTGACCGACACAATGTCCGGCCTCGAGGCCTTGAGCGTGGCCTGCAATATCATGCAGGCAATTAGCTTTGCCCATGAGACAATCAGATTTTGTAAAGCGGTATATGAGGGCCGATCTCCTGAAGACCACATCGAGTACAATACCGCATCGCTTTCGACGCTATCAGCTCAATTACAGACACACTATGAGTCAACGAAGCCACAAACAAATCACGAGAAAAATCTCGTCGATGTTGCTAAGCAGTGTACCATTGCAGCACGTGCGCTTGAGGAGGAAGTCAAGTTTCTTGTTTCCCATCACGCAAAGGGTAGTCTCGCACAAACTCTACGCCTTGCCGTAAAGACCAACTGGCGCCGCGGAAGGCTGGACAGACTAGAAAAGTCTCTTCGTGACTATCAACATACCATGGAGTCATATCTACTTGCACAAGCCTGGTGAGTTAAGTTATCCCTTTGTCGGATTGCGTGTATAACTGAGTCCTTCCAGCAAGAAAACGGAGGCCATCGAACTCCAACAACAGCAATCTTTCCAGCAGCTCGACAAGGATATCCAACTATTCGTATCTCAATACGCTGCTGGTCATACTAAACTTGTCAATCTTGTCAAGACAGAATCGGTGTCGGTTAAAGAAAATAACGCCAAGGAGACATCGCGCTCTGAGGAGTGTATCAAGGAGCATGTCTCCAGTAAAGTGTCAATAGCTGAGAAGTCAATAACAAGCTACATCTCAAAGGAGACAAATGAGGCAATCAAAACAGTCGCCCAAATAACATCCGATTCAAATAGGCAGGCTACGACTAAAAAGCAGCGACACCAATTCCTGAAAAGTCTCCGATTCCCGGCTATGAACGAGAGAAAGAACAATCTCGCCGACTCACATGAAAAGACCTTCCAATGGGTATTCGCTACGGATTACCGAGACGTCAGCTATAAACCATGGGATAACTTCAGCGATTGGCTCAAATCTGACCGTAGCGTCTACTGGATCAGCGGAAAACCAGGATCCGGGAAAAGCACGCTCGTCAAATACATCATAGAGAGTCCCCTTACAAAATCAGCGCTAGAGATCTGGGGTGCTAGCCCTAAGATCCTATCTCATTTCTTCTGGAAGCCTGGATTAAAGATGCAGAATAACATCAAGGGACTTCTATGCTCCATCCTCCATCAAATTTTCTGCTTTGATACGAATGTCCTAGACTCGGTTTTGGCCACTTTTGACTCACTATTAGTCAAAGAATCGGACACTGATTGGTCTATCAAGGAGCTGAAAGGCTTATTATTTACGGTCTTGGGGAGCTATCCGTCACCACTATGCGTTTTCCTCGATGGGCTCGATGAAGTATGCGAAAAGGACGGGCAACTTGCTCTTTTAAAGCTGGTAGATGACCTCGGCGCGCTATCAAATGTCAAAGTATGTGTCGCTAGCCGACCCGAGCCTCTTTTGCAGTCTGCTCTATGCAGGCATCCACAGCTTAAGCTACAAGACCTAACGAGAGACGACCTGCGGAAATATGCCGATGCACAGATATCACCGTACGTTATTCAATACCGAATATCTCCGAAAGACGGACGGTGTATCACGAAATCCCTTGTCGATAAGGCAGAAGGTGTTTTTCTTTGGCTTAATTTGGCAGCACGTAGCCTGGCTCGTGGACTTGAGAAGGGCGACACAATAGGGGAGGTTTACCGACGACTCGATGAAATGCCAAACGAACTATCGAAGCTGTATTCTGACATGTGGACTCGGATGAACGAGGATACTAAATTGTACCGGGAAACCGCAGCCTGGTACTTCAATTTGATAATTACTTCACAGACTATGGAAACGCTTTTATATTTGACGTCAGATGGTCACCTCCCACTATCAACTGTGTTCCATTTCATGGCTTCAACAGAACAAGATGTCCAGGATATCTTCATTAACGAGAGGTCCACTATGGATGCGACAAGCTTGCAACTACTTTGTAATAAGACTCAAGATACGGTCCAAGTCCGGTGTGCGGGCCTCGTGGAAATCTCTGGATACGGCTTTCAGAATGAAAAATTGCGCCTGTGGAATCCCGCTGATTACAAAGATGTATTGTCCTATGGGAAAAGGAAGATACAGTTCATTCACCGAACAGCCTACGACTTCTTGACGGATACCGAAGAAGGCCACCGTATTCGCTCATACGATTCTTCCTCATCCGAAGCTTTGCATATTCAATTAGTTAAAGGTGATTTGGTCATGGCCAGAGTATTCCGAGACTCGATAGGCAACGATGTCCGACGCGTCCTCGAACCCCTATCTAGGCTGGCGGACCCGAGCCTGCAAGCAGTTACCTTTACATTGTTACACGACATATGGTATTGGTATGACAACCGATATTACGACGACCTTAGGTCGCTATACGGGCAACCTGCCTTCTTAGCAGTTATTGCCTCCCCTGCATTCGGAGATTTCATCCTATCCAACATAGCCAAAGATCCAAATTCCTCGTCTTTAGCCACAGACGTCTTGGGCAACACGCTCTATAACAGCTTCATTGGTTTTAGTTGGAAAGATGATATCAAGGCGTTGAGTTACTTTATAAAATTACTCTTATCGCTGAACGCTGATCCAAGCTCCAAGGGAGTTGTTTCTCGCCTCATCCCCCAATTTATCCGTTCAAGGGGTCCAGTGCCGTTTCTCAGTCCCTTTGGTAGATTTATCACTAATATTTTCACGGATACGTCTCTAAACGGGGAAATCGTGCCCGAATATGAAGTATTCCAAACCTTCATGAAGACAAAAGTAGATCTTGAAGAGCGTTTACCATTAGTCATAATAGGTTCGAGTGGTCATGGAAGGTCCTCGCTACGCCGTCTTAACATCGAATATGTGGGTTACGGCGACTTCTTCAGAGCAAAACGTGGATCCCGTTATCACGACCACGTGGAAGTTGTCCTAGATTTAAAGGCAGTGCTACTCGTCGAGGCTTTCTACGAACGTACCCGGAAGCGGGGCATCTTACAAGAATCATCTACATACCCCCCAAACAAACCATATGGGTTAAATGTCCGAGGGGGTAACTACGCGAGCGATTCTTTGGCCCATGTGGCACTCGTCATGTTTCCTTATCAAGACGCCTCCAGACCTTACGAAGTAAATCGGTACAAGCCTACTGATGGACGGACCACAAAACAGCTTCTTACCCTTCTAATTAGGTTTCTATATGGTGATGAGTCTGAAGGCTTATCCCTAGAAGTAGAGAAATGTATGACGGATATTTGTAATGATATCCGCAATGGATCAACTAAATATGAGGAGGTGCGTATTACTGCGATTGAATATCTAGCAGAGCAGAAGTGCGGCTACTGTTTTGGTGATGGAGATAGAAAAGCTAAAGGGGAAGGTGTTAAACGACAACCGCGATCGTAAGGATGATTGACGGGAGGATAGGAATGATATAGATGGTGGTAACTGACTGTTCGAACCTCTAAGAGGTATGTACTGTATAAAGGTATATCGAAGACCCTACTGTCRGGATTCGGATACTTCGGATCTTGTAAGGGATGCTTAGAACAAAGAAGTATCTAGTATGTATACCCGGCCTTCGGCCGGKTAGTTTAGAGCTCTTCGCGCAACAACGTTGTTTCATCCCTCATCCTATGGTCGGCCTCATGACACCTACTGTCTATAAAGTAATCTGGATTTGTTAGAAGTTCTTTCTACTTATGGAAACCTGAGGTACATATTCCTAAGGCACCCACACAGGTGCTCTCGTCTTATCCCTGGTGCTGTGGCCTTGACAAGCAAGAGACGTCATGTCTGCCAAGGAAAACCATGCAGGATGTTGTTATAGCCTTATAGCTCCGATAGCACAGTGGATAGAGAATACGTTCCAATAGAATTGTAACTAGCACATATGAAAAGGATGTTAAAGAATGAGAGTACATTTTTTGAGCGAGTGACGTGAATCGAATACTGGTCTTGGAAGACATTTGGAATCTTCACCCGTTGCCTTTACCACCACAGCGCCTGGTTCGGAACATGAATCTTCCTCCGCCTCCCGAATGAATGTCTTTCGGTGCTCTCAAAGCTGCTGTCTCTACATACGACCTGCTAGCTATCTACTTAGGCGACGAGGGTTTTCGATTATGATGGCTTCGCCTGGCGTGCACCAGATAGAACACACATTGCTATCCCCGCCTGGAATACAAATAGACTTACAGCCAGTTCCACACCACGTACAACTTCACCATCGGGAGTCAGTGATTGCTTCTATAGGAAAGGGGCTCCGAAGTTTTATGCATGTTTCGGGAGCCACAACTCCTCAGTCTCCTTGGCCTGAGAAATCCTGGCTCCTAACACAAGCTAAAGGGGGGAAGAAGGAACTCTTCACTTTACTCACTACGAGTTAGGGAGGCAATTCCCATTGCCAATTGTGCATCTGTTCCCATTGAAGATGCACTCATTGCATCGTTTCTCAGTTCGGAGAGCTCGGTGCGACTATTCGACAGTGAAATTGTCAGTCCTTTCTATTCTGGGTGTGAATACGATGGTTACTCAATCCGGACTTACTACTTCACGCACATGAGTCATCCCTTCGCGTTCGGAAACCTCAATTCCTGTAGGAAGGGAAGGAGGAGTTGCTAGTATAGCGGGAATGCTGGCGAGTGTGTACAGGCCGATGGTTGCAAAGGCAGTCTTCATTTTGAGGTAATTTTAGAGGTGAATCTTTGTTGAATGAATGTGGTAGGTGTGTATGTTCGTTAAGAAAACTTGGAAGTGTTGCTTAAGTGATACTGCTAAGTTATGATTACCCTGGTGTTTTTATCAAGGAATCGAGAGGGAAGAGACAGTATTTAAATTTTCATTCCGCTACTTGCTTTATATCTTCCTGCTGTGAGATTGAATATTGCCTTTATACAGAGGATACGTTCGGTGTTGTTGCAATTTGCAAGTCTACTATTCATACGACCCGAACCTTTAGGTTTAGTAATAACATGACCTCAACATGATCTGATCTAGAATCCGCCTTTCAGGCATTTAAGCGGTTCAAATTTCAATATTACGACCGGATGCACTCAACAGGACGAGCTCGAATACAATCCAATAATTAATACATTAACTCTATTAATAAAAACTACCTTGTGTCTACAATCCATGGTCTCGACAGCCACTGAATGAGCCGTTATCAGTGGAACTTCCAAGGCCCTTATCTCATGTTAATACGTTCCCATTCTGGCGATTATCACAATGATATGAATCATATCATCTGGATCCCTGTTGCCTAAGATCTAGGTTACCTAAGTTATTCGGCTGACGGCACAGAGGTAAGGTGAATTCCTACATCTTCGACCAACGACGAATGGTAAAATAAGACATGTAAACAGGAATTAAAGGCTATCAGGTTCATTATAGGATGGGATTCAGACCTATCCTTATTTTATTAATGATAAAACCTCCTATGAGTCTGCTAGTGTTTATTTTCTAAGCCACACAAGGTTACACAGTGTTTTTGGCAAGTTGCAAAGGTCGGCATATACATTCTAACCCGTGCTTGACGCCTGATATTGGTCTGGATTACAAGGCCAGGCTTGAACCAGACGCAAATGGTTTCGTCAGAGGATTACCTACTCCTCTCGACTCGATACATCACTCTAACCTAGACGCGTCATGAACTAGCCTTTTATCAGATATAAGTTTCGCGATGATGTTCTACAGGATGCAATAATATTGTACCCTCTAATCGGGGAATGGGGTGGTTACCCTTTAGTCGTGTTCATTACTGCCCCGAGTGAAGAGCCTGTGGCAGATTCTAGCCTCTTTACATAGGTAGGTACCTACCCAAAGAGACGAGGATGTTTCAGCTAGACCTTGGTGCGCTGGCAGTTATGGAGGCTAAATTTGTCATCCTAATTTAACGATCGTCGCTCATTACGAACCCCTCTGTGATTCTTGTGTTTCCTGTATGTGGCATCGATATCGACTTCTTAAATAACGGGATGGGAGTCTCTTTGACATCACCAAATTATAACGGCTCATTACTATCAGAAATGAGTCTTTATTAGTTGCTAGGTGACTTGTGAAGGACGGCTTGGGCTTCCGGGTGAACCTTGGCTTGTAGTAGTGGGAACGCCTCGTTACAATCTAGAACGAACACGGATCTCGAGATTTAAACAATATGAATCGTCCAGGGTGTACCTAGCTCCTGCCAAAGTGAAATAAAAGCCTCGATCTGATAAAACCAGCTTAGATAAATTTATTTGATTGGCCCGATTTCTGTAAGTAAGATTTATCTACTGGGTCACATACCTACCCTTCTTGAACATCATCCATTGATGATTTGACCCCCTTTTAGATAAGGGTGCGCTGTAATTACTGCAGATTATAGCGCTGTACTCCCTATGATTTTAGCGTACCCCTGTAGAGAAATAACCTTGTACCCCCTTCTCGAATCAATCATGTAATCAATCTTGGACAGACTAGTGGCTGTAAGACGGACCAATGGGAAGAGGCCCCGCGCCCCGCTGTGCTTTTTCAACCTTCTGCCAAGCCTAAGGCTGATACTGATAAACCACCTCTTTCGTTCCCAAACATCGTCATTATCCAGCCTCGTCGTCGTCTTCGCGTATCAATCTCGTCCTTGGAAAGTCGAAATTACCGGCACAACGAAAAATACAAGGACTGTGTGCCTACACCTTGATTGATTTTCAAACTATCAGGTGCCAGATCCTAAAATACATCAGAATTTCTGATTGGCTACCCGCGGTTTCGTTGTTATTCGCTTGCTTCTAACCTCATCGTCGAGGGTAACCACCCGGTACAGGGGTACGATTTGTGGGATTTATGGGCACTGAGGGGCCTGCCGAACTACTTACGCTGCTGATAATACTCATTTATCTCTGGGAAGGTTCCTATATTTATCCGAGGAGATATCTTCTACGCGTCTTCTACGAAATCACCTAGGTACTCAATCACCTTGGTTACCGTCTCCCGGTTTTAACCATTCCAGCCCCACTCCTTCTCCTGGAAAGGTCTCTTTTATTCAAGCTCTCGTCATCCGAAAAGCTTTCTCATCAATTCGCAAGCTCTCCCGCAATCTCCAACGGGATTCATCGTCTTTGATCGTCGACGACTCAAGATTCTCATCACTCCTCAGAGTTCTCTTGCGTTTCCATCATCCCTCATCATCTGCCGCTCCGAGTTTGCGAAGCTCAATCAATAAGCTGTCGCAATTCATCTTGCGTGCGTTCTAGTGCAGACGCATTGACTAATTTACAACTGCGGTTTCTCCAGTCAGAGGCCGTGTTACGGTTTTCTAGTCTTGCGCCAGAGAACTCAATCTCGAACCTGCATCTCGTGTCTCTATCCGACCAACACTTCGCGGAATTGTTCGAGCACATCGCTGATATAAAAAATTCTTCATCTTCTCTCAAGGCACCTTCTTTCATAATGGCAGCTAGAGATGCTCGTGGTTCCGTTCAGGATGCTACTAACAGGGGATCTGCCAACGAGCCACGACTTCTTTGGAACCAAGAGAGCGTTCGAGATGTCGCGGAATCAGTTGGCGCGCCTAAGATAAGCGATGAAGCCCTACGCACACTTTCGCAGGACGTCGAGTATCGAATCGGCCAAGTCATCATCGAGGCTCTTCGATACATGCGACTAGCTAGGCGTACCCACTTGACATCCCAAGACATTTCTCATGCAATGAAGGTCCTTGACGTAGAACCTATGTACGGCTACGTCTCAATGCGACCTTTGAAATTTGGGGAAGCTAGCTTGGGACCGCAAGCCTTGTTCTACGTTGAAGACGAAGAGGTCGACTTCGAGAAGTTGATCAACGCCCCACTGCCTAAATTACCTAAGGACATTACTTTCACAGGTGAGTTTTATGGACACTGGTGAAGCCGCAGTGTTCCGATTATACTAACTATCTACCTTTAGACCATTTCCTTGCTACGGAAGGTGTCTTGACTGTCTGCCCTGAGAATCTTTCTGCTGCGGAGCTGCGAAACCATGACTACCTACCTAAGGGTCCTGGTGCCAATCCGGCACTTGCAGCTCTCGCTGGGCAAGACAACCCCTCCTTTAAACCGGCAGTCAAGCACGTCGTCTCACAAGAACTCATCTTGTACTTCGAAAAGATCCAAACTTGTCTCATGGATGATAGTGAGGATATCGAAGTTCAACGATTGCGTGAGGCAGCCTTAGAATCCGTCAGCTCTGAGCCAAGCATTCATCAACTGGTTCCATACTTCGTCAACTTCGTCTCCAACCAAGTCGCCCACAACCTTCACGACCTCTTCGTCTTGCGGCAGATGATGGAACTCGCCAACGCTCTAATCAGCAACGACCATCTCTTCCTGGCGCCCTATGCTACTTCTCTCTCCTCAGCGGTACTAACTTGCATGATGGGTCGCAAGATTGGTGGCGACAGTGGAGTTGGCGGACTCAGGGGGCAGTATGATCTCAGAGAATTCGCTGCTACTTTACTCGGGCGGCTCGCGCGGAAATACTCTAAGGAGAACAAAATGTTCCGCCCCAAGCTAATCCGCTCCTGCCTCAAGGAACTGCTGAATCCTCAAAATCCAGCAGCCGTGTGGTTCGGAGCGATCCTGGGCCTCGCATCGGTGGCAAGCAATGCGGACTCGATCAAAATCTTCATCGTCCAGCAGCTGAAAGAATTTGAGCGCGGCATGCTTGCCCCGTTGCAACAGAGGGCGCAGCACGACCCAATCGCATCCATCGAGTTTGAATCTCTGCTGGGTGCGATTATAAAGGCAGTCGAGCTCTCTGCTAACGATGATTTCCCTATGCTCAACGGCATGAATGGCTTCTCTAACGAACACGAAGAGAGCCAGATCAAGGCTATAGTGGGAGACATCGTCGGTGAGCGCATCATCCAGCTAGGTAATCACAAGTTGAACCTAGCCATCCTCGATGCGCAAAACCTCAGGTGAGCGGGAATAACCCGTACTCCGGGCACAGTGCTCTTCACTTGTGATTTTTTACTAATATCAGACACAGGCCCATGGGAGACAACTTTGTCAGGGTCTGAGGAGTGCTGGAACACCGGCGTTAGGGAATTGGCGTTTTGGTGGTCTGGTGGAGTTTTGGTGAATTCCTGGGGCTTCCACGGTGAAGCATGAGAAAATATGCGTAGCATTTACCTGGGGTGGACTTTTAACGCTCCCATTGAGAATCATGAGGATATTTGCATAAATTGCATTGTCCATGGGCTGTGCTCTCATAAATTGAGACGAGCTATCGAAATGGTCCCATCAATTGGGACTATTAGGAATATACAGACATTGTATTCCGCGTCATTCATACATACTTGACTTCATACAAGCGTCTTCTGTCCATCGGGTTTCACTCTTAGTCAACTAACCGGAAGTTAACCTAGTTCCATTGTAGTCTACATACAGCAAAGCCCAACAACCGTAGCTCGAGTATCCTGGTTGTTTTATTGTTTGCTCGCCCGATCCATGCGTCGTAACCTCTTGTATTCAAAGACTAATTATAGTAGGAAGACAGCGCCTAGGGTACCAACGATGCTAGCTCCGAGAACGACGTAGCTGGTCTGCTGGATTGTATGCTTCTTAAAACCAATCGCGAAGTCCCAGACGAGGTGGCGGATGCCGTTGGAGAAGTGGAAGAAGAAGGGCCAGGCGACGACCAGCTTGAGGCCAGTCTTGACCACGGGAGGTAATGAGGCGGCGGCGTCGGCGAGCGTGGCAGACTCGACGTGCCAGCCAGTGAGGGGCGCGACGAGGTAGGCGAGCGAGAAGGCGTAGAAGGATGTGCTCAGGGCCTGGCCGGTGATACGCGTCCAGATGGAGGCGCCGAACCAGGTTTGGCTGTAGTCGTAGGCCGTCAGATGCGGCGAGACGGGTCGGTGTCGGCGCTGCGAGGCGAGGATGGATTGGGCCTCGGATTGGCTAATCTTTTGGGTGGATGCGCCTCTGCTGTTCACTCGAGGTTAGCATTGGGTTGGGAATAGCTGATGTCGCTGCTGTATTTGAGGTATTCTAGCGGAGCATCTGATGCTATCTACCCCGATCCTAGACCTAGCGACGATTGCGACTAGAACGAAGTACGATGGACAATTCGATATCGAAGGGACGTTACCTAATTTGAAGGCTCATTGCATTCGTCGCGAGGGCAAGGCGCGGGAGGTTCTGGGTGAGGAAGAGGGCATTGGGCTTAACGGCAGCTGCTAGGATTAAAATACACATCGATGGTTAGCGAACTTGAGCTATGACGTTTCTAAGCATGGAATCGCAATCTATTGCAGGCTATGTCCACCTCAGGACGGGAATTATGAGCAAGGCTTAACGGGAAGAAATAAGATGATGGCTCAGTACCTTGCCGCAGCGCCCGGATACCAACTCTCTGTGCGATCATCGTTCCGGGATGCGATAGGAATTCTTGGTACAATGAAGCTATCGACTCGGACCGCTGGATGAGCTGGAGAGGACGGACGAGGATGACACCGGTGTCGCCGAGACAACTCAATTGAGGATTCTGGTCGCAAGCAGAGTCGAGTTCGGACAAAGGGTCGGCGTCGGTGATGATGCGCTCATAGAAAGTCGAAACAGCAGAAGATTGAATGAATGGATGGTTGATTATCGGCGTGAGGAAATCCAAAGCCCAATTCCGTCCAATCCCACCTCTATCCTCGGCTTTTAGCTCGGCCAATCAGGTAACAAATGATCAATGCTGACCACGCTGCCGCGGACGCTAAAATAAGTACCGAAGTACCTGATGATCGCTACATGTAGATAAGATATGAGCCACGTGATATTGTGGTCTGTGCAACGACGTCGCTGAGCAAAATTCATCGCGGCACAAAACCCGTAGCTTCTTTCTTTCCTTTCCTTCTTTTCCTCAGATAGCACAGAGCATCTAGACCAGCGATGTCTTCCCAGAACATTGGGACATTGTGTAAAGGTCGCCGCGGCTTTGCGCCGTATGGGTGCTCTCAGAGTAACTATTCTTGGGAAAGAAGGATCCGTCGTTAATCTCGGCGTCGAGTTGCTCTCCGTCTCGACGTCGTTTCATTTTGAGATCTACATACATACATCCTATCTTCTAAACGTCCGCTACACCGTGTCACGGGCATATTGCGAAATTGAGATCGCTCTTTGAGTAATATCTTGCTCCTACTTCGACAACATTGCCATTGTCTACCTAGGTAGCTGTATCGGGGCTCGAATCGGGTCGTTGACGTATCGGTCTTGGAAGAGCAGCTAGTTGGTAGTCTACATAGGCCCCGCCGTCAAATAATAGCAGTTTGTCACGTCCGGTCCTTCCTTTAGATGCGCTGTGAATACCTGCTGTGTATATGCTAGGTCACTTCCATTTCAATTTCGAGTCGCTGCAATTTAGACGGTGGCCTGTGTATCACAGTGTATTTGGGTACATGTACCTACTTCTGCACCTTCCAGTTGAGGCGCCTAGGTAACTGCCTGGGAAACGACGGCGGTGCACCTACCCACTTCGCGCCTCAGGGACAGCTTACCAAATATGCTCGACTTGATGCTTCCACTCTGCCGTTGACATCTAATGCGCCAGCGTTCACCGCACCAAGCTGGCGGTCTGTCATCCTTCTTCCATCTTTCCATTCTCAGACCAAATCGTCTCTCCCACCTTCCACCTCAACTCTTCCTTCCTGCAAAGCGACCTGGCAGTCTGCTACTGGCATATTTCATCTTTGTTTCCTAGATGCCACACAGGCAGGCAGGCACTAACAGTTTCGGTGCATTCCAATAACCGTCTAAACATTGACTTTGATTCCCGTCAGCTTCTCGATCTTCTCTCCGCAATTCTGCAACTGCCTCCTTGTATTAGGGCCGTCTTCTTGGACACCACTGCTCCTAACCAAGCATTACTCGCCGACATTCATATTCCTTAGGTACTATTGTAATTGGACTGAGGTAAGTTGCATATATTAGTCTCTCACCTCTACATAAATTCCACCATTCTCGTTTGATTTCTCCTTTTTCGCCAATAACACCACTTCGCTATTCCATTTACTAATTCTCTTGTCCACTAGTTACTATCCCTCTCATCTCCTTGTGCGCAACTATTAGCTCCTTGATCCATTAGTTGCGATATGAGACTACGTCTATATCACCTTAGTCTGCATCCTTTTGACTCCCTATCTATTCGACAGCTTGCCTTCTAGTCGGATATTCCCAGATACCTATTCTTCGCCCTTTTTATCTTTCTTGACTTGGACTGGCCCCGTTGTACTTATCGAAGCCTTTGGGAAGAATATTTTGTTCGCCATCCGTCATTCTTTGAAGAGTCTACTTTCTAATCTAACGGTGAGATATCTCAGGAATCGAATAATTCTTCTATGTACTAATGATTTCGTAGTACCATACACCGAGTTGTTAGCCTAACTATGGATCCCTCATCTGGTCCTCGAGACCGCAAGTCATCCCAGAATCCATCGTGGGCTACCGTCGTCAGCAATAAGAGTCCCGACGGAAAGCATGATAACGTCGCCGCCTCAACCTCCGCGAAATCTGGAAAGGCTATCTTCACGTCTAGGGGAGGCATTCTTGGATCGAACTATAGAAATAGCCAGCGCTTCCAGCAATCACGTCCTTCACACGCTCCGAACCCCGCGAGCCCCGTCATATCAACTTTTAGAGATCAATATCTTCAGCAGATGCAGGCTTCCGAACAGCCAGCGAATCACAGACCCGAGGCAAGTAAAGCGCCTGCAGTCCCGACTCATGACACACAAGCTACCTTGCGCCTTAATACTGAAGTTGCATCTCTGAAAGCTACAGTCGCAACTTTGAATGACGACCTATCCCGTCGCAGCAGCGATCTTATTCAAGCCAAGACGGATTTAGCTGTCAAAGATTCAGAAATTGAGAGTCTGAAGAACGCAATCGCAATGCTTAACCACGAGCTGGAGTCCGCTACAGCTGCTGATAGGGCGAATCATACTAAGCTTACCGCCCAAGATAACACCATCAAGAAACTGCAGTATGAAAACGCTAGCCTTAGAGATGCAATTCACACCGGAGTTGTTTCTATCGCCCAGACCTATGGACCGGGCAGTACTCAAGCCTTTACTGAAATTGCAAGTAAGGAGGCGGACACGATTGAACAAGCCACAATGGGCTACACAACCGGCCGCCGGAATATTCAGCCGACTCAGTCTTCGCCTAGTAACTCTTTGCATGTCCCCAAGAAGGATGGAAGCCCTTCTCATGAACAGCCCACCCGGAACAGTCATCCGTATGAGGCTCCAAAGAAGGCTCAGAAGCAGTCTCAACATGCTCGACAGGTTGTTATTCCCATCTCCAAGGAAGATAATCGTTCAGACAAGGTTGGCCTTTCTGTCGGGGCGGACCATTTTGTCAAAGAGGTTGATGTTCTAGGCGAAGAAGCCTACTCGATTGCTGAAGGGAATCATATTCTCACCGGAGGTCACCCTACCATTGAAGAAGTTCATCCCCCCATTCAGTCCACCGATTCGGGCTCTGAGAAGACTGTGGTTATTAGCTCTAATGTTGACGCCACACCCGATCATCATGACGCTCCTGCCGCTGAGTGTTCTAATATTTCTGCAAAAGATGTGGACGTTGGTGACTCACCCCTCTCCGAGGCTTACGCTCTATCGATCACGCAGATGCGAGATACCGATCTCATTGATCTGGCTGAGAAGGGTAGTGATTCCAACCCTAGTCTACCCCAGGTCAACGACGACGCCCCCACGGTCGAAGGGCACGTCGACCCAGCAAGCGGCAAGTATGCATTTAAGGGCCAGGAGTTAGTGGACCTTATGCATGGGGCTGTCGAGACCAATGCCGACAACGCAAAGACCGTACTTCCGGTGTCGAAGGATGGAGATTGTACATTGATAGATGATACGACCCAATCGTATTGGCGAGCTCGTACGAATAATGAGACAGGTGATGCCCGAAGCCTTGTCAAAACTGTGGCTGCCGTTGCTGCTACTAATGGGCCCGGGGTTATGTCGCTATTCACCCATGGAACATCATTCGTGTTGCTCCGTCAGCAGGCCACCGAGTCCAAGAGCGAGAATAAACACAGCATTCTCCCCGCCGAACAAACAGATGACAACAAAGAAGAAGTGATGAAAAATGATGATGGTTGGGTGAATGTTCCAGCCAAGAGCCGGCCTAAATATAAGGCAAAGGCAAAGGCAAAGGCCAAGAAGAAGGCCGAGCTTACAGAGAATCAGAGCCCAGAGCCCAAGGCAAACAACAACGCCTCAAAGGTCACTAAACCGGTACCCAGAGAGAAGGGGGTTCCAGCAAAGGCCCAAAAGCGATGGACCCAAAAGCCCAATGGCACAGTCATTGGATCCAACTCTGTCTTTTCCCAAGCTGCCAATAAACAGCAAAATGGGCAAGATTCGGGTAAGGAGAAGGAGGAACCTCGCAAGTTATTAGGGGGAAGTAATTCTTATGGCAAGAAACAAGAAAAGGTTAGTTCGCCTCCTAGAGATGGGCCTAACGGCCATAAATCGCCAGTTCGTAGCACCGATGGTGGAAGGAAGTCACAAGCCGGAACGCCTAAAACAGCTGGCTCTAAGATGGACGGCTATCACCCTACTGGCATGAGCTGGGCTGATGAGATGGACGAAGTTGACGCCAAGCTGCAGCAGACCTTCCAGTGACCGCACCTAGCGTGCTATTTTCGATGGGGGCTTTTCAGGCGAGTCGATCCTTTGGTACTTTCTGATACTGCGATTTGGTGTGAGCTCTAAGCAGCAGCTCTGATCTGGTTAACTCGAAGTCAGGGAGGGAAAGTCTGCATAATGCGTAGTCCAAACTGGTAACTGTTTTCCTCTTGATACCCCACTTTCTCTCTACTAAAGGACGCAGTTGTATCATGCCGTGACTTGTATTGAGATTTATGTTGCCGCCTCGCTCAGGCTTACCAGCGGTCGGTGACTCAATACTTGAACCTTGAAGACTATGAAAATGAGATCGTTGGTTTTCTATGTATCTCACTGCTGTGCTCATTACTAGGTAGTGCTGCACACATTTTCTAACAACGAGTTGAGAGAAAACGGTGCGTGTAACTCTAGAGTTCTGAGGGGATCAATACATACAGTCATTCATCTTAATACGGAATCGGTAATAATGATGTTAAAATCAGATAAAATTGAGGGTATCGCGATACAGGTGAAAAGGGGCAAAGAAGACCCAGGGGTAAAACGTAGATTAGTCTGGTTGTGATAAAGTCTGGAGAGACTAAGGGGATCCTGATCGGAGACTTATCCTATGCACATTCTCACACAATAGGTAACTATAAGTATTCATTCATCGGTGGCATATCTCGAGATATAACGTGCTGAAATCATTTAGACTCGAGCTAGAGTGGTAACCCGAAAAGCAATAAGTTATAGTCCCTGTCCTTCGGCAAAAGAAAGGAAACATGTCGCACGACCGTGATCGCGATTCACCTTTTTACGCCGCGGATGCCATGAAACCCCTGGTCATTTCCATTCAATTGATTGGAAGAATCGCAGCCAATATAGCCCAACATGCTGGGACGTTAGCTATATAATGCGGTAAGAAGCGCTGAAAATTGCGTCTTCCATGTTAATAGTCTCGAATACCTAGGTCGGTATAATGAGGGGTTGCCTAAAGCCAGTATCTGCGGCTGGCTTTACTGAGTAGAGGGTGCAGGATCCAGGCTCTATAAATACAGCGTCTACATTGCTGTAGATGGCTGTAGTTACAGCGCATTATGGCGTATGAACACCCATAGTAAGCTGACTAATGGGGTTTGGGGTTACGGGCGCCGCGAGTGTACCACCTTTATCAAGAGGCTGGAAAACCATGTAATAAATGGAGTCCCAATGATGGCTCGGTAGACCATACTGGAAGCCAACGCTTTGTCTGTTGCTATTGATGGTGTTTGCATGTATTATAGACTTCCTCTTCTAATGCTTTACCAATGGCCCGACCTCTCCTGACTCCTTTTGGTCCCAGGCATTCAGAAATGCGGCACCATCGTATTGCCCAAGACTCTGGTAATATTTTGCCTCCAGACTAGCCAACGCCAATGCTGGCTCTAATTCTGCCCCCAGAGCTTGAAGCTCCGGCTCCTCGTCATCAAACACATTTGCTACAAAACCGTACCGGGCACGGCTGTCAAACCATCTCGCGCCTAGCAGTAACAGTTTCTGGCAAAACTTATCTTCTACCTCTTGGTCTTGATCTCGGGTCATAGGCGGATTGACTGGATCAAGGTGCAGAAAAGAGAAGTCCAAGGCCGTGGAGTTTTCGAGAACAATCAGACCGCGCCGTGATGGCCAGGCCCAGAGCGAGATCGTATTGTCAACGAAGACGGTGCGGTTGTTAGGTGGTCGCACACGACCGTGTGCGGGTTGACCTAGATGGTGGCGTTTGTAGTTAGGGTCCTGAAGGTGCTTTGGTGTCCGCATGACGGTATTGGAGAGCTCCAGCTAGTCTTGAAAACTAGGGGACAAACCAGATGGAGGAATTGAAGCCAGATGGTTAGGCAATGCAGGTTCAAGGCAAAATGTCAACTGACGGGCGCGTGGATGAAAAGGGGTACGGAAGAGGGGAGTTTATCAGGTACCTCCCTACTATGGCTGGGCGGGGACGGGGTTTCTGCTTAAAGCGGCGGTTGCTCAGAGAATGCATTTATAGGATTATGCACTTACTCAACATGCTCTCCGCTCCTTTTAGCAATACCTGTTCTGAACCATGAACCAAGTCAATTTCTGATCAATCAAGATTTATTCCCCGTCCTACCTTCAGCCGCTAGGGGCCGATCGAGTCTTAACAAGACGGTATTCACTGATGGACACATTGCCTGAAATCGTCTCGGTGTCTCTGCCGGTCATCGATGACAATGCCAGTTCCGAGGGCCGGGACATTACGCGGAAGGTGGCTCAATCAAGAAAGCCAATCGCAAGACATTCCCGTGGCTCGACCAAGATCTTGGAGCAGCCGGTCCCAGCGCCTCTTTCCTACCCTCATCCGTCGGTTTGGATCTATTCGGCGATGGAAACATAAGGGACGGAGTTCTAAATTTTCATGTCCCGTGGTCGTGGCAGACGCCGGAGTGCTTAGCTGAATTTCGGCAAATGGGTTCACCGCCTGCGGCAACAAGTGGTTGTCTCGCTACTCCTAATCAACCAAGTTGCGACTTACTAGACCCAACCCCTTGTATAATGTATACTGGACCGACCCCTGATTCGTCTACATATGTTCAACCGTCAGCTGAATTAACTCAAGAAGCACGACAAGTGGAAAGCCATTCGGCTGAGAGTGGCTTTGCATACGCTTTATTATCATTGGAATCTGAAACATCTATATACTAGGATAAAAACATGTAGCATTCGATATTAAGTCAAATGGGTACCTAATATTTATGGACCCAGGCACAATTCATCCCAGGGCTTGCCCAGCCGTTGGTGTTAGCTTAATGCAACATCAAACTTCTCAACCTCAATCATTGGGCAGATAGGTACGTCGTCTGCAATATGAAGCAGGAACCTCTTAGCTTTTGCACTTGTCGGATCCTTCATAAGGCACAAGCGTGCCATATGGAAGTACACAGCTTTCGGGTACCTCGTAATATGTGATGACAGCAAATGCTTCCATTCCATGTCGATCCTTCCGGCTCCGAATCTACAAGACACATATTCGTACCATACCGGAAGGAAGCACGAGTTTTGGAAGCCGAGGAAGCCAGAGAAATTTCCGTCTTTAACCATGATATTCTTACACGAGAGGTCTCCATGTGTAAATGTGTAGGGTCCACATTCTGGCATGCTCGCACGCAACATCCAAAGTGTATCGCCGTCGACACGTGCGAGCGGCTTCTCGATCTCATTCCATATCTCTTCCTCTGATGATAGGGAGTGTGGACGAAGTATCATTCCTGGGAATAACTTACAGGACTTTGAAGGCTCGGAGAAAGGCTTGCCATAAACGCTCTCGATACGAGAGGATGTTAGCCCGCGCAATTTCTCTAGTTGCTCGCCAGCTTGTCTTGCAATCCGCTTCTTATCGTCCTCCGAGAGACTAGGCCATGCTTGCTCCAGGGTTATACCTTCAACTCGAGAGGTCATTATAAAGTACCGCCCATCGTCTTTCCAATCATGAATGAGAGTAGGGATTGGGATATCACTGTTCTCGTTCAAGAAGCACAGATTGGCTGCTTCGTTAGTTAGCGGTAATACTAACCTATCCTTTAGAATATATTTGGATCCAAGATTCCAAGAGCCTTTGAGGCCAGAAACATTGAGCAACTTTATGTTGCTCTCGTAGTTTGTGTTGGAATGCTCCTCAGGGGTCCACCCGCATCCGACACATGGCTTAGTTGGGTCTCTTCGGACATAGTCATCATATTGATTCGATGAGATATCCAAATTATTTAAGAGATCCTCGAGCTGAATCACGGTATCATGGTCTTCTCCAGAGAGGGAAGAATCAGGTGTGTTCACTCTTGAGCTGCTGCTACGCCACATGATTTTAAATTGGGGGAATTCTGTTGCAGATATTAGGTAGTTTATGTAAAGCTGGACCGCTGCCCTAGAAATTTCAGTAACAAGGCTTGATTTGCTAGATTTATATGTCTTGAGATGTGTTCAGCAAACCCTTAACACATAATAGGACAATACAATTCCTTTATTATAGAACTAAATGTCATAGGAGGTATGTATCGGTGACAAAAGGTATGAGGGGAACTATCATGAAAGAAAGTTAGAAGGCTCTTTGACGATAGGTTCTCTTATGGATACGTCCATATCGTAAGTGTAGAGTCCATGCCATCCGGTCAGGTTCTAAGGAATGATCAATCAGGTGCCTACCTCAAATATGGCATGAAAAGTGTTTCATTCCTTCAGCTTCCAGACGCTGAACATATCAGTGCCCTTGCCATTCTCATAAGATCTTCGCGGTTTGAAGTAGGCAATTCTCTCAAACTGCCCTTGTAGCTGTCCAGTCTCGCTTGCTGACTCCTCGTCAATAATCCCGTCACCGCCTTCAGCGAGGATATTCCAATGGACTCCCTTTAGTCCCCAGGGAGGTCCTGGAGCCGTCAATTCCTTGTATAAGGGAAACTCGAGACATACAAGAACCCCGGTCGTTGAAAGTAGCTCGCTCATGCGTCGTGCCCAGTCCTTTCGCATCTCAGGGGCAAGAGCACACAGGAACTACAAAAATCACGAAAATTTAGCCCGCCAATCACCAGTCATCCTCCGGAGTACGTCAATGTAATTAGATACTTACCGTGTAGTCATAGATCAAGTCGAAACCCTGGAAGCCATCAATGTCTACTTCTTTCACCCAGTCTGTCTTGAAAAAGTCGCCTTCGACGAACTTCAAGGTGCCGGGGCTCCCCTCTTGGCGGCTATCCTCCGAGGCAAAGTTGTAGGCAGATGGTTCGCGAAGCTCGGCAGTAGCATAAGATTGTGCCGTCTCCAAGCCCTTCCGCGAAACGTCTAGTCCGTAGACGTTGATACCGTGTAGAGCTAGCATGACAGCGTCATAGCCTTTCCCACATCCCTGTTTTAGTCGAAGGTTGAGTGAGTTAGTAGGACTGAATCGTCCCGAGGGCTTCCTCGATGAATAGAGATCACATAGAGAGGAGTATCTTACAGGAACGAGCGCCGTTAATCCACGACCAGGGTGAGATGGTAAGACGTCAGGTCGCGATTCTAGCCAATCGATGAGCGCGGGTGAGGGTTTGCCGCGGTCCCAAAGATCGGTTTCCCCAGTTTCCCACAGTTCAATCCATCCCGAGGATTGATGATCTCGGTCGCTGTCAAGATTTTTGTTAGGCACCTCCTATATAAATAATCTATATATTTTCTCGCTGGAGAGGTACGCACCGGTTGGCGAAGTGTGAGACCAACCGAGCTCGAGGTTCTGCTTCAGGATTCGTGGTCATATTGAAATTGATTGAAATAAATATCAATGTCCTTGCGGAACTGGGAATCAACAAGGCTTGTCTCAGTAGACAGTCAGATCGCATTTATAAGTAAAGGACGGAGGAGGGTGTAGAAGTGCGAATGTGCTTGGTTCGAGTTGCGCGCCCCGGTCCAAATGATTGATCCACTTTTATGGAGGGGTATGCTCTAAGTACAGTGGATTACAGCGCTACAAGCCTTACAAGTCACCATAATTACAGAGCATCACCAATCATAATAAGCTGACCAATTGAATTACGATATCGACTACCTACCTTTGATTGAGGATATGATTACAGAAAGCTTATAGGTTGCAATGCGCTGTAATGCACTGTAGCCCCAAGGCCTTATCATACTATACGCCCTATAATTATAGCACACCCCTGTTCATAAAGGTGGATCCAAGGGGTCGTAGGTTGTGTGTTCTATCAAGGCTATAGCGGGCTAATGAATACTAACACTACCCGCAGAGGGCGCAAGCTGTCATTCAGCGCCCTGTCGTACCAGTAGACCACCTGAATCGTGCCCGGGCCTTCTCCATAAATATCCTTGATGCCTATTTCTTCTTTCCGGGCTCCCCGAAAGAAAAATATGATATGGAAAGCTTACTGAATTCTGTTGTGCAGGTGGTGGCCTAGACCCCTATGCTATATACCGTGTTATCTGGTTCATGTGTGTGGTGATAGCACTGTGAAGAACTAGGCGCTTTGTGATGATATCCCCTTAGTTCCAGAAGGTCAGGGAAAAGTCCAATTCTGCAATAATTAAAGAGTAAATAATCTAAATGTGTCCCTCCTCGATTATCCCGGAGTCTAAGAGTCGATTCGGGGGTGTACGGCACATTATAGTACTGTTTGTGCAAATATGGCGCTTGGGTGGCGCGTACACCGAGTTCTAGGGTTAATTGACTTTGAAGATGAATGCGTTAATGGTCATATCATAATAATACGAATGGAATAGTATTAGGTAATTATCGCTAGCCTAAAGTACCTAATGTATTACATGGCAGAGCAGAGAGCGGACGAGGTAACCGACATTCAAATGCTATTTTTCTTCTCCCTTTTTGCACCCCTTAAAGTCTCAGCTGGCTCAGCTACCATCACACACCGCACCTTGCACCTTAACCAGAAATATTGCTCTTGAATTTATTAGCCGCATCTACTGCAATTCGAAAATCTTCAAGCAGCATCTCTGTATCCTCTAGGCCGGCTGATATCCTGATCTGCGTTGGCTTCATGCCATATTGTGCCGCCCAGTCCAACTTGTTCTTGTAAGCGCACATCGTGTACGCGAATGCTAATGTGAACGGAGCGCCCAGATGAGGGCCCTTGTGCACATTGAGATTGTCGTAGAAAGTTACCGTGGTAGGCAGGTCTGCTAACTCGACGTTGAAGAGGCAGCCGTAGCCGGGAGATAGTTCGGGCGTGGCGGGACGCATGAATTGTTTGTAGTGCGCCCCTGAAGGGTTGATGGATGGGTAGTGTACTGTGCGGACAGCACTGTTCGGGTCCTCCGCACAGGATCGGAGATACTGCACCAGGGCGCTGGCGTTGTGGTTTAACTTGGCTGTGCGAGACAGGTAGTCGCGGCTGTTCCTCTCGATAACTTCTGCGTCGTCAACATATAGTTCCGGTATGTAGTATTGGTCGAAGAGCGACTTGAGTTGGTGGTACTTTCGCGACCCCGGATTGAGCACGACGCTTCCTGCGATAGCATCAGCGTAGCCATTGAACGATTTCGTAAGAGAGGTTACGAGCATGTCTACCATGTGTATGGTATCGATGTTAGCCCAGCTCCCTACGGTGTCGTCAACTGCTAACATTATGTTGTATTTGTCGGCCAACGCTCGTAGCCGTACAAGGTCAGGAGTAACGAGCAAAGGGTTCGCTGGGAATTCGGCCCATATGGCCTTGACCTTTCGGTCCTGTTCGTATTCCTGCTGAAGAAAAGCCTCTAAGGTGCGCATATCGTCATCTGTTCCGTTGCCGAAGAATTTGAAACTAGGACCGAATTCCTCAAATACCGTAGGCGTGTTCATGAAAGCCATTCCAAACAGTATTGTAGTTCCTGGTTCTTGTTCAAGAATGTATGTGTGGGGCTTATAGATAGAAGCCATGCCTGTCTGAAAGAGATAGACATCATCTGTAGTTGGACTCGATTGATCGGCTACCAACGGGGCTCGCTTGATATGTTGAACAATCCTTTCCCGTACGGTTTGATGTGATGTGCTCTCAAAACCAGGCCGGGCGGTCTCGGTGCCACCTATTCGTGTTTCAGTAAGGCGCTCAATTTGCTTGAGATTCGTCTCCGCGAACCGAGAGGAGACACCAACGCCAGGAGTGCCCCAGAAACCAGCTACGGTACTGAGCTTATCGCACGGAAATACAACGGCAAAGAAACGGTCAACCACAATGAATGCACGGATGGTAATTTGGTCTGGAGAAACAGGCTGTTTTCCGATGCCATTGTCGCGCCTGTCGGACGTGGAATATGCAACGCATTCTTTTGCAGATTGAAGCGACGAGAATAGATAACATGCTTTATCATTTGCCCCTATAGATTTGAGGACCACTGCGGCAAGCTTGGGATAGATATAAGTGGTCTGTGTACTAGAGTGGAGTTCATGTACGGTGAATGCTCACATCAGCAATGTCTCTATGCGGTTTCATTCGCGGGTATGCATTCGAGAATGTGGCGATGACGGAAGCCGAATCAGAGCCGTATCTTTCGACATTCTCCCATGTTCCCATATGAACGGTGACGGAATGTCGAGGCGCAGGTGGTACGGCATGCCCAAAGGGTGTCGATATTTTCGTAGACATAATGAGCTAGGGAGGGTTACTTGTGGTTTACCGGTGAACGGTGAAAATGGGCTGTAATATCGTAGGAATCGTCCCGTAAGATGTAATATCAGGGAGCTTATTTGAGAGTGATGAGAGACATTGGAAAGATGTCATGACTGGAATCCTTGAGGAAGAGAGGTATAAAGATATTAACTACGGCATGCATGCAGCCCGTAGGGATAGCGGGCTTCGGGCTTGGCACGCCCGCCCGAGTGTCATTCAACGCCCTATCATGCAGGAAGAATCCTAAACAAACGCCAATTGGACAGTGGCTAGCAAAGTACTCTTTGTAGTTTGTTCTAGGAACTGGGGTGCTGGGGTGGTTTACGGCCCAGTGAATTTATTTCCGTCTATTGAGAGCTGGTGTTAGATCTGTATGATCTTCAGCCATGCTTCTGCCGCAAGTTGGTAAAGGTTTCCGGATTTTCTAAGATCTATTCTCGGTGGTATTATCACGTTGTAACTACTTCTGTTCGACTTCAAGATATGTCATCTAGCGCTGCTGTGGCTGAAAAGTCACTACCCATGATTAGCCAAGGTGACGTTGATAATGGACACGCGGGCTGATAATTCTCCTCTTCCACAAGGACAAGATGGGAAGAGAGATAGAGCGATTGTCACTACAGCGACTCTATCCTACTTCAAGACTGTAGCCACTATAGTTGCAGTTTGCCTCACGTTTACACTGGTTGGCCTAGTAGGACACTGCACTACGACGCTGCGTTGACTATCAGCTGACCGAATAACAGGACAGCACAATTATAGCTACTGCAGTTCCGACGATGACCCGCGATTTTAGCACCATTGGATAGTACCACAGTTAGTTGCCATTGACTCAAACTAAACGCTTGAAAAGCCGACTCACAGCGGGCTCCTTCTAGTTTTTCTTCGGGAAACTATACAGCATGTTCCCTGCTAAGCCCATAATACTTGTGGCTTTGGCGATATTCATCAGTGGAAATCTTCTGTGCGCTCTTGCTCCAACATCCGCCGTTTTTATTGTCGGGCGTGCTATTACTGGGTCCGCGACGGCTGGAGCCATCTCAGGGGCCTTTGCGTTTGTTTAACCGCCCTACTAGTTCCTGTGACAACTATTACTAAATCCTAATAGGATGATTGTCCAAACTACTCATCTGAGGAGGCGATCTGTATATGCGAGTATTGGCGGTGCCACTGGAGCAGCTACCTGTTTGATTGCACCGCTCGTTGGAGGCGCACTCACCGACTATATTACGTGGCGTTGGTGTTTCTATATTCAGTTGCTACTAACGGGTGTAGCATTCATCATGGTAGCAGCCTTCCACACTACCTCGTACGGGCAACGGGGTTTTCAGCAGGACTTCAGAACGACCGTCCAACGCCTAGACCTGCTTGGAACTGCACTATTGATCCCGTCTTTAACGTCTCTGATGCTTGCTTTACAATGGGGTGGAATAGAGTATGCATGGTCCAATGGGCGTATCTTAATTTCACTGGTCTTTTCCCTTCTGCTCGCGATTGCATTTGGATGGCTTCAGTGGCACCTACAAGAAGATGCCTCAATCCCGTCACGCGTTCTAATGCAGAGGAGCGTCCTTTCGGGTTTCTTATTTAGTTGCCGTAACAATGCTGCTTTGTCTGTTATTGAGTACTATGTGCGTAACATTTAACATACCCAGGATAGAAGACGGAGTCAGCTAACACGTGTCAGATACCCATTTATTTCCAGGTAGTCAAAGGTTTCGGTAACAATCTCTGGGGTACTTGTTCTTCCATCCGCTCTCGGCCTCGTCATCTCGGTCTCCTTGGCCGGCTTCTTGACGTCGTACTTCGGATACTACAACCCTTTCATGATTTTGACGAGCGCCTTGATGCCTGTCGCTGCCGGCCTGATGACAACCTTGTCAAATGATACGGCCCTATGGAAACCGATCATATATCAGGCATTATTGGGATTCGGAGCTGGTATAGGATTCCAGGGACTCCAAGTCGCTATTCAAACCCTATTCTCGGACGAAGACACATAGATTGGCTTAGCTATTATTCAATTCGCTCAAGGCATCGGCCCGGCTGTCTTCGTGGCCGTCGCCCAGACCGTCTTCTCAAGCAGTTTGGTGTCGACTATTAAGCAAAATGCCCCTAATATAGATGCGAACGACATGGTCCGACGGGGGTTCCTGGTCCCGGAGAACATAACCGGGTCGTTCAAAGGCATCATTTTGAGCTACAATATAGCCCTTGAACGCACCTTTTATCTATCAGTTGGCTTAGCCTGTATTACGATGATAGGGGCCTTGTCGATAGAATGGCGGTCGGTTAAACCAAAGCTCACCTAAGGGACAGCGCAGCTATTGCCAATACTGTCCGACCTCATGGCTGTAGCGAACTTTTCCTAGGGTGAAATAGATCGTGCTTCTATACAGGTAAACTGACACTAAATAAAGGAAGGTATAGAGATAATAAAGCAAACAAGAAATCCGACAGTTCTCTGTGGGGAGCGCCAACGTCGGACAGTGTAGTTGCTTGCGGTGTTATCCTGAGTGGAGTTCGCATCTATTAGTCCCCAGATAGATTTGGAGCGAAGGAAAAAAAAATGCAGTCCCTGCGTCTAAAAGAATGTTATAAATGAAGACTACCACGGCGAGTAGTGGGCTAAATAAGGCCCCGCCATTGAGGTCTCGACGACTTCTACCTCAAAAACACGTATAGTATTCTAATCGAGTCAGAAGATGACCTCATTTGTCTAGAAGTTATTGATTTCTTATGTTTAATGTACTTCTTTCCGGAACCTTATCTAACGCCGTCACCTTTCTTACAACCCGTGCGGGCGTGCCCATTGCAACACTCCACGCCGGAATGTCTTTAGTCACAACAGAGCTAGCAGCAATAGTGCATCCCTCGCCAATCGTAACGCCAGGGAGAATGACGACATGCCCGCCTATCCAGCAATCGTCTCCAATAGTCACGGGTCTAGCAAATTCGACGTCATCTCTGCGGGATTGGACTTCCGTTTCGTGAGTTGCGGTTAGTATAGAGACGTTTGGTCCAAACATAACACGATTTCCAATGGTGACCAGAGCGCAATCCAGGATGGTGAGATTGAAATTGGAATAAAAGCGGTCTCCGAGGCGAATGTTACACCCGTAGTCCACGGCGAGCGAAGGTTCGATAAATACCTCGTCCTCAATATGACCTAGGAGCTTTTTGAGAATATCCTTCCTGGCATTTGCCAGGGATTCGAAGTCGGCCTCCGGGTCGTCTGGGAAATAGTTGTTGTACTTGTGCATCCATCTCCGAGCATTGAAGCGTGCCCTCATGAGTTCGGGATCTTGAGCATCATAGCTGAGGAATTGAAAATGTATTAGTGAAACACTTGAATCTAGCTAAATCCAAGATATTCGGCCCAATATGAGATTCGAAGTAATCCCTCAGCTAGGAAAAACTCACAGCATCCCAGAAATCATCTTATCATACTCCTCTGACTTGGGCACATGAGCGAGGGTATTAGCTTTCTCGAGCTCTGCTTGGTTCTTTTCAAGAGCGGCCATGATTCTATTATAGCCCCTGTCGCGAATTACCTGCTCAAGTAGTTAATACACCTCCGAATAACTAGAATACAAGCTTTAGATATGAAAGCTCACGAAGCAAGAGAAGAATAGGAGCGTACGAGTCAAAATCCCACAGTTAAAGCGTGACACAAAGAAACCTACAACCCCTTTTCGCCGCCACAAACACAGAAAAGGTGTAAAAACATGTTCTGATTTGAAGTGGAATACGAACACGTCAATGAAGTGGTTCGCCGATTCCGCATCTTTAGCCACGAGTGGCTTGCCGTTCCCMCCCCGTTCCACTTGAGCACCGCCACAAACAAATATTATTCCTCTAACCCTAACCCTGGATGCAGGAACTCTAGACGCCGAACACCACGTCTAGTGTAGACCCGAGGGCCTTTTTTCAATTCTAGGTAAGAGTAGGTATTCTTTCTTTATTGGTATTTGCTTTCAGAGGTTGATAGAAAGAACATAGAACCTTGCCCAGGAATGCGTAATAGGTATTACACATATAAGTCAGGGGACCGCGAAATCTTCTTTAACCGGTCGACCTCAGAATGAGGATTTTCAATTGTCTGTATAGCTGTTTGATATAGTGATTCGTAGGTTGTAGTTCTACATCCTTCATTAGCCGGGATGTGACGTAAATTCAAGACGGATATCTTCGCGGTTGGCTTCTCTTTCCTAAACTACACCTAGGTAGCCAATGACTTGGAGGCCAATCAGAACGCATGGCAATGTCTAGTGCAAAGGGTTGTTTCCTTATGGGGGCCATATTAAAAATGGTCTTATAGGTAAATAGTCGTTTGGGTTAGGAATTACTTGGCTTCGATGGAAATATATCATCTTATCTATTAGCTCAGTGTAAACAACCTTGCCTACTGGCACTATACAATTGTGATGATTTGTGGCGTCATAATACCTAGACTCTTTTTGAATTAAACATTGCTTCTAGACTGGGTTGGTGGTCGGGGCCACCTTAGTATGTGGAATAGGGGATGACCAATTTCAGGGGCTTAATGACGTGCTTTTCGGCGCACATGCCATCGTAACACATCTCAATAAGCGAATCAGTTCCCCATCTAGGCTATCATTATCGTAGTACAATATAGCCTTATCTATAGTGAAACATTACGCGTTATTCCTGGGATAAGGCGCGATTTGAGTGCCAATGATGGGTTGAGAGAATTTCTGGGGCCTCAACTGGCTGCATATACCCGGTAAATAGGAGTAGACAGGCACCTTCTTAAGAGCCTCACCTCGCCTATTTACTCTGTGGAAAGCTGAATCATCTCGAAGGATCATTACACTTATCAATATGGCGGATGTTACAGAAATAACGCCCAAGAACCCCGCGGCTACCGAAAATAAGCCTATTGAAGGTTAGTTAGGCAAAGATTCTGCTATAGGCTTATTTGCTAACCAGGCATAGTCAAGTGGTACCGATCGGTATTCTACAATGCCACAATTTTAGGGCTTTGCAGCTTTGCAGCACCGGGACTATGGGGAGCGATGAACTCGCTTGGCGCCGGCGGTTCTCAATCCCCCTATCTTGTGAATACCGGGAACGCGCTCACATTCTGTCTTATGGTGATATCCTGCTGGTTAACTAGCGGCATCGTGAGATATATTGGCATCAAAGGGGCTTTGTTCATCGGCACAGTTGGCTATGCCCCGTATAGCGCTGGGCTCTACCTCAATAACAGGTACGGAGTCGAATGGCTTGTGATCGTTGGAGCCGCATTCTGCGGTATATCTGCGGGCGTATTCTGGGCTTCCGAAGCGGCTATAGCAATTGCTTATCCCGAACCGCGTAATCGAGGAAGAATGGTTGCCTATTGGTTGACCTGGACACGAATTGGGCAGATTCTAGGGGGCGCCGTCAATTTGGGGCTGAACGTGGATCGAAACCAGGCCGGAAAGGTCTCGTATACGGTATACATAATATTCATCGCTCTTCAGGCAACCGGAACGCTAGTAGCTCTGCTCCTCAACCGTCCGTCACATGTTCAGCGTTCAGATGGAACACCAGTCCAGCTCACAATCTTCGACAACCCTTGGCAAGAAATCAAGGCGACGACAAAAACGTTCCTCACCAAGAAATTCCTTTTCATAATTCTATGGATTGGCCAAGGAGTTTACTCGGAAGCTGTATTTTTCACCTACAATGCTCTTTGGTTCAGCGTACGAGCAAGAGCTCTCGGATCTTTTCTATCCGGAATTGTTGCGGTCATATGCGGAAACCTCCTAGGGCTATGGTTGGACCAGCATCAGATTTCGCTCAAGAAAAGATCTCGGCGTGCCTTCGCGGTTATAATGACACTCCAAGGAGCCTGGTGGCTATGGATGACAATCAACGTCACCCAGTATCAGCGAACCCAACCCACCTTCGATTGGAGCGACCCCGGGTTCGGGAGAGCATTCGGGGTTTTCGTCTTCCTCGTATCCGGCTTCCAACTGAATTATAATTTCTCCTACTTTATAATCAGCCAAATATCCACCAACCCTCAAGAGACAATCCGACTCGCTGCGCTTCTACGTGGAACAGAATCGGCTTGGCAAGCTATCAGCTATGGGCTGAATGCAGTCCCCATCATAGCTGCGATTGGTGGACCTTATATCAATTTCGGCTTATGGGGAATTTCAATAGTACCAGCTTGGCTTATAATCAAGGACTTTGGTGTCAGCAGTGACAAAACTGACGTAGAGAGTCACACTGAAGGTCCGGTAGTATCAGGTAAAGACGAAGGTTCCGACTAGGTCCAGCCACGACTTTAAGACAAATTTGGCCTTGAAATTTTTGGGGGTGCAAGGGAAAAACTTACCTAATTCTGGAAGTTTGTACATAGAAGCTCGTCGAGTACACTCTATCTATGGCAGGKCTCACAACAGATCGTACTTACTATCATGTATGAACAATTAAATTTTCGGATACGATTATAGCATTCGCACCTCCCCGCAAATTTATTAGCACTAAATCCGGTTTTTGGTAGCTCGCGCTCATATTCGGAGTTGTTGGAGAAGCTGATGTGATCGCGACCTAGCTTCGCGTCATCGCAAACGCAACCTCACGGGGCTTAGCTATCTCTCGAGCTATAGTCAGTCTTCTCCCTAATAGGTGGCATGTCCGCGCACGTCATGTTAGTCTCCAACTCCACATCCAGGGCCAAAGTACATATAAGTGATAGTAGGAAGTATATACTAACTTGATACGCCACCGAAGTCCACAATAGCATGGAAATATAATTGCTGCTTCGTAAATCAACAAAATGTCGGCTAATCTTGAAGCCCTAAAGCATATCTCGAAAGATTCTGGGTTCCCGATCACTATCCACCCGCACTTCTCGCCCAAGATCAGGGACCATGTACCTCCGGACCCAATCCGAGAGGAAATATTCCCGGAGAAGGACCGGGCTTCGTTCGCGGATCCTGAGAAGAAGGCACTCTTCGCAGTAGCCAAAGCGGTTGACCTCACAGAGTCCATTGGAACACTCCTAGAGAACGTGCAACTATCGCAGCTGGCTCCCCAGCAGCTGGACGAGCTTGCCCTCCTCGTCAACGAGCGCGGTGTGGTCTTCTTCCGTAACCAGGATCTTACCACTGACGGACAGGTAAAGCTCTTCGAGCACTATGGCACTCTAGATCGGCATCCAGCTCAGAAGGATGTTAGACACGTGGTAATTAGGGGTAGCCGCGAGGACCATCGGGAGATTGGGAAATACACCCCCTGGCCATCTGGAGAATGGCACGCCGACACGTCCTTTGAGATCAACCCTCCTTCATACTCTCTCCTTCGTATGGAAGAGCACCCCCCTGTCGGTGGGGACACCGCCTGGGTCTCCGGTTATGGGCTGTACGACACGCTCAGCGATGCGATGAAGAAATTTGTCGAAGGCCTACATGCGGTGCACACCTCAAGGCTGCAATATGACACAATCCTGGACCTATGGGGTGTTGGACCAAACCGTCCGCCTATCGACTCCCACCACCCGGCGGTTAGGACCCACCCCGTAACCGGACTCAAGGCGTTAAACGTGAACACCGGATTCGTCACGGGCTTTGCCGAGCTCAAGAAGTTAGAGTCGGATAAGCTCCTCGACTTCTTCAGTCACCACCTCCATTCCGCGGATGACCATTCTGTCAGGTGGAAGTGGGAGGTTGGGAGTGTTGCGATGTGGGATAATAGATGCGTCCTTCACCGAGTCATCCCTGGGTCATATGAGGCGCCTCGGAGGGGAATTCGGACGACAGTCTTCGGAGAGAAACGTAAGTCGCTCCTACCTGTATTTCGATGAATTTATCTGCTGTGCACCGCTAATGGACCATAGCATATTATGACCCTGCAAGTGAAGGGAGAGCAGAGAGGGAGCGAAGACTTAGGCAGGCAGCAGCAGCCAATGGGAAACCTCAGGACGGAGATGTTGAGGAGAAGCTCATCAACACACCGGCCTGATGAAGGAAGGGGATGAGAATCTGGTGGAAATTGTTATGGACCGAAGGGCTTCAACTACATCCAGGACTCTTCGCGAAGACTGAATTTGCGGGTGATGGCTAGTGGTTTGACCCGAAAGTAGGGAGCTGTCAAGAGAAGTTGATCTGGTACATGTTAAGAATTATAGCTAAAGGGGGTTACGTTACGAGTAGGCGAATCTTGACAAATATTCGAAGCCATGTGGGTACTTGGTGTGTACCTCCTAACCGTTCTTTTAAGGTTGGAATGCAGGCGCTTGTTTGTGATGCGCGATGTGCAACAAAGGGTAAGCGAATAGACATAAAGTCTAGACCACACCGGTAAGAACTCGATTTACCCAGGCCGCCTTCCCTAGTTTTACATCGGCGGAAAAGGGACTTAGTAATCCCACAATGTACTGCATTAATACAAGTATGATCTGATATTGATCACATGTACCTACTTGTTAGCACGGACTGGTTATGCTTACGTAACAGTTGAAGCTAGAGATTAAATACCTGGGGAATAGCTCTCTGTCATTGGGAGACACAACATGGGATTGTTACCTTTAAACGTCCATGTCCAATACGAATGTCCGCAGAAATCTCATACATACCTAATCCTTTCGTGACTTATCCGTATCCTCTGGAGGGTTGCGCTACACATGAGTGGTCGTGGATTCACTAACAAGTGAGAATATGTTTTCAGTTTCTGATATAACCGACCGAAGTGAGTCGAATAGTATACTCTACGTCTTCTTCCTCTTAAAAGTGAGTTGGAAATATTACGGGTCAAGGATAAGTTTAAGTATGAAAGGTGAGTACCTTTCCGCTGCTACACTAATCCCCTGGTTTTCAGAGATATGAAAACTTGTCCTCGACGGAAGCCTCGGCTATCGGTTCGGGTATCGGGATCTATTGGCGTGGATGACACACATTTGATCCCTTTTGACGTGCGTGCTATGGTGTATGATTGGGCGGTTTAGCCTGATGGAGGGCAGATTTTTAATTCCCTTTCGTCCTTGTCCCGCAAATATTTCGCAAGACGTGTGTTATCTGAGTGTTTTCCAAAATTGTTGGAGTAAAGAGGCTCAAATGTCCTCCTCGCTTGTCAACCTCAGGATGGACTGTGATAAAATAGCACTAAGTGTCAACTTGGCTAGTCTCGCGCGAACCCCAGAAAATAGTGCTGAGCCTAAGGGGGCGCCAAGAAGATTCATGGATACGTTGGCTTGAGGAGATCGTGGGATGCCCAACATGGTAGTTGTTCGCATGTTTGAATGAGCGAATAGTGTTGCACCTGAGTTTCTGGTGTATGTATATATAAAATGCTGTTACATGCCCTATCTAAGATATCGCTGTGTATGGTGCAAAGATGTATAACACATTGGAAGATACAGAGAGCTGGATCGAAACCCGTCGCTTGGACATGCTTAAAGAAGTATGGATGTTTTGTAGGTGCAGGTAAGTAACACGGGTTTTAATACTTCTATTTTTATTCCATCTTCGTCCGAATGGAACTGTTTGAATAGTCCGGAAGTCAGAGGGAAAGAGAGAAAAGTTGCTGATTCTGAGCAGTTCTAACTGGCAGAGATCAGATGTTCTGAATGACGTATTTTTTGAAGCCTAGCCAAAGCCGGGGCCGCGTTACAGGGAGCTGTTTAGTGGATTTACGTCGTCTGGACGCACTGGAACGGTCTAAGTGATAGCCTGCAAAGGCCCACTAAGCAGTTCAATGGTCTGACGACCTTGGAAGCTTGGAGAGCCTGGTAGCTAATCAGACGGCGCGCCGCTTTCGCCGGTCCCCGCCATTTGCCCATTTCGCAATTTGCTGCCACTTCGCCCGATTTCCCAACGTGAAATTCCCTCCAATCTCAACCACCAATGCTCTGTGATTCTGTAGCGTAACATGTCCACAATCCGTAATAACGCAATACCGCCTTTTCGCCTGCTGGAACACGCACCTATGAAGAACTTAGCAGCTACCATTCTTTCCGCGCAGACGACCGTTACTCATGTTCAGCTTCAGGATCTGGGAGAATGGATTTGGAAGACATGAGCGTGCAGATGGTGGCCGCAGACACAGCAGCTGAGGTCGCAGCAGACGCTGCTGCGGCCGACCCTTCGAACAGACCTCCTAAGAAATCGAGCCAGACCTGCATTCCGTGTAGGGTGCGCAAAGTCCGCTGTGACGGTCGTCGCGATGTTTGCCAGAATTGCGAGCGATTGGGATTTACCTGTTCATTCCAGGACGCCGCATCGCCCAACCAGGACGCCGAGAGTCTGACTAATTTCACTCTTCCCCGAAGACGTGTAAGATTGGCATGTGCCAACTGTCACTCCAGAAAGGCCAGATGCACTGGTGAAACACCCAAATGCGCAAGGTGTCAAGCCCAGGGCATTGAGTGTGTTTACAAACCAACGAAGCGATCCGGAGGCCTCAGCGGTGCTTCTCAGCCAGCCCACCAGGGCGCTACTGATTCAGAGCTCGAGTCTGTGTCTTCTGAACCGCCAGAAAAGCGAGTGATGACGAGCAAGGATAACCAAGGATCCCACCACGGTCCTCAAGGACCAGACCATGGCTTCGAGCAGAGCGGCGCCGCACCTACGGGATCTTCTCATGAACCGTACGCATTCTATGACTCCTTTCTGCATCGCGTGCATGGACTGATGATCGCCTTAGATTTGTCTTTCCCGATGAGGCTTTGATACAGCGCACATTCAACAATTTCTTTCGCCACATTCATCATGTTCCTACCTTCTCATTTCTTCATCGGGCCTCGCTCATGCAACGCTATCATGCTGGCATGATGGATAAAGCGCTGCTCCTTGCCTTAGTGGGTATCACTTCACTTCTCATGGACCTAGGTCCCGGCACACGTGAGTATGGTGCCAGATGCATAGACGAATGCCAAACCATGGTACTTCAGGATCTTGAGAATCCGTCGACGATAAAAATACAGGCCCTTGTTCTCATTATGAAACATCGCATGTTATCGAAGAAGTTCACCACTGCCTTCATGCTCGCAGCGACTGCGACCCGCTTTGCTTATGCCCTTCGACTTAATTATGAAAATCCGAACCTGTGTTTCTTAGCCCGGGAATCACGCAGGAGATTGATGTGGGCGCTTCTGACCATCGACTCGAGCATTAATGGCGGTTGCTCGGATTTCACACTAATGCCGTCGGAGTCCATGCACATTCAACTCCCTTGCACCGAACGGAACTTTGAATTCGATCTTCCGCAAGTAACTGAATATCTCCGACCCGTCCCAACACGACCTTTCCCCGATGACGTTGGCTCGCTAGCGCTCCACGTACGGCTTCTCTGGATGAGGAGTAGAGTCCTATATTGTACCAAGAATGTCCTAGGCATGCCTGAGTCCGAACTCGCCCAACTACCGGAGCTAGTCAAGGTTCTCTCAGAAGAGCTAGCTGGTTTCAACGATCACCTGCCAGCTTCTTTCAAGTTTTCCGAGAGCAATCTGCAACTACGCGCCTACTCTCCACGACTTTGTGTGTATATAATGATACATGTATGGTGGCGGCAGTGTTACTGCGATCTTTACCGAATGTTTCTCGTGGGGCTCAAAGAGGCATTGCCTCAGTCAGGTCTAAGCCGATTAGATCCTTCATTTGTGTCGTACTGTGTGCGCCAATGCTATGAGCACGCTCTGGCTATGGCCGATATTTTCAAGTTGGTCCTATCGCTTGACGGAGGCCTCCCAGTTACGGATCTTGATCTGTCTGGTTGCGCTTATCAGTGTGCCCGAATTATTTATTTCGGTTACCAGACGAACCCGGGGGACATTGGACTGACCTCGAATCAAGTACATGAAATTGGGACGAGATGCTTGACTATTGCGAAGTCGATGGAGCACGTTCCTGCTGGCGCATCCATTGTAAGTTATTTTACCCCGGATTATCTTAAAACGCTCTACTGATTACACGTTACTCTAGGTTGCTGATTTCGAGAAATTGATTGCTCGAGGCCTGTCTGCAAACGGAACTTTGAATCGTTCAGAAAGCCCTCATACTAGCGGGCCCAATCTCGTATCTCAACATGTCTTGCCACGCCACAATCCGATGCAACAGATGCAAGTTGTTGATGAAAGCGGGTTTGCCAACATTCCCATCCTATCTCCTACAGCTCATATTACCTCTCCCCAAGGTAGCTCGATGTCCACCCCGATTCCGCATTCGACTTCACGCCCAACACAACAGCCTACCCGCGGATCACCGCTGGTCGGAACTCCTATTGGCGACTTTAACATGACGAAGCCAAACCTCCCTCCCGGGATGTCACAAGATGGAGTAGACAACAATAACGCCTTCGAAGGCGCGATGGATGGTTTTGACTTCAACTTTGAATCCTTCGGGAACAGCGGTCTTGAATCCGCATTATGGCCCTCGAACGATTGGCTGAATAACGAATACTCGCAGACAACGGTTTGATCTCGCCAGATAAATCGCGATCTATCATAAGCACATGGATTGGATTCCATAAGGTTTAGAATGGGTAATCTGATATCCTTGCCGGAGAATTTACATGGCAAATGGATGCGGACACTCACCGGTTACGCTTGGCAATTTAAACATTGCTACCACCCATATATTATCCAGAGGGGTTAATTCGAGAGGATCACAACTATCATCCGAAACAATCGAAGTGGCCCTCCTTGCCCATCCTCGACATGCTACTCTCCAACGAAGGATCGATTTTGTGGGTGGTTTACGAGGTTTCATACCTTGGGCTCGTTGGCCCAACTAGCAACCGAATTCCATCTAGTCTCGAACTAGGTCGGTTCCTTTATTGTCTTCATATCAATGAATTCGAGAAAATGAGTTTCTTAAGTCTCCTACACATTCGGCTAAACCTATTAGTCCTATTTTTGGAGCCTTGGCGGAGCTCTGGTTTGGCCATTCGCTCCCGGCATTCGTTTGCTGGGCATACACATCCTACTATTTGGGGTGGCATAAAGTTCAGTGTTGTGGCCATTTGGTCCCAGAACCAAAGCCCTGGATTCTATAGCGGCACGGCCCTAACTATAACAACATTTCCGATATGGTGTGTTGAAAATAACGCCAACTAAGAATCCTTGGTTGATCCTTTGAGAAACGAGACGTCTCGCTAGTTTTTGCCAACTTGGGGGTTCCGAATAATCGCCTTGAGGCAAGTTCGTTACTCTGGCATTGAATGAAGTTGGTCGATTTGAGAACGGGATACTTTCACATATATTCGGTTATTGACATTAACGAAACCGACAATTCCAAGGGCCAATATCGAAACAAGGTCCAAACCTTGTTGGTTATACCAACTCCAAGACCCAGGAGGTTCCGCATTCGTCCCCAAGGTGGTCTGATTGCTGTAGTTAAGACAGCGGAAATAAGGAATCCCAAACACCCAGGTAGGATGCCTCACTCGTAAGTACTAACTCGACATGGTGTCTGAGAACGGGTATGGAAACCCTGAAATGAGTGAATATACTCGCATCTAACCATAGGAACGGTGTAATAGGACGATGAAGGAATACCCAAGTAGCCAATTTAGACTTGATTTACATCAAAGCCCATCGAGTTTGCTTGATCTATGTTATCGTCGCCAGTAGCTTGTGGGATGGTGACTTCGAACCGTCCCCCCTAACATAATACGCTTAAATTTCACGGGAAATTGAATGAGAGTTAGACCCGACCTTCGCAGCAAACACTTGGAATTGAGGTGACGCGTTGTACTTTTAGATACGTATGTAGTCATACGTCTATAATGCATCCCTTACTTAATTATATGTAGGTAGGCACCTAATGTCCTCCAGAGTATTGTAGATTGAAGTTAAACCAACATAAGGTCTTGTGATTACATGTAGGTATATGTTGGAACGGCTCTAGTACCCAAGTACCTACCCAGAACCCCCTAATCCCACTAAAACGTTCTGCCGCAACTGACCGCTAAAACTTTTAAGTTACCCCACGACGAAATTCACAAGACAAAATAAGCAACCCCACCATCTTCCATCTCGAACCACACATTTCAGCAATGGCGACAACAGAACTCCAAAGGCCGACCGAGGCCGTACCTTCAGAAAATACACAGACGGAGACAGAAGTGACGCCTTCGAAACCAATCCATTCCCTCGTCGTCGACACCGGTCCTCTAGTCAAGAACGATCCTCCGATAAGCACACTGCTTGCCCAAGCGCACGAACTCTACACCGTTCCCTCTGTTCTACCTGAGATCCGCGATGCCGCCACGAGGGCGCGCGTCGAGACCACATTGCTCCCATTCCTGAAACTCCGTACCCCGCGACCGGAGAGCATCAAGTTCGTCACCGATTTCGCGCGACGGACAGGCGACCTCGAGGTTCTGAGTAAACCCGATTTACAGCTGATCGCGCTGGCGTACGAGTTGGAGTGCGAGAGGAACAGAGGCGATTGGAGATTACGGAAGACGCCAGCACAGAAGGGTCTGAATGGGAAAGCACCTGCGCAACAAGAGAAGGAAGGAGATGCTGCAAAGCCGAAGGCCGCTGAGGATGGTGAGGCTACTAAATCGGAAGAATTAATTGGCGGCCAAGATGCGACAGAGCAGACTACATCAGAGGTAGACACTGCAGAGGACACCCCTAAAGAAGAAACCGAGACGCAAGAGCAACCGACTCTCCAACAAGAGACGGTCACTCAGGCGCTGGACTCGCTTAGCCTTGAGCCAACCGCGCTGCCGACAGTAGACACTGTACCAGATGACGCCGCGACATTAGAAGCCAAGGCGCCCGTGCAGCAAGACGAAGAAGATGACGATGACGATGACGACGGAGAGGGCTGGATCACACCCTCAAACCTCAAGAAGCACCAAGCCAAGGACAAACTCTCAGCGCCAGAACAGCCAATTCAGAGGTTCCTACAAGTAGCGCTCCTAACATCCGACTTCGCGATGCAGAATGTGCTGCTGCGCATAAATCTGAACTTAGTGTCGCCAAGCCTGGCGCGCATCACGCGTGTCAAGACGTGGGTGCAGCGATGCCACGGATGCTTCGCAATCACGCGAAACATGAGCAAACAGTTCTGTCCGAACTGCGGGCAAGGGACTTTGACACGGGTGAGCTGCTCGACGGACTCGTCTGGCAACTTTACCGTACATCTCAAGAAGAACTTCCAATGGAACAACCGGGGCAATGTGTACAGCGTACCGAAGCCAGTACACGGCACGGCGAGCGGCAAGGCGAGAGGGCCTGGCGGAGGGAAGAATGGCTGGGGCCGGGAGTTAATTTTTGCAGAGGATCAGAAAGAGTATATCAAGAAATCTACGGAACAGAAGAAGGCAAGGCAGAAAGACCTTATGGATGAGGATTACCTTCCAAGCATATTGACGGGAGATCGGAGTGGAGGGGCTTCGGGCAGGATAAGGGTCGGTGCGGGGAGGAATATTAACTCAAGGAAGAGACATTGATAGAAATATAGAAATGTCAGCAATTCAATAGAGTTGATACCATGCCCTACTAGATTTACTTGAGAGCCAAGTCCACACTCGCGTTGTGATAGTTCATTTAGACAAGCTTGTTTGATCATACTTGGATTTCTGCCCTACATACTTCTGGTATGAAGCCCTTCCTTTGTCGAGTATCCTTCAACCAGAAAATCGAATTAGAAGTTGACTGTCAAAATCGGCAAGGTTATAACCACGAAGCTATCGGACAAACGAGGCCAGCGACTCGCATGTCGTGCCACCATAGTCTAGTACCGAGAGAGAGCAGATCGCAAATCTCGTTTCCCTATGTCCCCAAACGCCAGATCGTCCAAACAAATGCGTATTTGCGAAACCATGGGGAGTCGAACCAAGTCCACCGAGTTTGCATGGCCCACGAGCTATATTATTCCATCGTCATCGAAATATCGATGTTCTTCACCGCGAGTTCTCGGCGACCTTGTTCTCTATACAAAGATTCTCGTTAGCACGATTCTCTTTTATTTCCACCACATCTCTCTGTTCACATAGCCGGTGAAGTAGGGAGATAGGGGTGTGGAAGGAGCAGGGAACTCACTCTGCTGCGTCAACAACAGACCGAAGCGTCTCTTGAGCGTGACTCGCTGGCGCGACCACTTGTCATCGGGTGAGAAGCGCGCCGGGTGTGCAGACTTAGTAACCTCGCCGTGAAGGACCTTCTTCAGCGTGTAGATGCGCTTGCCGCTCTCGTCCATGGTGTACATCAGATGCATTGTGACGGTTGTTTGTCTGATTCACTCCTTTTAACTCGTTTATCTGGCTCGAAGGTAAAAGGAGACGCGGGGTCTCTTGTATGGTTGATAGAGTCGAAAGTTATTAATTCGTGTCGAATTTCCGGGGAATCGCGATAGTGATCTTGTCGGGACAATGAGTGCGGTCTTCGTTATAGAGTGGTCGGCGATTGAATGGTGAAGTTTGGAAGCTCCAGAAATTATTTTTTTTCTCCAACCTTCAATTGATGCATGGATCAGCTGTGGGACTGCGCTATTCCGGATTGAGTGCTTTATCGATAACACAGGTACTTCAAAGGGGTGAAGAGCTTCTATGTTCAAAATCTCGACTCCAAAGACACAATACTTAGAAATGAAATGACTGAGTTATTTATCCAGTTCAATAAAAGTCATCTCATCTTTTAGCTGGAATGCAAACAACTACACGTTGAATGAAGAAGCAGATGTTGTTGGGCTCACTAAGTCTAAGATAACTAGCTAAGTCAATGGTACGGTGCCATTTACAGTTGCATGTCCAGTGAGACGAAATGAATTGCCGGGAAAATAGCCACAGCACCTACCGGCTACCTGATGAATTCGAAATCCTATCCTTATGCTGTTGCCCACCCTATACGCCTTAACCATGCTATACCACGCATTTATATACCCGAGAATTAGTCCTTCCATTGCTTTTCCGCTTCCAACCCCCTAACCAGATTTCTCAGATTCAAGCGTGTACTATACACAATATTCTCTGTGAAGCCGACCTCACGCATCTCGTCGTTCTGGCCCGCCTTGTTGATGTCCGAATCGCCGCTGATCTTGCCTTTGGGTCGGTGGTGTACAAACAGACTCGGTACAATACTGACGCAGCGCATTCCGTCGATACGCAGCCGGCACAGGTCGCTCAGGTGGTTGTCAAAAGGCTTAGATTGGCCTTCGAGACCCATGTAATGCAACGCTTTTTGCGCACCAGCAGCGCTCAGCGCATAAGCGAAGCTACATATGTTGTCTCCGGGGACGTACACGATGCGGGTTTGTGGAGGATAGTCATCCCAGCTGAAGGACCCGTTGGCCAAGATATGGCCCGGTGGCGGGACCGTGGGGTCGTTACGGATGAGAACTTTACGGGGATCGCGCTGCTCGAGAGGAATCTGGAGGTGCTCCGGCAGGTGCTCGTCAAACGTCGTTACACAGGAACCTAGCCATAACATATCCCAGTCTTGGCCATACGGGCTCGGCGATTCGAGCGTCTGGTTCCGGTGGAAGCCCTCCTGCAGAGTGCGCGCGGCTGGGGCAAACTTCGCTAATAACTCTTTGATATGAACGTCCCAGTCCATGTCATCTTCCATGATCAGCGCCGACGAGATCCCGTCCTCGACTATGCGCCGCATCGCGTTCACGTGGCCGCGCCAAGATCCTAGATTGCTATCTTGCATCTTTTCGCGATCCCACCCCTTTGAGACGTGCATTAGCTTTTCTGCAGAGACTGGAATGCGGGCTTCCGTTTCAGAGAGCGGAAACGTACAAATGGCAAGGCCTTATCGGAGATTGTCTTCCCAAGCACGCCATCGATCCAACTCAGCTTGAAGCCTGTGAGCGAGGACATCAACGTTAATGCATCGCGCTTGTCTGAACGTTCGGGGAGTCCTATAACGAAGACTTTCTCAAACTACGAATCCACAACCCGTCAGTCAGCTATTGAGCGTTGCGCTGCAAGGACGGAACTCACGCCAAGCGTCGCATTGAAAACATCTGAGTCTTCATGCTTCCGCGCTGGGGACGCCCATTTTGCGGGAGCCGAAGTTGAACGCAGTTGACTGCGGACAGACCCAGAGCCCAAGTAGGTGATAAGGATGCAAGCAAAAACCACTGCGCCTATCACCAGGCTAACGTTGGGCCGTCCTCCAATCATGGCCGTGGTCTGATCCAACACGGTACGGCGGATACTCAGCTAAGTGCCATAGACGAGAAAAAGCAATTGGCCGCCGTATTAGAAGACTAGGCGAGAGTTGAACATTCCTAAATGTAAGGGAGAGCAGGAAAAAAAAAAGACAGGACAGCCAACAAAATTTCCGCATTCACTAGCACGCCTTTCATCACATTCTAGATCGTCAGGTCGAGCACATTTTAGGTGAGATATGACATCAGCCACAAAAATAGCACTAGGGGTTCTAGATCCTGGGTGATCGCGAATGCAACCAGCAGTTCGTAATTGGCGCCAGCATTGCGGCGTCATCAGACTTGGCCAATCAAATTTTGAGCTTCCGGCGGACGTGCCCGACTATCGATGTTAGCGACGTTAGCGCAAGATAGGAATACGGCAATACGGGCGAGATACGGGGGGTTGGAGGCCAATCGCTCCCACAATACGACGCCGCATACCGGTCCACTCCCGTACGATTTAAGTGGTTCGGTTGCGGAAGCGACAGATTACATAATATCAATATTCAATTTACTTCACCCAGATTTGGTTTGTTACCATTCCAATACGTGACATGCACATTCGGGAAGAATTTTAAAGACTCTATAGTCAAGTTCTCGAAAGGGAAGAGAAGAAAAGCCCTTGAATTCAGCCAAATAAGGAACGTTAAAGATTAAGACAGCTCGTTTCCTAACGCTCTGGCCTAGAGCCTATTGATAGGTCCTACTCTACCAGACAGGAGCGTTGCCTACGGTGGCCCTGAGGTTTCGGATATGCAAACTCGGGGAGTTGGTTGGTTCCTAAACGTTTAATGTCCGACTACTCGTCGGCAAAAGCAAAGGAGCTGAAACGAAACACAACATGATGGATACTTATCCGGCGATTATATGAAAGCTTCACGATTAGGAATTGCATTTCATAGAGGTACCTAAGTAAAAGGCTGTAAGACCAAGCCCCTTAGTACATATATGTGACCCCTTAATTGCMCCCCTATTGGATCAGTACGCAGGCAGCATCGTCAGCGCCAGGCATACTTAACTCAGCCGCTCTGATGCCCCGCATTGAGGCTTTCTCGTTCTATATAGGTACCAGAGAATATTAAATTTCTTAAATCTCTTGCTACGGCTACCTCATTATTATATCTTCCTTGCCACTCTATATGTGAAGGCTAACTTGAAATCTTGCGCGTATTGACTACAATTGGTAGTCAGATGAGACTATGATATATGTTACGGCCGAAGGCGTGGTATCAGAACAGCAATACCATGACTGATTCGATCGCAGTTTGCAGTCACAATGGAGTGCATTCCCCCGCTCCTGTTACACCGCAACGTATTTCAATCCGCCTCCTTCTGTAAAGCCATACTATGACTAATATTGCCAATAGCTGTCGATGAGATCCATACGTTTTCGTATGTCCCAGGCTTCTTTGAGGACCACGTCGGGATTGCAAACTCTTCTCCCAACGGCAAGTTCTCAACTCAGCCTGCTCTAGGAATAATCAAGCGAGACTACGATCAATTAGATACAAACCCGGCGCACAATGAGCAAACAATCGGACAGTGGACTCGATTTGCTAGTTACCTAGAGTTTCTCAACCAACAACACTTGAACGATGGTACATCATACAAATTAATATACGTGATTCGCCATGGACGAGGAGTTCATAATGTAGAGATGGACGCGCTAAAGCTATTTGAAAAGGAAGGACAGCTCAAGTCAGTTGATGGGATGCCGTTAAACTGGAACGTATGGCAAAGCTTCTCATTCCATGCACTTTTCATCCCTCTTTCTTCAGCAGGGCACTAATGACTATAGAATTATTGGTCTCGTAAGGATGGAAACGGCGAGGTGATATGGGCCGATGCCCAACTCGTCGAAGAGGGCGTTCTACAAGCACGGGTTCTTGCCAAGCTATGGCTAGAAGAAGCCAAGAAAGACGCAATACCTCTACCAAACACAGTCTACACAAGCCCCCTCGCAAGGTGCCTTGAGACAACCAAACATGTGTATTCACCAGTAATGGCCGAGAACGGTAGACTTCTACAACCAATCATAAAGGAGGGCCTCCGAGAGCGAATCACGAATCACACATGTGACAGACGAAGTCCCCGATCATGGATAGAGCATCACTATCCCGACTATATCATCAAAGATAGCCTGTCGGAGCTAGATGGAAGTTGGAATGCCGACACATCAGAGTCATTCGAACAACACACAGTCAGGACACAACGACTCTTAGACGACATATTCCTACATAACAGTTCCCCCATTATCTCGCTCACTACACATTCTTACACCATCACATCTATTCTAGCAGTGGTCAAGCATCCAGGGTTCCGAGTCAATGAGGGGACAGTTGTGCCACTTTTCGTCAAGGCAGAAAGGGTTACGTCAACCCCGTGAGTAATACGCGCACTTGTTACGCGTGTGCGCCTTGGGGCGCTTCGCGCGCTACATGATKCCTCGAGGATATGGGTATTGATCCAACCTGAGAATCCCTCTGTCGGTGCTCAGTTTTCTACAATTGCCCAGTTATCCCAACCAGGAACCAAGCCAGTCAACCCGACAGTCTTTCAATCGAGTAAGAGCTTATTAAATACAAAAACGCACATTAGGGCGGCAATGGAAAGGTTGGGATTGAAATACAAGACCAATATGAAATATTGACAACGTGACTACCTCGTGATTCTACGCACAGGATGTTGGAGGGACAGCATTGAAGATGGCCCGAAGGCATCGTAGAACCTATGCAACCAAACTAGGAGGCGAAAGTAGCGATGTTTCTAAATAGGAGATAGTTTCAATCTAGAGGACTCTGATAAGAAATAGATATATCGACTCAGGACAGTATCCTTAAAGCGTAACGTGTCAGTATAAGGTAGGTAGGTAGGTCAGGAGGTAGGTACTTAATACGCGAGGAGTGTTAGGTGACAGTCGAAACATACTGGCTAATACTCCTTAGAATATTCGCAGAAATCGCCTGGAAGCTGACTGGCTTTTCCATGTCGATGTCTTCCTGCTTTCGTAGTCAAGACGGTTGACTAGAGGATAGATAATCTCATGCAGCTCAGGTTTCGGCGGGKTCCCCAAGGGTCTATCATTGTGAATGATTCGTTGCTTTTCGTAAAGTAACCATTGTCGGAGGGTGTCAATTTCGTAGTTGTCCGGCTCGTCTTCGTCTAAGTTTATGGATGGCACGTTCTTCCTTGGGGGAAACTTCCAAGTTGCTACGGCCCGGTCACTGTTACCAGCTGGAACTTCGGCTGCTGCCTCCCTGAGGGATTCTCCTGGTGTTGTTATGGCTCCGGCAGACAGTAAGAGTCTCACCGAAAAGTGTACGTATTCGTTGGACCGTGCGGGGGGTGGTGGGATATAGGATCCTTTTTCGTTCCAAAATACTCGACCTGGATGCCTAATTGATTCTCTCGTAAGTAAACGAAATATGAGGTCAGCATTCTTTGAGTCCTTGATGGCGACTTTTCTGTTTTTGTCTGTTCCCTCCTCCAGCGTAATGTACCGCGCGACAGTCGGGCCTTCCTGAAGGCCATCGTCTATTTTATACATGTCGTGGGTCCATAAGTGTGAAATACCCATATCAAGAAAAGGCTGTAATTGTGCCATCATCCAAACTAGGGGGATATGCGCGAGAACAGGATCTTCCATACCCCCACCGATGTCGGAGTGACATCCTAAGAACCAGCATTGTTTGAGCGCTGTGCTGGTATTATCACCTTTCAGCCAGGGTATGGGTAGGAAGTGAGATCGGCGCTCGTTGATAGCTAAAGCCTGAAAGGCATTGTCGAGAATAGGACACAAATTGGAGTTGACGAAGCTACACCATTTCGGATACAAATCCCACGGCTTTCCCACTGAACTCACTGTGTCCCAGACAGCGCAAGCCTTAACGCGCACGTCCGCAACAAGAAGTTGCTTCCCGATTAAAACATCTCGCTCATTATTAAGATCTTGAGCGMCCCCAGCCTCTAATTTGTGCATCCAAAGCTCAAATAGGCGAGGAAGATGGACCAGCCCGGGTTTCCTGAGGACACCGACGTCGTTCATGAACTGCACAATGCAACGAACAGTAAATGCACCTCTAGAAAATCCTACAAGATAAATCTCATCTAATTCGTGGTCGTAGTTGTGGCTGATGAAACTATATGCTTCGCAAATGTTATATGATATACCTGAGTTAAGTCAGACGAGCACCTTACGAGTTACAAAGTTGGTAACAAGGTAGCCAACCTCTGCCGGTGGCGCCATCTAGTTTATTGGCATGTTTCGAAGTTCCAGTCCCAACACCAGGTTGGTAGTATACGATCTGCGGTACTTTATGGCGTCGGTTGAATGGGTAAATACACCGTGAGAGTCTGGAAACATTCGTCAACGGTACCAGCCCGGTCTCGCTATTCCAGGTGCCATCGCAGCAGATGATAAGCTTCTTCTTACTCTGCGCGAACGGGTAGCAACTCTCGCTGTGAATCCTCTCCGTAGGAGGTTCCATTTCGTGCTTTGGGTGAATGTCAACTCCCGAGTATCTGATCTCAAGCCTTTTCTTTAGGTATGCGGTCTGGCGACATCAACGGAGAGGAATTTTAAAGACATAGATTACCTAATTATTCGATTGAAGGTAGAGCCTCGCGAGTCTGTGATCTGTCCGGGTCACGATCTTAATAAATGGGGTCTCGGCGGCGGAACTTGGCCGGTATGGTTGTGGTGCCGAAGTTGCCGCCTCCACCCCTGAATCTCATCCGAATTCGTCCAATTACGTAGGATATGTTATTGGTGCTAAAAATAGATGAAAACTCACTGGTTACTAGAATCGAGACTGCTCGGTGGCGCCGTTTGGTGTATAGGATATTTACCGCCAGGGCTCTCCCCCTGGTCGTTCCGGCTGGGTCTTGGCCCCCATCAACGAATCGCATATCACTCTAATGTAACATTGCCCTGATTAGCTGAAGGATTGCATATGTCAGAGGGTCACTGGTCTTGCTAATGTAACCCTAAGCTAACTATTAGTTCAGGGCGGTGTATTGTCAATGTAACTAGCTTAGATGCCAACCATACAGACTTTGGCCAGCGCAAAAAGAGATACCTACTGCGTTCTGATATTCTCGAAACTCTTGGAGTTGAGTTACCTGCCATTGTATTGTTTAATATCTGGGCGAACAAGCGTGGGATCCTCTTCGTAACCTTCCTAGGGGTATGGGGCATAGCAAGCCTTATTACCTTACATGATACTGATCCTAGTGACCCCAACGATGATACTATGATACTATAATGCCAAATCTTGCCTCTTGCGGCTCAGCATTCTCCGATTAGCGATCACTACCTATCGATCGGCCTAATAACAAGTCGTCCCAGCTTACTACGGCTTTTATGATATACGAAAGGTTTCTGTTTTTGGATTATTGAGGACTCTCCTGCGTGATAGATAGGGAAGAGACTTAAGTGGATATACCTAAGGTATGAGCCCCCATATAGGTATAGAAATGTCTTCTATCATAGGTTTTGATTTGTTCCTATAAGATTTAGTTTGTTCTTAGCTTTAGGGAAGTTTCAAGCAGCTGATTCCCCATTAAGGGCGTGGTGACTCAGTGGTGGTCAGATTAGACCGGGCATGATCTATAACAATGCAGATAACCAAAATGTATAACTTTAATCCCTGCCGTACTCTTACTTTCATTGTTTTATGATTCAATTACTACGAGTGACGTTGGAACTCGATGACGCTTTGATTACGAAAAGCCAAGTCTTGTGTAGCGTAGGTGGCAGTCAAATCAACCACTCAAAACTGGCCTATCTTATTCTAGCACCTCACTTTAAGCAGAACCTTTGCCCATTGCTCCTAGTTCAACTCTCCAAAGCCTATCTCAGTTATGTATATACCCTCAGCGCAGAGTGTTTTAACGGCAGGACTGGCTCTGACTGGCAGTCTTACGAAGCGTACGTCTAGAATTCAGTTCCGTTACTAAATTCCTTGCCTATCTCAATTTTAACACTTGTAGCTAACGATACAATCGTTTTTTCAGCACGCACCATTGTCGAAGGTTCTGTCATGGACTACGCTGTTGAGAAGTGCAAGGACTCAGAAGGCCACACCCGATGCTCGAAATCATTTGTCGTCACTAAGTCGACGTGTTACCAATTGGAATGGAGGACAGAGGGTGCCCTCACTCATACCACGGCCGAGGTGCGCGATGCTGGGTCTGGCGAGTTAGTGTTCTATAGGGACACCAATGGCGATTGGACCCCTGAAAAGGGGGAGGTATGTTACCTAGGTGCTCAACACCTTGAACGACACACATGTTTGCTAACAGTACTCTGTGCCTGAAACACAGCTTGTCTACTTGGATTTTAAGCCTAAAATACCGGCTACGGGGAACCAAACTGTGCATTACACAGTTAGGACCTGTGAATAATCTTACAATGTGTCAATGAGAGTAGGGGGAATCAGGCAGGTATTGTGGTATTGAGGGATGTAATACACAATCGAAAGGCGGCTCTTCGCAGGGGTTCGCATAGTTAAAATTGGATCTGTTCAAATGTACGGCTCATCAAAGATGTACTTCTCGTAGCAATAGCTGAGTTGTTGGCAAACTCTAAAACAATTTATAACCTTTGTAGCTAATCGAATTTACATGTCACATCAGCTTTCATTGCCGAATATATCGATTTACTAGTCGTAACACTGTCGTTATTCATCACCATACGGAGCGTGGCACTTGCTCCGCTTCATGGGGATCTAGAGACCGGCCCTTAATTCTAGACGGCTCTGGCTGAGGATCCACCCATTCGAGATCCTCTCTCCAAATTCCAGCTTTGGTATAGTCTCCACTGTCGGTGCCAGACATGTAGCCAAAGCGAAAGTACTCGTTATAACTTGACCCGTTGTCGCGAGTCCAGGTGAAATGGTCTGATCCCTCATCCCCGAAAAATCCTCGGTATCTTTCCACATCATTGACTAGTACACTGATGCCGTCGTAACGTAATCCCGGTGGAGGGTTCCACCTGAATGTTATGGTCGAAAGAGTGGCATTGATAATGGGCGTAAGGATCACAGGAAGAGGGGAGCCGACTTGAGCATCGCCCTGCAAATCCCCCGATGTCTGCAGAATGGAGTCAAAGCCCCAGCGAGCAATGCCGTTGATGAAGAACCCTATAAGTATACCTTGGTAAAGTAATGATGGTCTGGTTTGCATGCTGGTACCTGGTACGAGGAGCAATGCTAGGACGTAATGATGAATGCGCAAGTTGAGGTTAGGCAAAACGAGGCAGATGATGATCCCCAAGAGGAACAGAGCGTAAAGCTTTAGGTAGCGTATCAATCTTCCTTCCTGTCGGAAACACCAGACCTGGCCCACAACGACGACGAACAACACGATGATAATGATTGCAAGCGCCGCCTTGGCCCCAGGTTGCTGGTCAAGATCGTGCCCCGTTAAGCGCTGGATTGGGATGAAGTCGAACGTATAATTCGTCAGTGCCCCGACCCAGCAACCACCCAACCACAATACCGTCTTTTCAACTTGAGCCGTGAGGCCCCGTAGGGCTCGCCGCACGCCCATTTTGTCGTAAAATACCCAAGCACAGAACATGGCAGGGAGGAATTTGCCTAGAATATCCGAGAATAGACTAGGGATCGAAGTGTAGGCTGGCGGATCAGAAGCCATGCCCACTTGCCAGAAGATACCGATAAATATAGTAAAGAAAAATACCGCCGGAGACGTGGTGAATAGGGATAAGATGGAGGTGAAAACCACAGAGACCGCCAATAGGGACCACCTGGCATCTTTGGCTTGGCACTCAATCCCTTCTTCAAATGTAATCGACAGCGGGAAGTAAGAATCGAAGCCGACACTGTCGATGCCGTGTCTGTTCGAGCTGACGAAGTTCTGCTGTTGTCCTATAAGGGATACCACGCCGCAACCACCCTGTGAATTAGAGATAACACCGGAATGGATAGCAGATCCACAAATGAAGGAATCGCCCCGGTAGACGGGGTTTGCTTCATTGGCGGGGTCAGGCGGTCCTCCAACAATCAACGGAGCGTAAGCTACTTCCTGATCTCCTACTGCTCGAGGATTGAGGACTCGGTAGCTAGCACAGTTGGAGGGACAACGGAATGCAAAGCTGCTGCCGTTAAAGGGTCTGCAATTGACACCGTCGATTCCGCAGCCGTTGTTGCGTGTCCAATACGCGACACCACATCCTATATCCGTAGGCATACCATAATTGGCAATTTCAGAGGCGACCTGGCCTCGCCACAGAACGATCGCGAATGTGAGGACCCATATCGCGACATAGCCCATATATAGCAGGATTTGATGCGTCCTGTTTGGAAGGAACTTGTCAAGAAGGCGAAGCGGCGCATGTTGGACGACGGGGAGGATAGGTTCAATTTTCCAGTCCTTCGGGTTCTGAGGACCCTTCATCCACTTATACGCAGCCTTCCCATATTTCCGAATCGGATATGGAACCCATTTCCATTTCTTCCAGGCGCCTTGGTCCTGCATAAAGCGCGGAGTTGGTGGGTCGTCGTCTTCGTTGAAATCGAGGTGTTCCGGGCCGACGAGCGGATCGTCCGGATGTGCCGGGGGAGAGCTGCGCTGCCGTTGCTGTTCGATGTCAGGAGAGACTGAACGAGATTCTAACTGACTGGTACTCATGATACGGAACTACGGTTATTAGCGACCAAGGAAAGGCTTCGCACAAAGGGAAACGGTCTAGAGCCTGCTTACACTCGGAGGCTGAGAGATAAAAATATAATGAACTGAACCCACGGGTCACAAAGAGACAGGCCTGTCTATAACGATGAAAACGTAAGAAAATACATGGGATCGAGTCGCAATTTACGACAAGGTAGGCAATCAGTCAGCTGCATGGACCGAGAGCCTGCTCAGCCTCCGGGGGTTGTTGTTGTGTAATAAAGCTGCTGCAAAAGATGCTATGTGAAATGGACGGACTCGTGAACTTGGAGGCTTGTGACTTGTTGCAGGGAGGGAATCAGCGAGACGCGAAACAGGGCCGCGCACGTAGGGACCAGGCCGGATCCAGCCCATTGGGCAGGTGGGTTATTGACGGGTAACGATTGGTTTTCCTTGCTTGCTTGACAGGCACAGGTGGATCCGAGCAGCGGGTCCCGACTTGCTTTCTTCGGAGTGCGGCATCTCTAAGTTCCGGGCCGCTATCGATTTAGGGTAAGGTTGCATTTGATCACTACGCTAACGCCTCGAGTGAATCTATCATATCAATCTAGATGCCTCACCAAAACTTCACTAGAAACACACTATCGACACAAACTTGGACTTCATGACTTGAAATTCCATATTTATGAAAGCTCTTCTCTGCGTCTTCGTATAGTGTCTTATACCATCGGGCCATTTTATTCGATCTCGGTGACATATAAATATCATTACTTGGCAACCGGGTCGGAGAATAAGGCAACTAAGCATGGCTGAGCCGTCGTCAGAACAGGCTACGTTCAACATCCTAAGGAGCATTGCGATTGACAAGGGAGGGCCAAGAGTAGGCCATCTAACCCTTCCGAAACGGAGACCCATTGATACACCCAATTACATCGGAATTACCTCGAGAGGGGTGATACCACATATGACTCCGGATGTCATCGTCAAGCACACCGAACTCAATGGCTCATATATGGCCTTGGAAGACTGTGAGCGAGGATTGTATCTGAACAATTATMCCCCAGCCATTTAACATGCCACATAGTCATAGAAAAGTCTCAGAAGAGAGTTGAGCCAGCCATCTTCAACATTGAACCAGAGGGCAAGGAGGTTTTACATGCATATACCGCCACGCCCACACCAGTAGCCACGGTACTTGGTGCCCGACGACATCCAGCAGTCATTGCCCCTATGGGTAATGGCAAGGACTACGTTTCTGTGTACACATCAACAGGATTCCAGCAATTGAAGAATAAGGACTATTGCCGCGCCATCGAGAAGCTGCAACCAGATATAGCCATACCGCTTGCAGATTTGACGTTCGGCAATTCGCATATTAGGAACAAGCTCCCAAATCCGAAACGACAACTGCGAATGGTCGAGCGAACGGAAGACTGGCTGGCGGAGCTCATCAAATCGAGAAATGCCGAGAACAACGACGAGACTGCTAAGCCCCCTATCTTCGCCCCGCTCCTACCTGTGTCATATCCGACACAGTGGGAATATTTGAATCGACTCTCACAGGACTACGTTGAGTATCTATCGGGCTTAGCAGTCTATGATGCCGATATTCTTCCAGACCTAGGTGGACACAGTTCCCTAAACCCCTTGCCGCGTATCTCCATGGACTTCATCACGTCACCGCATGAAATTCTCAGGCAAATCCGTCTAGGACTTGACATATTTACTGTGCTATTTATTAACACTGCCTCAGATGCTGGGATTGCACTTTCCTTCTCATTCCCACCACAATCCACTGAAAGCTCGGGTTTACGCCCATTGGGAATAGATATGTGGTCGCAAGATCATCAGAAATCATTGGAACCACTGGTGGATGGTTGTGGATGCTATACTTGCACTAAACATCACCGGGCCTATCTCCAACATCTGTTAAATGCTAGGGAAATGCTCGGATGGACGCTTCTCCAAATTCACAATCACCATATTCTAAACGAATTCTTCAAGGGGATCCGTGCTACACTCACTGCGGAACCCTCGACATTCGAACACAGTTCTGAAATATTCTCTAGTATATATGAGTCGGACCTTCCAAAGGGCACTGGCGAGAGACCGCGGGCTCGAGGATACCATTTCAAGGCCGAAGGAGGGCAGGCGAAGATAAACCCCCCGGCATGGGAGAAGTATGGTGAGGGTGGAGAGGGTGTAACTGAAGACCCAGCCCTCGCCGGGGAGATGGCAGGACTCGCTGTAACAGGGACTACTGCAGAAGGAGTCGAGACACCAGTGGTTCCCGATGCTGACACTGATGCTAAGGAGTTGGATAAGAAAGGTTTCGCTGAAATAGACCGGTGAACCGAATCGCCCATTGCCTGAAGGAAGCAATTGTCCAACGAGAAGCTCCACGAAGGATTTAGGAAATCTGTCGTATTAGGGCTGCCACCGTGGGCATACTGCGGTTTATTTTCGAGCCAGCCAAGCACGAATGTGAGAACGTTCGATATACGCCAATGCGATCTGCGCAATGAGCTTGAGTTTACGATTCAAAGCTGTCCGATTTGCGCTCAATGGATCCTCTTCGTTGATACAGCCACGAATGGTGGTTGCTAGCGATTTGGAACTGCGACACTGATTTTCTTATAAAGGACTAATGCTGCAGCACGATGGCTCGCGAATCCTGCCTATAACAGTACTTATAATAATAAAAAATAAAAAACCCCAAGGAGGCACATATTTCAAGGAAAGCATGCTTCTACCGATAGAAAACACTGTTATCGCCGGATGTGTGCTCACAGACACATATTAACTTCTAAGAGTACAAATCCGCATCCATCACTAGTAAGCACGTGTCCACGGTCCACGATCCGGCCAGCCGGGACAGCCTACTATGTACATGTGGGAGATGTTAGCAAATATAACCCATATCTCATTGATCCCGTAAGTAGGGCCAATCATAACCGCCAATTCAGCCCACGTTTTCCAACCCTTGCTCCTCCAAGCCCCTAACCTCAGCAGCCAAGCTGAAGATGCCTTTTCCTAGCCAATTATGTCTAGCTTTCCTGCTCAGCTCATTGATACGTTTATAGACCACACTGGTAATGGCATATTAAGTAGTTCCGAGATCCAGGAACCAGGGCGCTGGCGACGAACTTCGAATCCTTCAAGCTCTCTTCCGTCAAGCTTTCGTCCCGGCTGAGAACCAACATGCTAACCGACACGTGTGGTCAATCATCGTTATGATTCCTGCGCGATTGACTTTACGATGGCCGCACAACCGCTATCGGTTGTTGCGGGAGATTTCAGTAATATCGGCAACCAATTATAGACTGACTTCTTCCTTTGCCAAGGTCTTGCCGTTATAATTTCGAGCACTCATGAATAGCCAAGGATTTGACGACCTTACAATGCAGGATGGGTGGTATCATGGATCAACTAAACGCGTTAATCATAATGCTGTTACACCGCATCTCGAGGTAGGCAGGTCTTGGCCTGTACTATATAGTGCCCGGGCTCTCTATCCTCACATATCATCCTATGTTTATAGCTCTGACATTTGGTTGCCAATAAGTCACAATCGATATGGGTAGACTGTATTCCCTTGCGGTGGTGGCGACGATTCTATCTGGAGCCGCTACTCAGACCTTCCAGCGGCTTGGCGCGTGTCCGGACCTGGGCTGCGTGTTACCCCCTGATCAATCGGACTTCCTTCCAGGCCAATACTTCGATCTACGTCTCGAGGTGCATGCTCCAGTCAATGGATCGGAAGCGTTCAACAGCGGCGTGCCAGATGAAAACTTCTCAGTCACAATTACTAAAGAGGGTGGCGAACCGAAGACCATCGCCAAGTTCTTCGACGTTCCTGAACCCGAGCTCGAGAAATGGGACTTTAAGTGGTATGAAGACCTCTTCACCCAGGACGCGGATACACCATCTGTCGTCAATGTCGCATCTAGGATCTATCGAAAACTCGCCATCTACGAGCCTGGGAACTACGTGGTCACGCTAAGCTACTATGGCGATCAGACAACGACGGCGAACTGGGTCGTGCGGCCCCTAGCTACTGAGAAGAAGGCTAAGAACGTCATTCTTTTCATCGGTAGGATTATAGACATAATTAAGAAAAAGGGGTCGATGTTGATAATGGACAGGTGACGGTATGACTACGAACATGATTACCGCGGCGCGGCTTCTAGGCCACAAGAGTATTAACGGAAAATATCAATCTTTGCTGCAGATGGACCAGTTTCCCGTGCTGGGACACCAAATGGTATGTTCACCGGACATCTACGAACTGGCTTCATATTGATGAATTTCGTTAGACCCATTCTATCGATAGCTTCATCACAGACAGTGCTAACTCAGCGTCTGCGCTTTACACTGGACACAAGAGCACGGTCAATGCTATGGGGTAAGTGCTGTAGTAAATCACACAAGACTCTGGCATTGCGTTTGTAACTGACATCCATGAAGCGTCTACGTAGATTCATCTGCTGACTTCTTCGATGACCCAAAGGTTGAGACTATTGTGGAACTGCTGAGACGAACTTGGGTGAGCAGTAAAGAGCACTTACCGATATCGTAGAGGCTGGCGTATTAGGTTTGCTAATTCATACTAGGATTCTGCATGGGGTGCTGTCTCGACTGCTGCCATATCCGATGCTACCCCTATTGCTCTCTCTGGGCATAGTCGTTCTCGATATGCCTATGGTTCTCTCGTTGATCAAGGTTTAAACTCGGTTACCAATTACTCCTGGACCAGTCACGGTGGCCCTGATGTTTGGTTTGGCGGGGGTGCCGAGCAATTCAACCCGGGATCGGGCAGTTATGAAGGCAAGGATTACTACGAAGCATTTGCTAACGCCGGTTACGAGGTCAGCCTAAACAAGACCTCTCTGCTCGAGCTGGGAAATAGCAGTAAGGCTCTGGGAATTTTCTGCCAGTCACATTTCCCGGTATGGCTAGATCGAAACGTCTTCACGGAGAACTTAGCGACTTTCGAAAACGACCCTCTGGGCTCAGAGAACCCGGCCCTTGACCTGCCTGGTCTAAAAGAGATGACGTTGAAGGCTGTTGATATCCTGCACACCCGAGGTGGAGACAATGGCTTTTTCCTCATGTCCGAGGGTGCATCTATCGACAAGCAGATGCACGCTCTGGACTACGACCGCGCTCTGGGTGACCTTCTTGAATTTGATGACACGATCCGCGCCACGGTCGCTCACCTCAAAGAAATCGGCGAACTAGAAAATACCCTAATCCTCGTCACTGCGGACCATGGTCATGGCTTCGATGTCTTTGGAGGTGTAGATACGAAGTACCTATCCGAACAGAAGACCGACCGAGAGAAGCGCCGGGCCGTGGGTACATACGAGCTAGCGGGGTTGTCGCAATACACTGTACCTGTCGACGGCGTTTCCTATAGCACCGGGCCCAACTTCCCCGTCAATTGGGATCCACGGTACACTCTGGCCCAAGGTTTCGGCGCCAACCCGGACCACCGCGAGAATTACCGCGTGCACCAGGAGCCCCGCAAAGTCGTCAGCAGCACGCCCGGCTTCGACAAGAACGATCTGTTCGTGGATACAGAGGATAGCCCGGACGGATTTATCGTTAATGGTACGCTGTCCGTCACCGAGTCCGCCGGTGTACACTCACTTACTGACGTGCCTGTTTTCGCGATGGGACCATGTCAAGAGACGTTCGGTGGTGTGTATGGTAATATCGACATCTTTTACAAGATGGCGAATTGCTTAGGTCTGGCGCGTCCAGATAATAAGACTCCTACCGGCCCAGGGGATGAGTGTGCAAAGAATTAGGGCGGTAAAAAGGGGGCGGAACGAATAAAATGGGGCGCGAGAAACGAAAAGGGGCACGCGCTATCGCGCATAATATGGAAGTATTTCGCGTATATAAGGGTGTCTAGTGCTAATGGAAGCTTTGGTTATATAATCATTTGCATCTGTATGGTTAATTGTCGCCCTGCTAATGACACTTGAATTCGGCATGAAGAGTTAGGTAAGTAATTGCTTGCTGAGAGTAATCGATGCCCGCATCGCTATGCCTTTGATTGAGTGTATTCTAGGGGATGGTGAGAAATTTTCACGATATGTACACAACAGGAGCTAGATAATATATGATTAAATTCCTTTCTCATTTTGGTCTGCAAGTGACTGCACGTCAGCCGATGTTGACCCCTTTCCAGGAGGTTCCCCAAGAGCACGGGCCTGTTTCTTTAGTCAGCTTCGAATTCCTTTTATGACCCGTCCTCTCAGAAATGCTTACCTCTGCTCTCTGAACCTGGGCAGCGTCTTCCTTAGTTATCTCATCGGCAGGCTTGCGTGCGACTTCGCCAGCCTTCGCGAGGAAGTTCTGTTGTCGGTCATGCTCTCTCTGCGCTTGGGCGGCGGGCCCGCCCTTGATGGGGCCGAAGCCGGTGATATCCGTTTCGGCTGCCGCGAGCGCCGAGGCCTCGGTTTGGGTAATCGGATGGCCTTCGACGGCGCGCTGGTGGATTTCTTCTTTTGGTGGTAGTTCGCCTTCCATCATGTAGAGATTAACCTGGTTTTGGGTTTGGTCAACTATTGCCTTACATGCTCATCGTCGCTGCAGATATATATGTCAAGGCTATGACGTCTATGATCTCATACCGAGGCCGTCCCATTTATTGTCGAGCATTCTTCCCCGGTGCCATATGTGGGCCATTGCAATTATTACGTATGAATGCTGATCTCGCCCGTTCCATTCTCGTTTCTTACATGTGCATCAATATTACTTCGTGTTTTCTTACTGTGGTTGTACTACACCTGCTAGCCCCGATGATGATGATGAAATCGTTTACGTCCGGAGGACGTATCTTAGATACATCGGCGGGKAACCATGACCCATAGGAACATGACAGGCGGGTCGCTAACCATATTTCAAAGCGACGGGCGGCTTTGCCAATTCAACGTAGCTCCATAGACGTGTTAAATAAACAAAATTTTAAGCCCTGTTGTAAGTCTTATAATCTCGCTACAAGATGAGTTCGTATTTACAATCCGAACGGCCAGGTTTCATCAGACCCCAATGCCGTAGGTGGTTGATGTACCTCTAACGTTCCTACGTGCCTTGTCTCGTCAAACCAGATGATACCATCGAACTGCTCCGGTAAGACGGTAAATGAATAATGTGACTGCCTTTCGGTGTCGGGCCTGTAGACAACGCCAATAAACCTTTCCAGTCGCTGTTCTTTCAGTGCTTCTCTTAACTCCTTACTGCAGCGCCCCTCTCGCAGGTCAAGTAAAAAGTTATTAATACCCGTAGCATGCATAAGCTGTTCGTAGCTCCCTGATAGTGCAGGCAGAACCCGCATAATTCGCATGTCCTGGTCCCAGCGCTCAGCTGCTGCTACTGTACCCCGGTATGTGCTACATCCGATAGCGATGGCGCCTTGACCACCGAACGTCTCTTTGCAGAGCTGCCCGATATTGAGCTCGTTGCGGGCCCACCCTTTACTAGACGCCCGGGCATCCCCAACATGACTATTGTGCGCCCATACGACGGCTTTCGCAGAACTGCCTCGGTGCTTAAGGATTCGAACCAGCGTTTCAAACATATGTGTATCTCGCAAATTCCAAGATTCGCGACGCCCGTAGTACATCGTCTTGTAGTACTCTTCCGCGTCTATTGAGACGTGAGCACGTCTTTGTCAGCAGCATTATATAGGGGTAGTATCAACAATTTCATATATGAAATATGTTAATTACGAACCTTTCACGACTCGGGCGTTTTGCTCCCCACTGTGAAACTCCACGCCGTCCCAATGTGCTGCTGAGTACTCGATCCGCTTGCTCAATAAGTCTTTCAGCATCTGTACGACCTCGGCTTCGTACCCCCTCAATGCCGAGACCAGCGTTTCAAGCCCATATTCTTTTGGATCCTCAGCCCATATCATGAGTTCGCCGTACCTGTCCCTCGCAAGCTGCGCCATGTCCTTATCAAGCTTCTCGAGATAACTGATAACAGCGCGCATCGATGCTCCGAGGGAGTACAAGTCAAGCCCGTAGAATCCAACAGAATCAGCATCATGCACATCCCGATTTCTATTGTGCTCCCTGAGCCACTTAACAAAGTCATGGACCTCCACATTGCGCCACATCCAGGTCGGGAAGCGCACGAAAGCATGGTCACGGCCAGCCTGCTTAGCAGCATTCTGAGGCTCGACACTAGCATGCTTTCCGGGTCCGCCCCGGTGTCGCACGTACCGGTCTATCGCTTCGGCGTCGGGCCAATCGGCTTCGGCGGCGACGATGTTGAACCCGTGCTTTTCAATGACGTATTTCGTGATTTCAGCGCGCGCTGCGTAGAACTCGGAGGTACCGTGCGAACCGTCCCCAATGAGCAGAACCTTGCACTTGGCAAAATCGTCGAAGCGCTTCGTGAAGGCGTCACTGGCCTCTGCGACGGACGGGAAGCTAAGCACCTCGTTCTGCAGGAGCTCGATGACTGAGATCCCGTCGCTATCACGGGAATTCCCATTGCTGCGGTGTGACGAGAGTTCTGAGATTTTGCTCTTGAGTTTCTGCATGTTAGGTACTAGGCTGAGTCGTCGATCCCTATCCCGCTATGGTTCTACCACGAATATTAAGGCACTGAATTGTTGATAGAGAACTACGGGATGCGCAATTCACACGCTCACTATGCTCATTAATTCGGAAACTAGGAGCCTTCATTGGTGAGGCTACATTTTGTATGAGGTAGGTAATAACCTTTCGGGGATACATCAAGCGTGCGCAGCAATGACGCAAACATTAATGAGCCATGATGCGTTAGTGGTTGCTGACAGAAGCGACATAACTCGGAGACGATCTTCTTCTATGGTGATCGCATCTTTCCGAATCATCCTCAAAGGCCAGTTGGAACATTTTTAGCTTCAGGTGCGGAATGGTGTGGTTGATTTCTTTCCAGCATTTGGCGAGGTAAGAGTTTTGATATAGGGCTGGCTTATGTGACGCTAAGCCCTGTTTACTAGGAGGTACATGAGGTTTCGCATGTGATATTATTAGAATTGACATGGCCTACGCAAGACGTTTGATGGAGTGGTTTTTGAGCCGCTACTACATAACATCCTGTGAGTGGATAAACATTATTGCATAGGTGGTTATTATATAGCTCTGAGGTGGAAATAATATGCCTGGACCAAATATAGGACATGTCATTTTCTACAGCGCCCGAAAGGCGTATAGTTCGGCTCCCAATAAAGACCATCTTAGCCACTTCGCGCCTAGCGTTTACCATTTAGCTGACAGTGTTTGGGTGTGAAGCGCCGTTCCCTACCAGGCTGCGGGTGTCCCGGAACCCATCGCGCTACAGGCACAAATATCTACCTAGTACCTATTTAACAGGTGCCTAAGTTGACAAAAGTATTCGATACTGGAGAAGTTAGAAGATATGTAGCTCTCGTTATGAGGTTTCGTCAAGAGATTTCTCAGTTCCTTTTTACTAGGGTGGTACGTGCACAGACAAGAGTAGCTAGGAGGCATCGAGTTTATCGTCGATGGTGAGCGTGGTGTGGAGACCCTGTTGATATGGCCCCCAATAACCCAACCTCAAGAGTTGGGTATTAGGATCACGAATGTATTATAGTAGGCTGAGAGATACCTTGCTTGGCCTGCATGAGCTGAAACGCAGAACCGGGCAAGTGTGGTAGCATTTGGATGCTACCTTAATCGCACACAATGATCTGAGTTCCCGAGCGCAAAGCGGCCAGCCTTGGTCAGCATTCTCGCGTTCCTACTTCAACCTTAGAGCATCTCATCTTGGCAGAATCACTCGGAGCACAGGTGTAACTTCACCGATATCAGCCATGCTTAAAGTAACGGTTTTAATACCTATAATATTGCATTTTGGTCGATCTTCCGGCTCTGCGATACCATCCGCGACGGTTCCGATCGTCGATAACCCCGCCGGCGATCCGACTTCGACCGAGACACCGCCGCCTATTCTGAATCTAGAGGCAAGAGATAGGGCAGGCGGGTTATGCGGCTATTACAACGGTGACGCAGGTAAACATTGCCTTATATCTCTCTCGCGAAGACAGTGATAGCTGAGTATAAACTAGCTAGCGCATATATATGTTCCTCTGGATACAGCTGTGTCCAAGACCACGATAACAACGCCGTCGGGTGTGTCAAAACAGGTTCCAATAAAGGTCTATTAGGGGTGGTATATACTACGTGCCTTAACTATGACGTATACACGGATTACTCAGTAGGGCCTCGTACAGGTTGCTGGTAAGTTACGCATGAAGCTAGGAATGATTTGATCAACAGCCGTCTTACGAAATTACATTCTAGTTTGAACGAAGATTTACCGTATTGCGCGTGGAACACTTACACGGGATCCGATATAGAAGGATACACCATAATACAATGCGGCCAGACTTATAACCCACCTGGTCTGCACTTAGCTTGGGATGCCTCGACTTCTGGCGATTCCCCGACCACCATCTATGTCGGCATTCCGACAACGGGAACCAACGCGCAGTCTAACGGGTCGACCAATACACCAATAGTATCATCGACGACGCCTACACCCACTCCAACAGACTCTTCAAAGGGGCTTTCAACATCAGATAAAATAACTCTCGGGACTGCGTTGGGATTGGGAATACCGGCTACAATCGCTGGTATTATTGGAGCTTGGTACGGATATAAAGCGTTGGTGACCAATAAACAACGTGGTGGCGGTGGTGAATACGCGTCTGTCGCCGACAACCCTAAGGACGATTTTGAGCTCTTTAAGGGGATAAATCAGGGCCAATCGACATCACATCTTTTGAGAGTAACAAGTTAGAAGGAAGTAATTTAGATACAAATACGAGAGGGTGGGTGCGATGTTCAGGAAATAATACTGGAAGGAGATATGTACTCTGGACCACGAGGCTTGTAAACTTGCATAGAGCCATGCGGAGAGCTGGAGCGTCTTCTTAGAATATAATTATAAGTAGTTGGGATACATCGAATACTTAAAATATCTCCTAAGCCACTGATTTACTACCATCAGGTGAAATTCGATGCAGCAATACTCTAATCAGGTATTAAAGACGACTAGATGAGTAGATTAAGCTAGGTTCAAAATTTATAAGAGATGGAGTCGAAGGCATTGCTTAAAGCTTATCAAGTGCTTAAAATTTTTATCACTTAAGTTAAACCACCTTTATTTACTTTATCTTTACTTATACCATTTTAAAAATGAAGTTATCTTTAATAATATATTTGATTTTAAAGTTATATATTTTAATTAAAAAGGGTTTTATTAACTTGAAATTATATAAGTTTAATTTTAATGTAACTTTTTATTTTAAACTTATTTAATAAATTTTTATTTTCCGATTTATTTTTAATATTATAAATTATAATTAAACTTTTTTTATTTTTAACTTTTAATTAATTTTTTACTTTTTAAATGTTTTAAATATTAATAAAAAAGTTATTAAAGTTAAATATAATTTTTTTACATTTTTTAAGTTTTATTTTTTAAAGTTTTATTTTAAGATATTTATTTTTAACTTAGATAATAGTTATTTTAATTATTATAAAATTAAGTGTTTTATTAAATTTTTTAAATAAAAATTAAGTTATAGTTTTATTAAATATTAGTTTAATATTAATTAAGTTTTTAATTATTTTATTAATATTATATAAGTTAAAAAGGGTTTATAATAAAATAAAAGTTAAAGCTTTTATAAAATTAAGTTTTAAAAGTTTTTAAAAGTAAAAAGTTAAAGTTAATATAAGTTTTAAGTTAAATTAAAGTATTAAGAGGTAATTTAATAATTTAAAATAATTTTTAAAGAAAATATTAATGGTTTTTTAATTTAATAAAATGTTAAAAGTTTTTATATAATTTTTTTATATTATTTTATAAATTATAATAAATTTTAACTTTTTAAGATAATTATTAAAATAAAGGGTATATATATAAGGTAATTTTTAATAATACTTTTATTTTAAAGTAAAAAATATATTAATATTAAAAAGTTATAATATGTGAAAAATGTGTATAAAAAGGAATATAAGGTATATATAATTAATTTAATATTAAAATATAAATTTTAATGTATAATAATTAATATAATTATTTAATATAAGTAACCGTTATTATTAAAAGTTTATAAGTTTAATTAATAATATAAAAATCTTTTAAAGTTATTTAAAAATAATTATGTTATTAATTTAATTATTAAGTAATATAATAAAATGTTAGTTTTTATATTTATTATTATTATTATTAAAAAATTATTATTATTATACGTTTTAATTAACGTATATAATAAAAAGATATAAAGTTTTTTTATTATTATTAATATATTTAATAAGTAATATTTAAATATATTTATTATTATTTTTTATTATTAAATATTTTTTAAAAATATTATTTATTATTATATTATTATTTTTTATATTTTTTATTACTTTTATTTTATTTATATTATATAAATGTTAAAAAGGTATAATATAAACTTTTAAAGTTTAAAATTAATTGAAAAATATATTAATATTTTTAATGTTAACATTATTAATATATTAATAATTAATTATTTTAACTTTAATTAATTTAAAATTAAGATAATATGTAAAATATTTATAATGTTAATTTTTTTTAAGTTAAATTAATTATTTTATATAAGTTATAAATTTTTATATAATATTATAAAATTAATATATTAATAATATATGGTTAAAGTGGTTTAAAAAAATAGCTTATTAAATTAATTCCTTTTTTTAAATAAAAGATAATTTTTAATAAATTTATAAATATTTTTTTTAAGTATGTAAATTTAATATATATTATTTTATATAAATGTATTTAATAAAATGTTTTTTTAATATATTTTATAAAGATTTTTTATTTAAGATATTATTTATTATAATTTTATAATATAATTAAATAAAAAAAGTGGGTATTTTAAAAAGTTAAGAAAGTAAGGAATATAAGGATAAGTTTAGATTTTAAATTAAATAATTGTGTGGCGAGTATTTATATATGATACGTGTTAACCTCCTTACATATTGGTTGAATGTTAAAGTGGTGTAAGTAAAGGTGGGGCAAGTAAGGGTGGTTTGACTTAGTGTATCTACTATTCACCCCTTTCCACTATCCAAAGAAAATAATAAGTGAGTGTGTCGGGAAAAAGCGAGCGTAAATTGAACAACAAAGGAAGCACTTCTCTATGTAACCATAATACAAATGCCAGCTTAACTCATATTCAAATCTACCCCATCCTTCTTCAACTCCCTCAATTGACCACAAATTCACTGGCAGTAGCCATGCTGGACGATATCGTGCTGGTCGCTATGGCAGTTAATCTTCTTGCCATACTTCCCATTGGGACCGCACGACAAAACCTTCGTGCCGTCGCTTGCGAGGACGCTGAGTGGCTCGTTTCCGTTGCAGTCGGAGAAAAATAGCTGCTGGCCTTTGAGATTGAAGGGCTGCCCGCAGGGTGAGTTGGGAAGAACAGATAACTTGCTAGCCGCCGGGCAGGCGCTCTCGCCCTCAACCCACGCGACCCAGTGGTTGGTCTGGTCGTAGTTCTGCAATTCCTGGCCCCAAGCAACCTGAAAGTCGGGGGTGGAGGCGCGGGCCTTGAGATCCGCTCCTGAAGCTGGAGAGATACCCGGTGCTGCGATGGAAGTGGTGGAGAGAGAAAGAGCGAGAAGGGTGTTCTTAATAAGCTGCATCCTGTCTGGAAAGAGATGTTCAAGACTTAGATCAGGTGTTATAGAGGTGACGTTTAAGGTTGGATAATGTATTTTGGAAGTGGTTGAGTGTGAGAGACTGGCCTGGTGGGTAGAAGATACCGGCGGACATTACCTCCTTATACTTGTTCTTGTCGGCTCCTAGTCCTCCTATTTCCGAACTTAGTATATCATGGTCATCACTTGGTTACATGTCCTTTTGCTACTGATTGGGACATAGTCCTATGGGCGCTTGTAGGGCAGTTGAGAGCTGTGGAAGGCTCGGTCTAAGAAGAGGTCTAGATATTGGAGGCTTAGACCTATTGGCAAACGAGGCCTGAAGACAGTGTAGACAAGCCTCCACAGGATCATCCCCCTAATGCGCCTAAACGCCAGTTAGAATGAATCATAACATACCAATATTGCACTTCTAGACACATACGCTAGCTATCGGAGGTCCGTTTCATCCCTTGACTCGTATCCTCCTCTATATATAGACGTAGCCGCTAGCCGCTGACAGTAGAGCCTCGTAGACCTTAGATCTCTATCGCCAGTGTTGCCTCCGTCGCCCACAAGCAGCCCTGGCCATCGACTAGCCCTTTGTTGCCTGTCGTACCTTCGTAGCGTTATACGGTATTAGCGTCCCTGGATTAACTAGTGAGATGAAATACGATTCTCCTGCAGGCTCCTGACTTAACTTCTTACTCGGTGGATAGTAGTTATCTTCTATATGATATAACTTGAGATGCTCAGCAGGTCACTCGATGATCTACTGTGTTAACATAGCTTGGAAAGGCCCGTTGGTGAATACTACCTAAGGCACCGAGTCGGTTATGGTTTCGGTTTATATGGATTGGGGTCTTTTACTTTGGTTTTATAGGTTGAATGTATCATCGACTATGAGATTATCAACTCTTTCGAATCCGGGAGTCCTATTTCAATCTACCTAAAGATTAATTAATCAATGCCCAAAGGCGTTTTATCCAGAAGAATTGTGAACGAGGATATGTGTAGTGTAAAGCCACTTTGAGGCCAAAGCTTTACTATAAGCCAATAAATTTAGCCCGGTAATTAACTGAAACGATCCGTAATGCGTGGCTTCTCCAGAAGGTCTGAGATTACCCCCCACTTAACGGCCGCGACGTGTGGTGGCAGCTGGGCGGGTACGTAAATGCGCGGGTGCGAGGCACTGTAGAGGGAGGGGCCGTAATGTTTCCGTAGTTCTTCGATCAGAGCCTTTCCCAACACAACCTAATCCTTATCTGTACTAACGCTGTCTTCGTACAACTCGACTTTTAAGAGCACCTATTTTCTCAATCTTCCCCGATTCCTAATTTGCGTAGCGCCCAGGTGCATCGTCGGGTTGTGCGAAGACAGCGTTAGTAACGGTAAAGCCGGAGATAACTTCAAACACCAACCCCGCAGCCAATAGGCTGGTATCGGAGCATTGCCCGGTACAGGTCAACACCATTGTTATATCTAAAAGCAGACTTGGGAACTCAGTGATGACAAGGTATCGACCCATACAGCCATTGGGTGGCTCGGAGAGGCCGCCTTCGACGCCCGAAGACAATGCCCCGGAACTACCACCCAAGAAGCGTCAACGTACTGCAATTACCCAGGTATGGGCAATTATGACCCCCAAAATCAACGGTGAGTGCCCGGTCTCAGACTCATCCGTGCCAATAGGCGTGCCATTCTTGCCGGAAGGCGAAATCCAAGGTTGGTGATACGATTGTCGTCATTGGCGCATGACTCAGAAGATTAATAGTGCGATGGCGTCCGGCCGAGATGTGCACTGTGCATCACCAAGGACAAAGAATGTATTTATGACGGCGAGGAAGGTCAAACCAGMCCTGCCGCAATGAAATCACGTATTGAGACCCTAGAAAAGATGGTCCAACAACTTCAGTCGGCGCAGTCTGGTAGTGGGCATGCCAATGCCAGCACGGCGTTGAGCCAACCGTCGAGGCATTCATCCCCACTCTCTGTCCGGCTCTCTATCCCTCGAGCCTCCATCGCACAGCCCGCTCTAGACGGCTTTTTCAGCTGCAGCGGCAAGCTTTTTCACGTCTTCTCTCGCGCGCAGGTCTCGGAGCTCTTCGAATCCGCCTTTCAGGATTTACCCGAGTTCAACAGCAACCAGAAAACAGACCTCTGTTGCGTGATGGCGGTTGCGGCCGTAGGAGCCCAGTATGCCCAGGACGAGGGTTATCGGGAGTTTGAAGGCGTGTTCTACGGGCTCGCACAGCACTATTTCGACGATGTGCTTGAAACTCGACCTATGGACGCAATCAAGGTGTGTACGCTATTAACTATGTACAACGTCTTCAAGAAGGCCACCACATCACTAGCTTACGTGGGTTCGTAATCCAAGATTACGATAGAAATTGTAAAGAGGCTGATTTCCAAGTAGATATTGGTTTGGGGATGTGTCGTAGATTCGGCCTAGAATGCAAGAAGCGTCAGCTCTCCACCCTTACGGACGCCATGTGGTCTGACTATCGGAAAACATGGAGGACCCTAATATTCATCTCAGCGTAAGTTTCACATGGTTATGATTTGGCTATCTCTAAATTGATTTTAGATGGCTCTCGTCCACATTGGGATATAAATCCGGGTGCGAAGAATTCCTTGAACGGATTTCGGTATGCTGTTTGTCCATGTAATTCGGTGCTGACCGTGTTGAGCTAAGAACATCCAGCCGGCTGAACTTGAGATTAGCGATTCTTCGGACGTTTCAGAAAGTGAGGAATCGACCGTCGGCCAGTAGCTGTTGCTTTACGCTAACTGTCGAGTAGCCGTTCAGACCGAATTGGCCAAGATCGGTATGCTCAAGGCACAGATATTACGAATGCATCTCGCCTTCAAAGACCTCACCTTACCAGCTATCCAGTCTATTCTTAGTGACCTTCAACAATGGTATGATAAAATACCACAAGTAATGCACCTTAGCAATCTCGGGGAGGATATAGCGACTGAAGCCAAGCGTTCCATCTACCACGTACACTTACTCTATCTTGGGGCAAATATGCTCTTATTTCGTCGCATAGCATCTCAGTTGGTAAAATCCACCGTAAGGAGCCCAGGGAAAGATGTCCTGTGGAGACCTTGCGAGGATTTGCTTAAAGACCAAAGTGCGCGAGCATTGTCAGCAGCGAGTAGCTCCGCCCGGATTATCAAACTCCTTCTCGACGACAAGGCCGTATTCAAGAGGTGTTGGTTAATCATGTCCGTATCCAGTTTCACTCTATGATATTATATGATAGTCTGAGAATTATAGTTGACTCAATGTACAGATTCCAAACATACACGTCTTGTTTGATAATTCTTCATGCGGTCTCCCAGAAACAAGCTGAAAATGCCGATCCGAGCACATGGCAAGATGACCTAGAGAATGCCAAACTGTGTCTCGACGCTCTCGTATTTTGCGGTTCGTTAGACCCTGTGGCTGCCAAGTTCCACGAACGATTGCTAGCTATCTACGAGTCTCTACTTAACCCCGACCAAAATCTCGCTACAGCTGCAGCCGAAGAGCAACCGCCCAAGCAGGCCGGCGAAGGGACTTCGAGACGAGATACAACCTCTAATGTGGAGAGGCCAGCCGGCCCACCACCCCGTCTGGGGCAATTAGCATCTAAGGTTTCCTTTGATCTCTTGGAACTGCTCTGTCGGCCATTTGGTGACCCATCTATTAGAGATATGAGCAAGGAATCTCTGGAATACGAAGATCGTTATGACCCTACTAGGTACGAGCACCCTCATCTGGTCGAAAGGATGGAATGGGACTTCGAGAACAAGGCTCCGTTTGAATGGAACCAAAGGAATATTGGAATCAGTCCAGGCGCAACCGGAAGTTTGGGATTCCCTGCGGCGTCGTCTTCGAACCTTCCCGACCTAGGACATCGTTTTCTAGATTCTGTGAACCCTAGCGGATGGGCTGCACCAGACGAACTAGGTTAGACGTACCAAGGAGGTGAAATAGAATTGCCAGCCATTTGATTTTCGCTCATAGGTCAAACTAGTCAGTTAATTTTTGGGGAGTTTCTGTTACTCTAACTTTAAGGACACTTTCAAGAGAAGCACTCATGCTCATTTACACTCTTATAATTCAAATTCCAAGTCAAGTTTCACATGTTTACCCGCGTGCCTCCTATATAATTTTCGCATATTATTGTTATCTAGGTACCTTGGTAGGTACCCATGGCATATAGCGAACGCCATTATGACCAGTTTTGCCTCAGTCTAACCTCCGAGGTGCCCATGTACGTATATTGTAAGTTTACTTCATATGGGGAACCGGACTTGAAAGGGGAAATACTAACGACCTTGATGAAGCCACATGTTCTCAGGTTCGATGAAGCTGTGGGGGCATTGAAGTTATTGCACATAACAAAATCCTTGTTATGTTTAACAGGCGATCTTACCCTAAGTTATCGAATCACATTCCAAAGGAACTAAAGTTATTTGTGCTTGAAGTTATTTATGACCGACATCATGATGCACTTGAAGATTTATTCTTACGTATGTGGCTGCTTCTGAGCCATCTTTTGACTCTAAAAGTGTGTCGCGTATCTAGATAATCGACGGCGTCGTCGCCGATACTCCGATCTAAGACGATGACATCGACATCAAGGGACACATCGACCGTCCGGCTTTCATTCGTACCTAGTATATAAGCATTGTAGCCCGCTAAGATGGGAGAATTACGCCTAGTTGGAACAGGCTCACTTCTAAGTTTTGACTCAGTTGTCCATGACAGCATCAAGAATACTCTGGGCAACTTTTCGCCCGACTGGGGATGTCTTCGGCAATTATAGGAGAAGCTTCACCCACTGGTTACTCGGAAGCTTACGCTTTAAATCACAGAAATGCACGTCCTCGGCATTATTTTCATTATTACTACAACTGTCTCTACCATTCTGGCGGATTTTGCAATCTACATTGGTAAGACTAACGATATAACCGATGTGGGTGTTACTTTCAGCTCAACTGAAGTACAAATCCACGATCATGCGCCCCTCAGCTGCTCGGATATGGGCCACGTGGTGTCAATATCAGCCAGCAGCAATAACGACGCGAGCAAGGGCCGCTGGGCTTGCGACGGTTGCAATGCCAAGGCCGCGAGAGATTGGGATATCAATCGCTTCGAGATGTACAACCGCAAGGACGCCGTGGGGCATTCCACGGATCATCCCATCCCCTTATTTAACAGGGCTACAGGAGCTGTTAGTACGTATAAGAACATAAATATCTACAAGGGAGGCTTGAGATGTCGCTAACGATAGACAGCCCTATACAGAACGGAGAACGGAAATTACGACATGAGGGATATCAGGAATGAATTTCTTGGGACATGCAGTCGCCCGCTCCATCCACAAGAGATGGACTGCTGGCAGCTTATCTCGGCGACGTTTCTCACTCATGTTTTCACGTGTAAGTTTCCATACCAAAATGATATAGAAGCAAAAAACTAACATCATATTGGCAGGKACAAGCGACCTTACCCCTAATAAGGGGCTCTGGATACATGATTAACGATTGTTGACGCGAGGAGTGGTGGACTGACAGCGGATTGTGACGAAAGTGGTGTGTTTTGTCTTTGCAATTTAGTTTGACATTGATTCTTACTTTGGCATTTAGGCTTTATGATAATTACTAGAACCGCATAAGGGGTGGAACGACCGGATCGAATGCCAAATCCCTCTCCAGATCTACAGATCTACAAATAGCTTGCTATTAACTGTTTAGTATATTTAGCTCTCGATACGTCTACTTATAGTAAGTGACGGCCCAAAGTCTTATAGGAGGAATATACTACTTCGGTACTTTATCATATTTAGCGCTGCAGAGTAAACATACCCCCTAAAATTCGTAGCGATTGGATATGTTTCTCGATCTCTCTGGTTGTGTCTTACGAGTTTAATATCATATCGTTCGTATTGATCGTTAATTTCGTAGATAATCGAAGTAGGAAGTAATTTATATCTGGCTGAAGCGCGATTCAGGAGCTAATATTGTTGGGGTTAAGTCTCGGCCGGAAGAATTCGCCATATCTTCCTGTCTTACTTATCACCACGCATGATTCACGAAGCAATTTTCGAGAGCATTCCAATGTTCCCTTGATCTTCTCCTAACATCTCATACCATGACAGATTACGAGCTAAAAAAGCCATTAGACACTGTTTTCTTCGCAAATTGCATTTCTACGCGGTGGCTCTCACATTAAAGCATATGGATTCGAGGCACCAGTGGCTACTAGGTAGATGAGACTTCATGTGCGGAATACCTCGGTACTATGACTAAAGCTACATTTTGATTCAAACTAAGGTAGCTGAGAGCGTACTGTTGAAAATTTGGGCGTGCGGCTATAGATGCATTGGTAGGGTAGACGATACAAAAAGAATCTCGCTGGTTATGAAAAGCCGGTTACCGACCTCTCAGCCGCATCGTACATCAGTGGGAAGCTAGCGTGGGTGCGGTGGACGTAAGCGGCCGATTGCCGTTGCTTCAACTGGACACCGCTAGGTACCTATAGTTATTAAAACCTAGAAAGTTTATACGTATTCGGTACCTGAGGTTGGACATGCTCTATCTATCAATCACATATTTCGCTTAATTACCAGCTCTTGTTTGCTTTGCATCACTTGGGATGTGACCTCTCTTCCCGACTGGGCAACCACTGATCTAGGTACGTGTATAATACTCGACCTACTATTGGGATGAAAGTTGATAGCTTGCTGACCTAAGACTTCTATCTTCAATAGCATAAATGAGCAATAATCGGTGGCAGTGTTTACGCCATTCAGCTTTAAGGTGCATGGGCTGATACTCGCCTGGAGCTCTGCCACCCCTGACCCAAAACGTGGTACTATATATAGCGCACGAGGCTTAGCACGGACGGGAAAGAGTATTCTGTGGATGGTGGCACTATTATCAATATACCTTTTAGGCATCCTTTAATTTTGCCTCATGTTTTCCTAGGCAAGTTAATCCGATTCATCAACATGTTTCATTATCTCAATTATGATTAGGATTATACTTCTGCTCCTTGGCTCCTTGTTATTCCCAAGCAAAGCTTTCGGTAGCCCCGTACCGGCCTTGACGAGTTCCCGAAATGCCTTTGACCCTAATGATGGCGAGCCGAGTCTACGGCCGACATTAGCATCTCGCATAAACATGAAAGTGGGGACACGAGTACGGTACCCTGATGGTAGAATAGGTAATTCGATCACTCATGTAAACTATAAGTTGTGATCATATGATAACCGAGTGAAACTTAGTGAACCCGGTTTCCTGCGGCGAGAATTATAGATGTGTTCCCAACAAGACCAATTATACCACCAAGTGCATTCAAACCGACGAGGACGATAGACACACCGATACCAACGCGATTCTAAGTTGTGGGCTGGCTGCGACTCAGTCAATTATTGCTGCAAGACAGACTGGAGCGGCGGGTGGAACGAATGCCGAACCCAACACGAATACTGGACAATCTGGAGGCTGGTCGACAGAGGCCATAATTGCAATAGCAGTTGGCGTGCCGGCAACGATTGCCTCCGTTATTGGGGCGTGGGCCGGTATCCTAGCTTTACGGAAGAAACGAACTTTTCTGCAAAGACTATTTAGACGCGGCTCATAGTCACTGCTCCATTTTAACCCTATCTGGGAACGGCTGCGCCTAGAGGACTTTAGGGAGTTGGCATCAATGTGCTGAGGGGGTTATAGACGGGATGCATTACGAGATGTTTATTAACCTGAATATCATGATGTCGAAATAACCGCGCAAGTACTATTTGATTAATTGCAACTGAGATACCGGAGCAGACGATGGTCAAACGTAGATCTCGACCCTATCAAGCTGCGCTTCTAGAAGATACGGGCGTCGCCAACCACCAGCCAACTCGATGTTCGGTCCCCTTTTTCTGTTGTTACCCCTATATTGTCGCCATAATCGTGCCGGTGAGCTCTTGAGTAAAGACGGTGTTCTTCCTCTCTAAAACTGGGATTCCCTCCTCGTTCCACTGGTAATCGAATCATCAATTCACAATTTCACTGTTAAACCCGATGGGATGAAGCTAGCCTACGGGGGGATGCTGGATATCGAAGCCCGGGCCCGCGGTTGCTCTTCCGAAACTCTGGCCGGGAGGGGACCGAATAAGGCCGCACCAATTTCACACTTGCAGAGCCACGATGGCAGAACATCGACTCGGGGAGATGCCATAGGGTAAATATCTATTCGTAAATTCTAAATGAGACATGAAGAAATGACCACAGACTATCAGGTCATCCATTGTATGGCAAGTTTTACCTCCGACATTTGTTCATAGTCTGCCCCTATCGGTAATCCAAGCACCGGAGATATCGGAATTACGTGGCGGCTCACATGTCCTCTCGGCCCAAGTCATAAAAGAAATTAAGACGCTACGTGGAATGAATTACTATTGACGGACCCCTATTCCGAGTGATATTACAAGCACACGAGGAGCCAACGCCTCACTAGGAACATTGACGTCGATAGCGCAGACTTATAACGCATTTAACCTTAAATTTATGGTTGAAATTAATGAAGTATTACACTCATGGGAATATAGAAGGCTGATGCGGTATAGCCGTTATAGTTATAGTGGGCTTTAGCGCTGAGCCACTCATGTTTCAATGACGAAATCCTACAGTAATTCGGTCGCTAACATTTGCGGGAGGTACATTAATATAAGCACTATAGTTATAGTGAGCGCGAGCGCTACTCCCCGGCGCTTACAGCGCCCCCGCCTTAAAAATGGGTACCTATTTGGCAATTGGCGGATGCTAAGATTTCGACAATTTTAAGTTGACATATTCTTTCAGGTACCTACATTAAATACCTCAGACAGGAGTATTGTGTATAAGGCAGGCCCACGTATTTTGGACACACACTGTCTTGAGTATACGACTACCTAGTATGGAAAGTAGCGTAGTATCCATCATCATCTTCGTCCATCCCTCTCAACCAAAGTTCTTCCTCGTCTAGCTCACATTGTGGAAACAAGTACTCAAGTTGGTATACCTCTCCACGCTTAGCGCAACGACGTAGGGCTGCGCCTCTTTCTACGCCCTCCTTGACAAGTACATCCACCATAGATTCCAGTTCGTAGAATTGTGCCACAGCCATGGCCCAGTTTCCGGTTTCTGGGGTGTCCAACCTCGCGCCGTACTGGCGCAGGAGGTGGAGCATATCCATGTCCTCCTTGAAGACGGCCAAGACAATCGGCGGAGGGCAGCCTTCATTGACTTTTGCTCCGGCTTCAAGGAGCATCTTAGCTATGCTGAACCTCGAAAATCTCACTGCGGACATGAGTGCCGTATGGAAAACCGGAAACCGATTTGGATCTCCTCCATGGTCGAGGAGCAACTTAACAACGTCCGGGTTTCCGCTCTTCACAGCTGCTAGTAGAGGCTGATACCTACTGTAACCGCATTTTAATATGTCGGTTCGAGGTTCTTGGTTAGGCCAGTTTACTCGGCTAAGGAAAAACTGTACCATGTCCGCCTGACCTGCGGCTGCTTTTTCGGTAAGTCGGGCCATCAGGCTTCCGCAGCCACGGGGGTCGAATATCTTGCTCTCGGATGTAAACATAGAGGCACCGCACTCATAAATTTCAGGACATGGCGTTGAAGCTATTGCGTCCCTTAGAGACTCGTACTCTGGCTGCCGGCGGCTATCTTCACGTTCTCCCACGGCCAGGTCGATAGGCCTGCCATCGAGTGCGAAGTTGAAAATATCTTTATGACCCAAAATGGCAGCTCGCCTGAGTACTTCTTGTTGAAGAGTGGAATCTAGAGAAGCAGATGGCTTGTATTTTGGGTTGGATGACATGAGGAGCCGTAACATGGATACGTCGCCCTTGAAAGTGGCAGCCCCGTAAGCTTCGCCGAAGACCTCACTAGAGATAATTTCCCAACTGCAGGGACGGCGACCTTGAGATATGAGCTTCTCGATATAGGAATGGTGGCCAAGATATACGGCCGCAACAAAGAGGTCTCTCTCCAGTTCTTCATCGGAGCATTCCGGAGGCCATAGCCCTGTCGTGGGATAGAACAGAGCGCGCCCGCGAGAATGCCAGTTTCCATTACCGAGGGCTAGGTGACAGAGCGATTTTAGACAAGTGTTGATAGCGGTGGGCTCTGTGTTTCCCACCTGCTCAGACATATTCACCGCTGCACGGCGAATACGACTCCGCAGTGATTCAGGCTCTCCGTCAATCCATGACTGGTAAGTCAAATACTCAATTAGAAAAGTGCGCCAGTCATCAAGCCGACACGAAGAAGCCATCCAGTGGACATCAATATAGGGGACATCAAGAAGACGGAGGCGGAAGATCGTGTTATCAACAAAGTACTTGAATTGGCCTGTGCATGACAGTGAGTATGGATAGAATTTAAAGTTAATATGCTTTATAAGCTCACGGCTGACGAGACGTAGTCTCATTAATCGCTTAACCTCGCGAGAATATACGAATCCATCAAATATACGTTCGATGAGCTCTAGAGGGAAGTCGAAAAGGTACCCCATGATGACTAGCAGTTGAGGGGTAGGGCTAGAAGGCAGGGAGCCTGTTAAGACAAGGTGTCGTAAATTTGCTGTTGTCCCAAGCCCCGGACCGTAGAGCATATAAGAAGGTATAATGGACCAAAACCACCACCATGGTCGCGAACCAAGTCATGTTTTCCGTTTGTTAGGACGTTGTTGGTATTTCATTAGCTGCGCCGCCCCTGCACATCACTCCACCCTTGCCTGTAATCTAAAATCTACAGCTACCTTAGGTACCTATAGGTACCTATTTATCCCACCAAAACCGCACTTAAAACCTAGCGTTTAAATACTATAAGGCCCATCCGAGCCTCTATTGTCCTAGAACCCATTTGTACTCCTTGCTATGGAAATATTCTTGGACATGTACACGGTAGCGCACTGGATTTACAGTGACTCATACGGCCCATACGGCCCATACTCCCCACATCTACAGGGCGTCTCCACAATAATACAGCGTAGTGCACCTGGGCTGGTGTCAGGGTTAGGGTTAGGGTTCCCAAACGGGAGGTAGGTACCCCTATTTCAATATATTGATTACAAAGACAGCTGCAGTAAAGTCCATCTAAGAAATTTCCAAAAACAAGACTTTTAGTTTCGAACCACTTTTGAAGCTTTCATTAACGTCTCGCATGACTGTAGCAGTAACATTGGCTCTCAGATCAGGACTTGAGCTACCCACGTAAATGGTGAAGTCGCCTAGCTTCACAACATCATTGAGCTTAGCATACAAGACACCTAAATTAGAGGCCTTTATAAACTTTTCTATATATATCATATTATTTTCTCTAAGCAAGTTGGGCCTCTTCAACCTGTCCTATCCCCGCGACATCCTTATGAACCACCTGATTCTTCTCCATATTGTTCGCCAGGTGGCCCAGAGCTCGGTCACCGAAGAGAAGATCAATCTCCTCTAGTGACAAGCCCTTAGTCTCTTTAAAGAGAATGATGAGGCATGGAAGAGTGACCAGTAAGTTCCAAGCTTGTGCATGTTAGTCCCAGAGAGAAGAGAAGAGGAGAAAAGGGAGCGAACCACATACCAACAAAGACGAAATAGAACTTCCAGCCAAGATTTTCCAACGCTGTAGGACTAACCTGAGCCCAGAACGTTGCTACTAGCCAGTTTCCAATGCCCGTTGCAAAAGCGGCACCCTTGCTCCGTATTTGGTAGGGAAGAACTTCACCCATATACGTCCAGGAAACAGGGCCGAAGGATAGCGAGAAGATGATGGTGACACAAAAGAGGAAGAATACACCGGCTATACTGAGTCCCCGTCTGGAACCATCGATATTCTGACTATTGATCACACCTTCGCAGATCAAGGCCACGGTGATCGCGACTATACCGTAAACCATAGGTCTCTTGCGCCCAATCCGGTCGATTAGAAAGGTGATGAAGACTAAGTCTAGACAATAGGGTCAGTCGAATAGAACGCACGTCTAGCGAGCGGCAATACTTACTGGCTAGTGGTCCTATGCAATTGTATATTCCAGCCACAAGGAGCTCCTTTCCGCCGGTAAAGCCTAAGGCCTTGTACATAATGGTCTGGTAATAGCCGATCACATTGATGCCCGTGAACTGGGTGAAGATCTGAACTAATGTTGCTAAAACAAGACGCCGTCGCCACTGAGGTACTTTGAACATGACCAACCAACCAGGGGCAGTGTTGTCTTTCTCGGCATCTATAGTCATCTTGATCTCGTTGAACTCGGCCTGGATCCAGTCCTCATTAGAGCCGTTGTAGTGCAACTTGCGTAGGATCGCCATTCCCTCATCTACACGGTCGGTGGCAATTAGATGGCGTGGCGACTCGGGGAGCCACAGCATTCCAATACATAGCAAGGCTGCTGGAACAGCCTGGAAAGAAAGAGGAAATCGCCATTGGAACGACGAGCTGTCGGGCATTTGACCGCTTCCATATCCGACCCAAGTAGACACAATGAAGCCCACGCCGATCATTTGCTGTGCGAGGCCAACAATAAGGCCGCGGATGCGAGGATGAGCGCACTCTGACTGGTATACAGGAACTAGAATAGGTGGTGGTCAGGAGCCAAAGTCAACGATAGGAGAGATGGATGTACCACTCATGGACAGTAGACCAACAGAGAAACCGGCGACGATGCGACCAACAAGGATCATAGCAAGACTAACGCAAATATTAAATGCACGTCCACTATGCCGCTACAATAGGTACTCACTGGTATGCCGCAGCCTGCAGGATGGCGCCAAGAGTGCAAATGAGAGCGCCGATGCCAATGGTCTTGCGACGCCCGTATCTGTCCATAATCATACCTCCAAATAGAGCGCCAAAGACCGCACCACCATTGAAAGTGGAGTTGATAGCACCAACAATTGGCGATGTAGCGGTGGTGTTGAAGAAGTCTAGGAAGTTGTTGGAGGCGATTACATCGGTCATCACGCCGGAGTCATATCCAAAAAGGAAAGMCCTGCCATTTCATATCAGTTGAGTGAAGATTTCGGCATGCCTCTCCTTAGTGAGAAAGATAGTTACCCGATGGCAGCAAAGGCCGCTAGGCCGATGTTGAAGGCTTTGCCCATTGTGTGTGACTGTATATGGTGTTGTCGTTCAAGTGCCTGCAGAAAATAATTTGCAGTTATTAACTAAACGTGAAACTTTCAATTCTGATTATTTATATGCATGCAACACTMCCCCTCAAGCCACGTCCCCGGTTATCTTAAAGTGAGCGTGAGATACACAGCATTGGCTCGGTGTCTAGCGGGACTATCCAGGGTGCGTAATGTCTGGGGCAATGTCCGGGGTCTCCATGGGGACTGCCCCGAAAACGTGGTCACCCGATTACCCCGGCGGGCGAGAACCGATTTTTTTCATGCGAGTAAGTCTAGCGAGCCATTGCCAACTTACGACTATCGGCCGTGGCTCGCCCGACAGTAGGGATCTCGACAGGGGGGAATTGCTTCAATCGAGCTTAGTGCATTCTCAAAGCGCCGGCGACGGGTTGATGTTGCACCACGATTAATCATGGAGCCGCATGCATCCTTGGCTAGCTGGTTTCCTGGTTAAATAGACGGCTAAAGGTAAAGGCGTCCGCACTGCTGGTTGGTGCGCATGTAATAGGGTTTTGCATACGTAGAATGTAACTATACGGAAGAGTCTCTGAGCTTCGGTTAACTTTGTGGCTCTCCTGTAGAGGTTTTCCTTTAGACTGCTTTTGGATGAAGGCCCTTCACCTTGACCAGCTTGAGGGGAGGTATTCCCATTGCGGATCACGTTGTTGTAGTGGGAGAAATATCTAACGGGTCGACAGTCAGTCCTCGTCCCCGCCTCGCTGGGAGAAAGACACGTACCTGATATCCTTGGGAAAACAAGCGGGCCCATCCCAGGACCTCGCCCTAGACTTTCTAGGTTTCGTCGTGTGTAAGGTACCTACCTCCTACGACAATCAAGCACACTCTTTGATTGGGACGCCACAACGCGCACACTGGGAACCCTAACCCTTACCCCAATGTTTACCCCAACCCTAACCCTAGGCAAGGGGTTTTCTAGTCGCTACATGCAATTGGTTGACCGGAATAGATTGATTGATAGGTTAGGGTAGGTMCCTGCCTCTCTGAAAACACCTAGGCCTAACGGTTGAGGACCGCAAGTCGAATCATTCCTTCGTACTCTGCTGAACCGCCCGGGTTGGATGAGATGAACACGTCGTAGGCGAAGTCAGCGATGAAGTCGTTCCCGATACACACAAGCCATCGTGAGCCGAAGAGGATTATTTTCAAGGCCGACGATGGTACACTGGCAACCAATTCTGTTATCCATTCACGGGCCACCCCGGTCCAAATAATCGAGATCATCTCCTAGGTTATTCGTTATCAGCATAGGCATAGGAAGAAACATACCCCCTTAATTACCACTCACCTCCGTTATCTACGCCGGTATACTGTGCATGTTAAAGCACAATTACCACTAATAAAGTCCATCTTCATTGAATGTTATCCATAGTCAATCTTCCATATCCATAAACCAGGCGAGAAAATGGGTCATGGTATCTGTCTTGGAGATTAGTCATGCTCACCACTAATAGCGCCGTTCTTCCCGATTGCTATAAGTGGCTCTATTCGGTGGAGATAACCCTAAAGGGGCAGGTTCTACCTAGACCCACCCACCCTATAATCGGTACTTACAGTAATTATCATATCTAAGCCTATCCTATCTTGATATCAGATAAAGCTACAACGACGAAGTGGGGTATTATCTTGCGTTGCAGTATGATGTATGCACGCCGATTCAGCTCACGACTTCCCCTCGCTGGCTTCGGATCAGGTACTCCCTCACTATTCATGACTCTATACTCTTAGATGTTTACTTACTAAGTCATTGTGAAGTCACTCGGAGATATCTGAGCCAAAAACCAACGATGGCATCTGCTCCGTTCATTGACTTGGTCGCTCCGAATGGTGTCAAATATGCCCAACCGACCGGGCTCTTTATTAACAATGACTTCGTTCTATCTACCGCCGGCGGGAGCATAGACTCGATTGATCCTGCGTGAGTCCCAAGTGTCTTCAACTGATGAGTCGGCTAAACTAGTTTAGGACCGAGGAGAAGATCGTGACCGTGCAGGCCGCCGGTGAGGCAGATGTAGACAAGGCCGTCAAGGCTGCGCATAAAGCGCTGAAGGATCCATCATGGAAGCTACTCCCGGCGTCAGACCGTGGGGCACTTCTCTATAAGCTTGCAGAACTTATGGAGGAAAAGCGCGAGGTATTTGCCACTATTGACGCGTGGGATAATGGTAAGTATCTTCGCATTTCAGATATTATTGCGGCCAAGCCTACCGCAGCTTTCTCTATTTATCAACTCGGCTTGTGTTTTGAAAGGTCCAAGACGAACATGAATAACAATGCTTGGTAGGGAAAACCTATGCTGAGGCCTTCGAAACCGACCTTACTGAGGCGTTAGCCGTGATCCGTTATTACGCCGGTTGGGCAGACAAATTTTCCGGCCAAACCATCAGCACTACTCACCTGAAGCTCGCATACACACTTCGCCAGCCTGTGGGCGTCGTCGGGCAGATAATCCCTTGGAACTACCCTCTTTCCATGGCAACTTGGAAGCTGGGGCCAGCCATTGCATGTGGAAACACGGTCGTCCTCAAAGCGGCAGAGCAAACGCCCCTGAGTATCCTTGTCCTTGGCACTTTGGTTAAGAAAGCCGGATTCCCTCCAGGCGTGATCAACTTCATCAACGGCTTAGGAACAGTAGCTGGATCTGCCTTGGTCAGCCACCCCCTCGTAGACAAGGTAGCCTTTACCGGAAGTACCGCAACGGCAACAGCTATCATGGGGATGGCTGCCAAGACGCTAAAGAATATCAGTCTTGAGACTGGAGGAAAGTCACCACTGATAGTCTTCGAAGATGCCGAGATAGATCAGGCCGTGAAGTGGTCGCATTTGGGAATCATGTCAAACCAAGGCCAAATCTGCACTGCGACTTCAAGGATCCTGGTCCACGAGCAAGTCTACGATGAGTTTCTAGCTAAATTCTTAGAGACAACCAAGACTACTAGTAAAGTTGGACATCAGTGGGACAAGGATACGTACCAGGGTCCACAGGTATCGAAAGCCCAGTACGAGAGGGTTTTAGAATATGTGAAGATCGGGAAGAGCGAAGGTGCTACTCTCGCGTCAGGTGGAGAGCCTGTTAAGGTCGACGATAAGAATAAAGGTTTTTACGTGGGCCCCACAGTTTTCACAGACGTTAAGCCATCTATGCGAATATGGCAAGAGGAGATCTTCGGCCCAGTCGTGGTTATCGCGAAGTTCAAGGAGGAGCAAGAAGCGATAGATCTTGCCAACGGCACCACGTACGGACTCGGCGCTGCTGTATTCACGACAAAGCTTGAGAAAGCTCATCGGGTCGCCGCTGAGATCGAGGCAGGKATGGTATGGATAAACAGCTCCCAGGACTGCGACCCGCGAGTGCCGTTCGGTGGTGTGAAGCAGAGCGGAATCGGGCGGGAACTTGGTGAAGCCGGTCTCGAAGCGTACACTCAGATCAAGGCTGTGCATGTGAATTTGGGAAACAAACTGTAGGGGAGCTAGTGGACAGGCCGATCATTGTGTTCCCACGTTAGATGGCTGTTGTGTAATATGACACCAGGTAGTTTTCGTGTTCCCTACATAAGGTAATCCGAATATGAGACGTATGATACTCCAAGATAGCGTAAGAAAGAGCAAGCATGAGCCAGTATTTAGAGAAATATCAGGTACTTAACATGAATTAACATATATGCTTCTAGGTCATGGGACTACTAACGGAAATAGTAAGAAGTTGATCATTGTATATTGCGGCTCGGGTTACGGTTAGGACGCGGGKTATTTGTGGATACAGGTACTTTTAGGTATGTATTATCTCTTGGTCTACATGTAAATTGATTTATCCCACTACATCTCCCATAAGTATAGTAAGTCCGGGTCGAGACAGCATGCCCAACCCTTCGGTATTCATTCGCATTCCTATGCGTTGCCTCAATTCTTCGTACGCTCCTAGGGTTAGGGTTAGGGTTGGCATTCCATCTCAGGGTTAGGGTTATTACGTAACGTAACCCAGATATTTCGAAGGTTATGAGGATGAATGAGACGAACGAACTAAAGCTCAAAGTCTATAATTGGGCTAGGAACCCGGATTGAGTAAGAGCAACTCGGACATTAGGCTCAAGCCAACCTTAGGTACACGAATCATATTGCTTTCGTAATTCCTGTATTTCTTCATATCTGCTAGTGTTTACTCGTTTCCATTTACGTCATTATGAATTTGGTGGGACCCTTCCACTTAACTTAGAGGAATTCGAACCAGTCTTGTTACGTTGTAATATACACGACCTAGAGGATAGGGGTTCAACTTGGCGTTAAGGGCATCTGAAGGGAATAATATCTACCTTAGGTACCTAAACCATGATTCATATATGCAATCTGTTCTTCGCAACGAATCCGCCAAGAGTCACTACTACGTGGAAACTACTCCATGAACTGTAAATATAATTATTACAATTAATTTTCATTTTTATTAAATGCAAGTAACCAGGGTATCTAAGCAACGCATATGCATTGAACTCGTCGCATTGAAATAGGACTATCCTCCTATATCTCTAAGAATAGGTTGATGTGTGAACATACCCCTGAGATAGATGATGATCTAATCGGAGGGAATTGCCGTGGTCAGACCCGATGAGTACCCATCGGTGGTCATGTCGACTTGTATGATAGGCTCAATGCCGTGACTACAGCTAGTCAACAGGCCTCCGAGACAACATGGAACATTTAGCCCGTTCGTCGGAGCCAAATATTTAGATTGACTCGGTTTTTTGCGTAGCTCATTGATTTGAGTCAGAGAACCCACGATGTCTACTAAGCGTATAGAAGCCCGAAGCACGAGCCAATAATACGTACGACTACGTCAATGGTTTTCGCCGTCCCTGAATGCGAATGGCTTCGGGGCCTGTCTTGTGGGATAGATGTCGAGACCTAGGTTCCCCATCACGCTGTTCGTTTGCACTCGGCAGGCGTCGGGGGTTCCAGAAACGGAGTAGCCACCCTCCACCCATACACACCAGACCAACTCTGCGGCTCGTTGAACGGGKCAAGGCTTGCCTTGACTGTACCTACAACCGAGACCGCGCCATCCGTGAGCGTGGTATTGAATAGTCGCACGAAGTAATCGCATGTTTGGGTGTTGGCGAAGACGGGCTGGTTCGTGATGTTCTTGATGAAATCTAGGGGGTACGGCACGTGCTTGCGAAACGGTCTCGTTTCTATTGTCATGTAGTTGCTCTGCGTACCGTTGCTACCTCGTGTGTGTGCGTAAGTCGCGCCACCTGGGAGAGCCTTGTAGGCGTCACAGGGCGGATCAAAAATGGAGGGGTACACCGTCACCCCGTAACCCTTGGCGCCCTCAATGGCGAGTGGGTTGGCTGCGGACATCAAAAATGCATCTGCCCAGCGGAAAGATGAATGTCCATCGCCAAATATGTCGACGAACGGAAACTCGAGTGACGCGCGCTGACGTGTAAAAAGTTGATTAGTAGAGCACTAGATTTGTGTGACAAAGCAACTCACCGAGAAGTCCGCTAGTGAAGCGTTATAGACGGGGAGTTGCACGTCGTGGTCATGTACGATCTGGGCCATCATGGGGTACATTCCCGCTGGGAACGAAGGCAGAAGCTCTCTGTACGCCTCTTCGACTATTCCGTACTCTTTCGGGATGACCTGGCGTGCAGTCTCGAGTGAGATAGGAACAATCAGTGTGGTACCATTGAGGTTCCCGCTGACTAAGTCCGGGTACTGTTGGGCATGTCCATTTGGAGAGTCTTGTGAGACACAGGCATCTTGAGGGGATGAGATGACTTGTTGTGAAGAAGAGGCACCATGAACAATGGTAGATACAAAATGCAGTAATGTTGAGAACCTAGCCATGTTGGAAACGGATTATCGAGGCGAGGAGTTCTCGGTGTTGAGATTCGAACTGGTAAGAGACTGAAACTCGATAGCCCTCAGTAACGTAGCATGAGGGTCTATTTCGGGGGTCTGAAATATTGATAAGTTTTATAACGGGGGAACTCGTCATGAAATAGGATGAATGAGTTGACACAGATTATGATGTAAGATTTCACGTCGTTCTCGCCGTCCAAGACCTGCAGTGGCTTTGAATATCGAATGAAGTTGCACGGATGAGAGTCGTCGAAGTGGTAAGGTGGAACCGGTTCGTGGCTTCTTTCGGGGCGTCGAGATCTGAAACGGGATCGACTATCGCCGGGAATGGAAGAGTGGAGCCCTGGGTACCCGTCTACCTCAGATCTGGGGGAACAAATCAGAATCGGGGCTGCTAAAGACTTAAGGTTCAAGAAAACTGCATTTAGTACGAGGGACGTATAGTTGTTTATAAGAGAATTGACGTGTAAGGTGTCTAAATACCCCAGTATGTACCTAGATAATCTGCTCATGCAGACTTCTTGGCAATGACATTGGCGCATTCCAAGCGAGCCAAGGTAGCGTAGCGTATTTACCATCGGCCGTCCGACGTTTTCAATTTACCGGAACAAACATCCTGTAGAAAGGGCCCGACTTGTCATCACGGGTTCGGCGTAGTAAAAGAAGTCGAGCGCTTCTCCCGAAGTCATACGTTGTACAGCATTTGTAGTGCGTCCTAGTCTCTGGTAGGACAGGATACGCCGTAGAACGATCTTCATACGTGTATCCAATCACAGCGTACCTCATTGAAACGGAACGTTCTCAATCCGGAGCGGCAGCTCACATAAGCGCGCTGGCGACTGATTTGAAAAAAGGGGAAGAAACATGCAGCGGACCATGCCGTCCTGTGAGATAATGAATCCGGGTCATCGGGACTGGGTGGGTCCCGGATACGCCAGGTTCCGGACAAATAAGAGGCCTTGATAACGTTTCCATGCAGGGCCACTCGGTGCAGTAGTTATCCGTGAACTTGTCAAGCTATCCTTAGGATCAGAAGTGTCTTGGATTACTCATACAGATACAAGATAGTGGAAGAACTACAAACATACAGAGAGCCACACCACACCAAGTCACAATTGACATACGACATATAGCTTAGAATATGGCGATACTGCCTACCTAATGTAATATGATAATTGCGGCCGAAAGTTGAAGGATTGATGTCTTTGTTCTCACAGTAAGCGTCCGATATCTATAACTAATATCGTCGAATGGGTTGTTCTTTTGGAATCACCCCACCGACTCCTTAAGCTCATCAACTAGAGCAATTCCCATCGTAAATAGGGGCAGAATTCTGAGCTATGAGTTCATTATATCAGCCCTCATAGGTGCCTTCATGTATAATCTTGACTCTCATCTTTCGAGATACGTCGCTTCGTTTCACCAATAGAAATGGTCCATCAAAAGGGTTGAATAGGAGACCCAATGAGGTGCGGGCTTCTCTGTACATGGGACTGGGAACTCCCACCGCTAAGCCGCCCATAAGCTATGACGAAGAAAATGTACCTGGAGATTGATATTCTTCACACTTGCTTATTTTCATTCTAGAAAGAACTCGTACTTCGTATAAGTGAGTTGTGCATTTTAGCTGAGTAGCGAATGTTAAATTAAGCTGCGCTCCCTAAATCCTTCTAAGACAGGGTACCTAATATAATGGAGCAGAGTGGGGGTGGCTTGCCGTGGGGTAGAAACAGCTTGAGGGATAGACATTTGCGAGCCCTAAATCCGTGCCTTTTTTCATATATCACCATTTACCGAGTCAGTATATCGTCAGTCATAACTTTCTCAGTTCGAATACTATATCTTATTAGTACTATGAGAAGTTATGATGTGGGTGACATATGGTGAGGAGCCCCCTAACCGCGATAGAGCAGCATTTCCCCGTCTTAGGTGCCAGTCAGGGAGTGTAGAATGCCTAGTAATATAAACCACATTAAACACGTCAATCATCACATACGACCATAGGATCTGGAAAACTCGGGATCCCGTTCGCTCTCCCCTTCGATAAGCCAGATACCGCCGGATTAGTAGTTGGGTCGGTGACGACCAGCGAATCCCTGGTGTTGTATGTTTTCCCTTTTGCATGCGTATTATTTTTGCTCCCTCCCTCCCGCTTGCCATCCCTGTATAGCTTCATTACGCCCAATTTCACCATATCCACTATACCGTAGAGAATGACCTAAAGTATCATTGAGCTACCTTAAGGATGGAGCACGGCGACGTATTGTCAACATAGCTTTCATATCCCCTTGTGGGCTTGGCTTTCATGTAGACTTGCAGACTACTTCGCTGATTGGGCCTGGCTCGCTATGAATATGAGAGGAATCTAGCAAAGGTGGTAAATTCCAACGATTGATGGAAATCTTCACGATGTAAGCCTTTCTAGCACTTCAAATTCAGACGTAACAACTATGAGACTACCCATATTCACCACACGGTCTCGAACGTGCCTATCTTGATAATGCAGGTGGCTTGGCTATGATGTTGATATCGCGGTTCAGAGTTGACATTCTTTAGCGTGAGATCTAGACAAGTCCACGGCTTCAGTTACGTTCCCTTCCCTTCCTCGGCTCGAATGCATAGACTCGTCTAGATCCCGCATCGCTTAGCGAATTAACTTCTGACGTGCCACCTCAATATAGACAAGCAGCGTAACAGCGCTCTTACCCAACTTATTCATAAGGCGGAGGCTGATTTAAGCGTAATCAGCGCTGGAGCCTAGTGCTAGACAAGCCACACCAAGCCACCAACGAGCACAGTGACGTAACAGAAGAACGCCTGCGATCTTTAATACGTCAAGGCTACGCGAGGGGCGGGAGTTCGCGCCAAGACGAGCAGGGAAGCGTTCTCATTTTCCAGTAACCGGGCCAAAAAGAGAGGTATCCGACCGGATCGGGCTTGGTGGAGAACGGTTTGGCGAGGTGTCCGGCGAATGAAGAGCGTCTGTACCATTACACCGCAGGGGTTCTTATGCAGGGCTTCTCGGTATAGTGTCTATCCGGAACTAGCTACTAACCCCGTAAGTTCGGCCCCTGTGATTACTTCCGGTCCGATGACAACAGCTACATGTCAAATTCAGTGTAACAACGAATAATCTTGATGTATGTGAGGCTATTTAGGCGATACTTGCTCATAACTCGGACCCTAAGGAAGGAGTTGGCGAAGAGTAGGGTCTGATTATGCTTGCATATTGGCGGGTAAGAGTGGATTAACCGGGATCACCGCAAGCCACCTTGAAGCTATGGCCAACGGATGTGCAAGATTCCGATTAGATGAGGTATGTATACACGAACTGCTGCCCGCGTCCCCAGCCCTTAAGCAGGAAACTCAGACAACTCTCCCCCCGCCACACTCGCTTTGCCTTTCCATTGCAGCTTACTAGGCACAAGTGGCTGCAGCGCTTTCAGCCAAACGGTATCGTACAGGCTCGGCCCGCCATCCGCGGCCTTGCTTCCTGGCTCGAAGCTACCGTAATTTTTGGAGTCTGTGCAGCACGGGCTGGCGCTTCCCCAAAATGGACCCGCCGCCCACGCCGTCCACCCAATGTAGACGTCGTTGTCGTCCATGTACTTGATGAAATCCGTCAACATGTTGGCGCAGCCCGTATTGTTCTGCCCGCCGAACTCGGTGATGAAGGCTTTGAGGTTGTGCTCCTAGGAAAATTCAGTTACTTATCCATGTAGAGGGGCCAGCAGAACAGGATGTGTCAAGTGTACTCACCTTTAGCCAGCTTGTCACATCCTTCAAGTTCGTGGCGGGGKCGTTCACGCACTCACTGTGGGTTCCGCTGTAGTCTACGTCAAGGTACTCGTGGATGTCGATTGCCGTGTTATTCAGCGGATCCTTGAACTGATGCAGGATTGCACTATTTGGGTCTGGCCCCTGAGCCCAGGCATGTCCTCCGGTCCAGCTGTTCCCGGGAAGAATGATCAAGTTGCTCGCATTAGCAGCTCGAATGGCATCAATGGCAGCCTGGTTGTTCTTCAGTACGAGGCTAGTCGCCATATCATGCGGCTCGTTCATTAATCCGAAGATGACCTTGTCATTATCGGCAAATCGCTTAGCCAGCTCTCCCCAGAACTCCCCAAATTGTTCAGTCGTGGCGGCGGTGGCGTCCGAGGTATCACCGATCACACTGCCGGTGTTGGGTTGCGATGAGGGATCGTTATATCGCATGTAATTGTGAGGATCTAGAATTGCGTATGCGCCTTTGGTGATTGTCACATAATCGACTGCCTCCTTAAAGAAATCAAAGTGAGTCTCATTGAAAGTCTTTCCGAGTCCGGTGGCAATGGGATTCATTCGCTCAAGCAAGAACGCTATGCGAAAGAGGTTCAGATGGTTCTGGTCGACGTGGGTGTCAATTCCAGCCTTGTTAATGAACTGGTAGTCAACACCAAATGTGCCAGGCAATCCGGTCCCCTTTTTCGCGTCGGCACTCCAGACACCAAACTCACCACCCGACTCCGCGACACCGGCATAATAGATGGTGGCCGAGGCGGTGGATGCTAAACAAGTGAGAAGAGTCGGATACTTCATGTTAGGCAAATTCCTGTGCGTATATGTCTCATAAATATGAATTAGAACGGTCCCTTCTCATGCAGATATGTTGTTTCTTATACACCTCAAATCTAGCTTGCCTGTTGTATAGGGTCGATCTACGAGATACGCTGAAGTTAATCAAACGCGCGTCCTTAATGGAACTGGTCGGGTTCTCGCCGGATTCCCGCCCCTATCTAGTAAAACAAGCCGGCATACCGGGAAAATCAATAGCTACTGTCGGCGTGATACCGTCGCATCAGGGCCCGGGAATTCGGATCACATTTCGAGTTGCCTGCGGGAGTTTACTGTTAGAGAACATTGAGTGGTGGAAATGGGCCGCAAATCCAGGCACGAAGATGAAATGTACTATATCCTCTATAATGGGTATCACTAAGATGAGATGGTGAGATCAGATTCGGAGGCAATTGCTCCGCCTATAGGTTTTGAGATGATTCCGGTTAGCTCCGAGTCTTTTACCGGTGTTTTGACGCGCATTATCGCGAATGGTAAAGGGTTCGGCGTTTATGCGCCGAATAGAGTAGGACTACGGAACCAGAAGGTGCCGGCCAGATCGCCGAATGTAGCCGAGATCGTCATCGTAGATATCCTACCGTCCATACGGCGGTATGATCAGAGCGCGCCACCGACAAGACTGACGATCCACATTGCAATTCGGACCTTCAATCCGACTCGCCTCTCCGTTTTCGCAAAGTCATCCAAGGTAACAGGACTTGCATACTCCTGCAACCACTTTTGCTCGTCGCCTAGCCTCTTCTTCAACTCAGGATCCTGGGTCACGATCAAAGCACCCGCTTCGAGATCGTGAGAATAGCTGCGTTTTGTGTAATTGGAGCTTCCAATTATACTGATTGATGGATCCTGTTCCTTGGGAAGCGTTATCCATAGTCCCTTAGCGTGATACGTCCATCCACCCGGTTCATTGACAGTGCCTCTTCTCCATTCCTTGAGGATTACTGATGAGTCCTGCTTTCGTTCCTTGATCGCGCGAAGAAACCTCCGGGCAAGTAGGGTATATGCATCTGGTAAAAGTCCGGAGACGCCCTTGGACTTGTAAAACCCATTGGCGTATGGGGATGCCGTGATCACTACGTTATTTCGCGAAGCAGTTGACAGCAAGAGATTCGTCAATGATGGAGCTGGATTGAAGTATCCTGCAGTGAAAGTCCATGACGAGCCAGCATACTCTGGGGCAGCGAGCGTTTTTAGAATGTGTGTCATTACAGGTAGCTCAGTCGAAGTATCGGGTCTCATGAGCTGCGAGAGTTGACCAAGCATATAAACTGTCGTATCCGACGCTGTGGGTGAACCTCGGTTTCTTGATTTGGCGTTATCGGGCACCACTTTCGGTGCTATGAGCCTACTGACGAGCGCGGTAGCTTTCGAGATATACTCGGTAGGCTGCTCCAAGGGATTAGGCGCAGGGTTAGTCGACGGCCAATGCAGTCTAAATCCTGCCGGGTCATCCTTCGCTGGTTGAACCAAGAAGCTAAGCGATGTGACACCCTGATACAACTCCCAGAAATGATTTGTCACTTCCCTAGAAGAGAAGAGGTGGTATCGATCCTGGCGATTAGTGAAATAGTCGTTGGAAAGGTTGGCACTACATGAAGTTAGTTATGTGCCTTTGATTTGTGGATGGGTGAGAATACCCTGAGAGAATGATCTCATCATCAATCCCGTGGAGCTTCATATGTTGAAGTCCCCATCCTTCGTTAATACGTTTGGGTATGTACTTCTTCCGTAAGCCCGTCAGGTTCGGAGTATGGTACATTCGGATCTCGACCCGCTCTGGGCCAAATTCAGTAACAAGAGGGGCAAGGAGTGATGCACATGACGGCTCGGGKGCTTCTCGGGTTCCACGGAGCGCATCCGTGAGAATGCTCAACTTTAGGTCAGGATTCGCGCGCAGGGCATCTTGAATTGTAGCAATCTTAAGTCTAGTCAGTATTGATGATTCCATCTGCAATATCAAGTATGGTCGCATACTAGTTCTGTCTCTGACTTTCCAATATAGAGGGTAGATAAGAATATTCGTTTCTTGGCACTGCGTATCCTGGTCTAGCAATGTCAACCGACAAGTTCACTATCGATCCCAGTATCCTACTACCGACCTTCAGTGTTTCATAAAAATCTGTAGGAGTTTTAAGAATCTGTATTTGAGATCCGCTAATTTTGAATGAAGGCGCAATCTTGTCCAATTCATTTACAAAGGGTGCCAACATTCCAGTAGAGCTTGCGGGACTTGCTGCTGGCGCCGGACTGGAAGGCATGGAAAATCGTCGACAACATTGCTGGCCATATCGACTTGTTGGGCGAGCCAAAGTAGGTCGCAGCTTCAGACAGCATCGTGATGCGCCTCTAGCTATCATCGTAGTTATGAAAAATGAAACGAATTGTTCATAGTGAATGATGTTCTCAAGTAAACGACGAGTTCGGCGGAAGAGCCGCGAATTTTGAAGCTCACCAAGCTCTAACTCGCTGATAAGGAGCTTATCAGCCAAAGCTCTGTAAAATGACGTCGCACGGGGAACTGAGAAGTACTTAGATACATAGCGGACCGATGAATACCCGAATGACTAAGCACGTCTGCCCCGTCCAATTGAATCCAATGCGATGACCCCGAATCACCGGTTTGGCCTCCACGATCGAAGCAACACTCAACGCGGCAGAAGTCCAATTGAGCTTCGCCCAGCATGTCGACCATCACAAGAACACTCACCAACTTGTGGCGAATAGGCATCAAGGTATGTAGAACGATCTGAAGCTTATTTACTGCTGCTAACCTGGATTGCGACAGGACTACTTCCACCAGCTGAACGTGCGTTGAACCTCCCGCGAATGAGCTGTTAATTCGACACTAACCAACGCTCTCCCCGAACAGTATATCGGTACGACCGGATGAATGTTTTGATGGAATGGGCTGGGTTTTAACAGACTATAGGCGATACCAAGGCTGGTGCCTTGATTGGTACTGACCGATTCGGCAACAAGTACTTCGAGAACAACGAAGAGTTGCCCCGTACGTTACTACGATCGCAGATGGAGCAACCGGCGGGTCACTGATAAGCTGCAGTTCGAACACGATGGGTCGACTACAAGAACCACGACTTCGACCCGTACGTATGCCTTGAGTTTTGCAATACGAACCTGTCCGCTAATGCCTAAAATCAGAGCTCAGATTGAGCCCGGCTGGCACGCCTGGATATCCTACGCTGTCGACAAGCCGCCCTCGCAAGACCCCTTGCTCGCATACAAGCGACGAGCCTGGGAGGACACCGACGCCAAGACGATTCCGAACTACACTTTGACAAGAGGGGCGTACAAGCCCTACAGCACGTACGTGGTAAAGAGCTTGATGTTGAAACACAACTAATATCTGTGCAGGACCAAGTCAAAGATCACGATGTGGGAGCCCACTGCTGTTGAGAGAAAGTAAGCGGACAGGAATGAGGGCTGTGTACATATCTGCGATATAACGGTCGAGGGAACCTAAAGCCGTTGCATTAAGAATCGATTCTCATTACTACTACTCATTCTTCTCACGCCCTTCCGTAGTAAAGAATGTCCTGATTAGCTGAAAGAGTTCTGGCTTAGATCGAGAGAACCCGAAATTACCAGCATTAACGGCGTGCTATTCAAAGATGTGTTCGGGCAGTGTGCTGTTATTCTCGGGCAACCGCGGAAGTCTAACCCGGACCCCGCTACGCATCCCGAATAGGGCGTCTATATCGGCAGGACATTCTAGGCATGGCTACAGAATGCTTCCTCTACCCCTCTGCGGCTCTCTGGCATCTAATGGAATGTGGAGTTGAACGCTTCTCTCACGAGTGCAGGCACATCGCGGTAAGGCTCCAGTTTCCCGCCAAGAAGTAGTTCTTCAACGCTGGCTTTCTTATAGCCCTCAACTTCCCATATATCCTCGCCAACCCCCTTCACCAAGGTTCCATTGCCCCAAGCTTTACGGCAGCACCACGCCAACGACAGAGGTATCCCGTTCTTTATACAAGTCTCGATCTCATTGTCAACCTTCTCCAAGCTATGCCTGAATATCTGCGGTTCCGCGCCGTGTTTTTCTTTCAATACTGCTGCAATTTCGCTCCCGGTAGCCTTCATCTCCGAAATGCCAATAGCGCGCCCAGCTAACTGAGCTGGAGGCGTTCTAGCGAAGATCGACGCGTAGGCTGCGGCGACATACTTTCGTGTACTAGGTACGACGTTAGTAAGCTTACACACATCCATGTACATACTACGAGGCTGAGCTTGGTCCGCATAAGGCGTCTCAATGAGATGTGTTACTTACCATATGCTCACTTGCTGGTTAGCGCTGTCGCCCGTGAAAATAATTCGATTTCCTGGGTAGTCGATCCCCATGATCCTATAATCATCATTTCTTAGCTTCTACGGTTCTATAGGTGGGTGTGCCGAACTTACCCAATTGAGAAAGTTGATTCAGCACAGCAACCGATCAAGACCACGGCAGTAGGTATMCCCGCCTCCTTAGCTGCTTCTTCGACCTCGTGCTTGGCTTTGTTCACAGGGACTCGTAGCCCTTGCTCATCAGACATTCTAATCCCAAGATCTGATGGTACGAACAGCTTGGCATTGGTCTTCGGAATTGCCTTGACGAAAGCATGCTGTCTCTTCACGCCTTCATGGCCGACTAGAGAGCTTGGGGCATGTTAGAACCAGAATATGTGCGAAACCAAGGCTAGATCTCACATAACGATGTCGACGTCCTGCAGAGCATCAATCAATTGATGCTGGTTCTCCACATCTACTTTGACTTTGGCCACACTCGACGGGAGCCGGGACACATCAGATCCTGGTCGGTACAACACCTTGATGGGCGCGCCTGAAGAGATCAAGGCGTCGACGATAGCTGAGCTGGCCCAGCCACGATGGCCGTAGACGGCAATGCGATTGTGTGACATGGCGTATATGTGTGCGAGCTTATATCAAGTAATGAGCTGAAAGCCAAGAACTAAGGGGCGATCACAAGGCTGTATTTATTAACTACGAGGCTGACAGAAACGAGATGCAGGCGTCGGGAATGTTGCCCAAACAATTCGAGTATCGGGACTAGCCTCAATAGCGAACCCCGAAAAGTCCAGCTCAATGTGAAGATGATACCGGATAAGTCGGAATTAACGACGAGGCATAAACCCGATGGCCCCATGCTAGATGTTCGACAACCAGACTCTAACCGAAACCGTTCGCCGGCGTGAGTCAACCAGATCCTTCGTTGTCAGCAAAACAGACTCGCTTACACAGTTTATGATTAATCATAACCTCAACGTCTCTCGAGGCGTCCTGTCATATTAACCTGGCAGATATGATAATCCACGAGCCTACTAGTACAACTATCCATGTGGTTGCCCACCTTGTTTCTTGCTCTCCTAGTTTTAATATGTCCAGTATCGCTTATGAACTACCAAACCAGGTACACATACGTACCTTAATGCCATGCATGCTTACTCTCTCCTACAGAGCTGCACCAACATGATTATCCCACACGTTATACGATCCGTGTATGTGCCGTTCGCTCGGCACGTTGGGTATATATGCCGGCGAGGTCGCTCGACTGGAAGTGTCATTTACATGGTCGTATGCGACGTTGAACGTTCTGTTAACATATATGGAGTCTTTCTGGGAGTCGGAGGACCGCGATGATTGGGCAGTGAACATGCTCTTCGTGGAATTGATGGTCGGTTCCCAAATAAACTTCCTGAAAAGGAACTGAATGGTTGGTAGGCAGGCAGCGAAGACCCCGACGCCGCATTCGACCATACCCCAATACATGCAAGCTGTTACACCGACTGCATTGTGATGTGTTAGAATACCAGGAGACGGGCGATACTATGGACAGGGACTTACGAATGCTGTCTTTTGTCAGGTCGAAGTCTCCTATGAAGCTCCCAGCCATCATAATGAATCGTAATATCGAGACGGCGACGGTCCTACCGAATATCAGCTTCTACTTGAGCCAATAAGAGKGTTTGACTTACACGCCTCCAAGAAGGAACATCAGACACACGCTCAATTTCCTGCTGGCCGACAGCTTCAACCGAAGGACCTATCTAACGCGTCAATGTCTTCCCTCGAATAGGACCTAATAGTGCATAATCACTTACTAGTGGAATCGGAATCGAGAATATGAAAATATCCGTGGCGAAGTCGGTAATGCAAAGGATGAGGACTACGTTGACGGTGTAGGTGCACCGCGTCGTGAATTCTCTTTCCGACTCCCAGATTGTTGAGAAATTGCGGCCGCATTCGAAAAGCGTCGCGAAGAAGAACGCAATGGCCCAGAGAACAATGAAAGTAATGAATCCTATGAGGAACTTGTTGAGAATCCCATGCTTCTGGATTGCGAATACACGCGCATAGAAGAACAGGAAGCTCGTCTTCATGCATGCCAGAGCTATGGGGAACATGAGCAGATAGGCCCATTCGGTCTAGTCTCGTTGTTAGACTTCTCAAGCCTCGCCTACAATGTCTTTACTTACCTGTGCTTTGAGAGCTAATTGTGGTGTGGCTAGCTCATCGGTACTTCCCGCGAAGCCTGGCGGTATCTCAATACGATACGCGAGTGCCTTTTGGGATACGGCATACACTTGAGAGACGCCGATTCCAACGGTTACAAGCTGTGCGCGGGATATTAGCTTCTATGGAGCGTTAGATGGCAACTAAATTCGCCGTACCGTTGCAGGTATCATAAGCCAGTCATCCGTTTTTGGAGGCTGCCTTTGGATCTTGCGGGCCCAGAATCGAAGGGCCACGGCGACAATGTCGACAACGGATAATGCTATCGCTGCCGCTATTACGTGTCCAGGCCGCATATAATAAGCTCTGTCGTCAGCCATGAGAGAGAAGTCCGGTGTTATAAGGGGTAAATAGGGATGCCAAGAATTGAAATCTAATACACTTAAGAGAGCAGACTTCTAGAGCATTGGATTGAACCTCGACGAGAATCGAAGCAGAAAGATTGACCATATCACTTTTGAACAATATAGTCCATGCATATGCCTACCGACAGGTGGTAATAATGACGGGTTACAAGGGTAGGTGATGCGTGAGATCTCCTTGCCTACCTCCCACACATCAATTCGGATACACATCCAGAGTTGCACATGTTGGTTTACCAACTGAGAATTTGTCATACTTCGTAGGGTCATATACACCGAGCAAAGTTTACACTTGAAGACTAGCCTCAGGCTGTCAGAGTTGTATTGGGATGATTTGGACCAATCACCCCTCTAACGAATGCAACATCTGCCGTCCTACATGCCACAGCCTGAAAGAAGCAAAGCCACCTGCAATCAAGATCGATCCTTCTAATCACCATGTTGAAATAATAGGCGGATACTGTGCTTCTTGCCACCTTACATTGACTTGCAGCGAGGCGCGGAAGTAAAAGGATGCGGCTGATATTAGCGAATCATGAACTTAGGTTGTGGGCTGTAACCCTCCCCATCTGTAGAGGAGGGCGGCACTGGCCATTTAAAACCCCTTGACTATGCAGGCTCTGGTGTCTTGCAGTTGGGTAACACACTTCACGCTCCCAATTGGATACTCGCGATCTGGAGGCGTTGACTTCACACTCTATCTGTTAGGTAGGTTGGGCTCCTCTCGGTTTACCCCGTTGCAGATTGGAAGGAGACGAATGCCGTTAAAACGGACTTTAAGCCCTCGGAGCCGAAGGCTGCGTAAATTAAATGCCTCCTACCCCCTGTATGGGCGTTGGGAGTACCTATATAATGGACCTTGACCGACATCCTTAACTGATCATTGATGACCGCCCTGTAATTGTCTACCGATGAATCATACTATGATGGGCTACCAATTATTGATTGGCATGATTCAATAACCACTTTTCCAGGTCTGCCCGTGCTTAGAATTGCCTGGTGGTGACGGTTACTTATCTTTGGTCTAACCAAGTCGATTATCTCTCTTCTTCCCAAGTTGAAACTTTCTCCGGTTTTGAAGTGGTTGTTCGTTTAACTTAGGCCCCGACCGTGATGGTCGGGCTTTCTTCATCAGGCAATCCTTCCGTGCATCGTGACAGTCTCATTCTTAGACTCTGTGTTCACTTGTCTTATAAATAGCGTAAATACGGCGCTTCCTCACTACATGGTTGGGGAAATATCTATATTGTTAGAGGATTGACTGTCAGTGGCTAGATTCGTTGTAGATCTAACCCGCCAGGATGTTAGAACTTGAGGTAGTGTGGAAAGGAATCGAGGCCCCTATATACCGCGATCTCTGGCTAGTCTCCCTGCGCTAAAACATCGTTTGTGCTATGGTCTAAAACTAAGCACCAATTAAGCTCTTCTCAACATTTTCGGCTTGTCTCAGATATACATTATTTCTTGATCATGTGGGTATCGATATTTTAAGACACCATTCACATATTTGAGGAAAAACGCCCATCTACTTTACGAAGCAAGTCTCTTTCGCGGTTGTGCATTGCAATATATCCGGTTCGTACTCTACCTTGCAACCTGAGAGTTTAAATCGGAATGAACTACACTTCAAGAATTTCCTTGTGGATATATACATTTATAATAGTTGGTGTTTAGATTCATATTGCTCGCGAGGATGATTTTATATAGGTATATAAAGTTTTGTTTCCGTACCAATTATCTGGAAGTTATCCAGGCAAGTAACTCACAACCCAGTTGATAAATAACAGAACATCTTAATTTCCATCAGATGGACAGCTTGAGCCAATTTGGGGGTCTGGAACGTGTCCTCGAAATTAATCGCGCGTAAAGTGCAAAGTACCTAAGGTATTTGGTAGGTGCTAGTCAATAGTATATGGTACGATTCACGAGGCTCTGACTGCCTGCCTCTTTTCAAGATTGGGGGCTGTTGGCTGCTGTAAGCCCTACCCCCCTTTTTAACCCCTTAACATCCATACCCAAACCCAGAAGAGCGCCTCGACAACCCGCTGCTAGCTCCGACTCCGGCTCCGGGATAAAACCTATATCCATGACAATATCAGCCGTTAATTTGTATTCTTGTGTGTAACCGGCCGTGATTCTCCTGCTAGTCGAATTGATATGATGAGGCTGATATTGCTTTTATGGCCACGAATGGATGATGGAATATTTAAGTTGTAAACAATTAGGTTTGCGCAGCTCTCACCCAGTTGGCACAAGGGTTTCGAGAAAACTCCTATTCCTTAACTACATTAAAGGTCACTGATAACGTACTTTGAGATTTCTCTGCTCCGTCCGGATATGTTTTGGGGCTGGTAACTGAGTTCAAATTGGAGATGTCATGTACAACGACGACCACCAAGGCAAGGTTAGTGACGTGAATGCTAGTTATTGCCTCATGATATTCGATACGTATAACATATTTGTATGTACGTGACCGAAATGATATCACCAACCTCTCCTGTGAGATCACGTCGCACAAGGTGAATACACTATAGGAAATTGCTGTCCAGGCGTCGAAAGTTTGAAAGCAATTCCACTGATGTCTATACAGCTTCTTAATACAATTTGTATACTTACTTGACTCATATTGACTCAGAGATGAGTTCTTCCAGCGGTATCGCATCGGGTTATATGCTTGTGCTCTATGGGTGTATTTGCGAAGGCCCTATAAATATATTATTATACAACTACACTGAGTTATCCTTTTGCCTGTCCTCTTAGTATGACTACTACATATCTAGCATATATTAATCTGGCAGATTCGGTGTCCTGATGTACATGTGTCAACCGTACACCCGACTTTGCTGTCACCCCATTGGTTCACATTCCCATGTATGGTTGGAGTTAACATGAATCAATATATCTACCTAATTTCGGACCCCGGCATACTCCCCTTGAAGCCGCCTTATTTATGGAGGGTCGATATTTACCATGGCTACCTATTATTAATGCTTAGAGAGGTAGGCAGCTTGCTAGCAGTCAAACTTAGGAAAGAGTACACCTGACCATTAGGTAGTTGACACCTTATCAAGTTATCCGCACTATTGACACTGACTTCTTACCGGTCATAGCGTCAAAGCCTTTCTCCGGCAAGTGGAGCACCTTCCGGATTGTCATCCCGCCCGGCCAGCCCGGCCAGCCCAGGTGGAATTCAGCAGCCGGCACTGCTTCTGATAAGGCCTTTAAGTGCATCATCACGGGGCTTTCTGAGGATACCTAAATACATGCTACCTGCCGGACGTACCTAATAACTGCATATTCAAGTACTGCACCTACCTAACACTTACCGCCACCTGGGCTGTTGCACCGGAGAGTCTGTCTACCTAAGGTATCCACAGCTAGCTCCATGCATTATATATACTGGAATCTCGTCCTTGTACTTATCTTTAGATTCTTCACATAACAATATTTCGCTTCGCCGTCGATTGATCTTGATTCCTAACTTCAATCCCACTTCAGCCTGCGTGGCCTCTACTTCTGTCTCTTCTACATCTTTCAGCCTCTTAAACCAATTTCGCTGGGCCAGCTTCAGTAACCATTCCAACCTAAGGTATCCACAAGTCTATTCTATCCCGGATGTGATATCTTGCATTCCTTCACCTTCGACTTCCTCCTGTCTATCGCGTACAAAGTTCTAATACCGGTCATTTCACAGGTTGCCAATCCTCGACACTTCAGGTTCACACGATTGAACCAATACAAACGAACATTCGTGAACAACATACCTACTCATATCCATTACTAGGTATGTTTCCTTGGCTTTGGTTAATGGCGTATTCTTCACTGTGCGATAACGAACATCTTCAATCTATTTCTCAATCCCTCTTTCATTCGCTTTGCTAACCAAATGAAGGACATCTCAAACGGTCCAAGTCTTGTTTTGGACCAGACAAGAGAAGGACGTGAATCAGTGCAAAATGTCCAACTACAGCCGTAAGTGATTCCTAACTTTAACAAAGCTAATAGACCACATCTGATAAAAGATGGATATTATCTCCCTCGCGTATCATCGTCACTAATGCCGATATAGTTACCGCCCCGGACCCCACAACCTCATCACCCGTGGGTCCCCCTCTTCACCTACCACCTCAACAACATGCCCAAGGCAACCAGGGCGACAACCATGATGAGGATGACGGTGCCAAGGTTACCAAGGAACTGCGACCATTCCCTTGCGCCAAATGTTCCTATCGTGCGAAGCGCCAAGGACACCTGGTAGAGCACGAACAATACCATCACATTGGAACTGTGTGTATGGCCCCTGGGTGTACGGTCACGGCGGATACCGAGACTGCTCTCCGACACCACATTATACGCGAACATGTCAGAACAGTCGACGTGAATATCCTCGATCGGAGCGGCCCAGACAAAGTTCGATTGCCATGCAACTGGCCGGGTTGTACGAAGACGTGCGCCCACCGTCGGCACCTCAGTCGTTGTTTCTTGCGCCATTGTTATGAGGCTGCGATGCGCCAGGGCACGAACAGCGAGCAGAACATGGAACCTCATTCAGACTCGGGCATCGAGAGAGGCGACGAAAGCAGTCCCGTAAGCTTGGGAGGCCCGAGAAGCAGCCCACAGAGCGATCAGAGCTACCTACAAAGCGACATCTTAGGGCCTGAGCATCAGGAAGACAGCAACCAGGGGAGCCAGTCTATAGAGGTAGACAACGCCAATTTCACGGAAGGGATAGCTTCTCTACTGCAGAACATCGACAATCTGGAGAGGAACCTAACTACGCAACTCCACGGTGTACGACAGGTGCTCGACAACCACGGCGTTCAACCTCGCGATAACGGAACCGAGGCCTATCAACTCGATCAGTCTCACAATGATCTCCAGAATGCTAGCGCTCACGGTCCCCAAGATATCTATCGAATCCCAGATATCGTATTACCGAAAACACCCAGGTCTTTCGCATTACCTACCTTGGAACCGTGGGTATCTCCCCCTGAGCCTTTTCGCAAGCGACCGGCAGATCCCTACGCCCTCGACTCACCACCGGCGAAGCTTAGAAGGATCGAGGGAGATCAGCCGTCCAAATAATCCATCTGGCCGATGCTCGGGCTGTTCCGCTCGAGACCTTTTGGTGCCAATAACGTCACCACCTTTAAGACCACCGTTCACGTCTATCAAGAAATAATCCTCTGGATTCTTGAGACTAGGGATAAGGAAGTAAGAAGGGAGAAGGGGTTAACGAAGACACGGCTCGATAAGATGTATCGAGCATATTTGTCAACGGAAGGCGAAGCTGATTCGTCTTGAGGAAAATGGTTGGTCGTTACCATAAGGGGGAACTGTCAACGACCCAAAGGGGCCGCCTTGTCACCGTCATGATGCTGGGGAGTTTGGTAGGCGTTGATCTTGTGATTTAAGGTACTTAACTGAATGAAGCAATCGTCAATCAATTTATAAACAGTGCACCGTAACATAAAAGTGAGAAGCGCTAATAGTCCTAGGCCTCGTTTCCCTTGATTAGCTCTAAGATTCCCCAATAGTATGATTACGTAAGCAAGACTCATCATGAATGGTAAACCGCCTACGGTATATAGGACCCTAATCCGTGTCACCGGTAAACAAGTGAGGCAGAATCCCGATTCCAATTCAATCGAGCTATTCGAGTTAATAACTCCCATCCGTCAAGAACCGGGAAATTTTGAGTTTTCTAGGCCGGGACGTACTATGCGGAATGGTCATCTCGATGACATATCGCTCATTACAGCATGCGACATGTGTGGCTGCTGGATTTGAGAATTCCCTGTTTAGTCCTCGTACAAGGATATGGGCCAATCAACGTTCAGATGCCAGCCACCATATGACGTAGGTGGCAGCCACAACAAGGACCCCCGACAAACTACTAGGTTCACTTACGTAGGTCTTTGTGTGACAGCCAGTAAACGGGATGATTTAATGCGCTCATAAGACTTTTACGCTCCAGTTTCTACTCCAGATATTTATCTCCCGTAATCTAATTTCCAAAATTACAATATACTCTCCAACTTCATCAACCATCCCACCAACAGCATTCCTGCTTGTTAGGTTCAGCTGGCAGAACAACTCCATTGCCAGGTTATAGGTTATCCCATCAGGCGTCCAGTACCGGAGAGAAAACTGCAAGCAAAGAAATAATGGAGTGGGCGAAGCAGAAGTACAATGAGCAATACGAGATCTGGATGCCCTGGATCGAAGACACCTTCCTGAAGTACTTCACCAAAGATAACAAGGCAAGCTATGCGACCAGAGGTAAACTTCTCCTTTCTGTTTCTATCACTTCATCAGCTTGCCATGTCCTTATTAGCTTCTCGGTCAAGTGCGATGCTAATAAAATCATATCAAAATAGAACAACTAGACAAAACTAAAGTCACCAATATCGAGCAAGTCGACACGCTCCAAGACAATGTCCACGGCCTAGTAACCGGACAAGTGGGCCAGGGCGGACTCCTACAGCCCGTCGGCGATATCGTGTCCAAAGAGGGCCTCAATCGTACCGAGCGTCGCGGAAAAGACGAACAGGGCGGGTATCTGCCAACCTCCGTACCTGGATTGACGAAATAGACAATCCATCATAACTTAGGGGTAGGAGCAATAGGCAGTTTCAGTTGTTATATGGCACGGAATTAATGAGACTACAACTAGGATAAGGGTGTTGAGGTGTCGATGAACGGCTCGTTACCTTATCTGATGGATAGCTGCGTATGGGGCTTATATTATTTGATTTATCTGTTTCGGATTGCCCAATAAAGGGGGATAATCAGCCATTTATTTCAATCTATAGCTTTCCACAAAACCGCGTCCAACCTGCCCCCGCCACATCTTGCTCTTGTGATCCACATTTACGTACAGGACAGACAAGAAACTTCCAACGCCTAAGGTAACGACTAGCCTGGAATTCATATTACCGATGACAAGCGGAAGGTTTTTTCGACCTACGAGCCTGTCCCCATTTACACCTCTGAAGCCTCGAACATGTCTAGTCAGAGCGATGGCATCTCCGGTTGTTGATAGCTGTATTGCTGATTTGCCCTGGGAGAATCCTGAACGTCCCGCTATAACTTCCAGGGCCTAAGCCAACAAGCAGGGATAACTAATCCCGTTGATGAGGCTCTTGAGGACGGCGTCGCTGTCACCTCCCTACTCATCATTCCAGAGACTACAAAATGACTGAAGTAGACAGGATGCTGCCCCATGTTTGTAAACTCCCATATTTCAGCAAATGACCTGTCAGATATCTCCGAACCTACTAGGTTAGGCTCTTTAATGGGTTTACGTTAACCGCTTGACTACCTAAGTAGGCGAAGAAGATGCCTGGTGATGCATAGCCTCGGCGGCCACTTTCAAAAATTGCATAACTGATATCACACGAATCCGTCAACAAAGCTCATCAAGGAGAAATGCGCCCAGTAGAGGTTATAGTTGTAGAATTTTGAAGTATTAGGTATTTTGTTAGAATTTCCGTGGTACCTATTCCAACATGATGCTTGATAACGACAGGAACCTGCTTCTAGTCGGCCGAGCTTAAACTCCAAAGGAGAACTCCATACAACGACCATGTAAGTTTCCACCGCAAGCGTCACCATCTTCCATTTACTGACAGCACTTAAGCCACCATCTGAGTTAGCATTCTGCCGGTATACACTAGAATCGATTATAGCATGATAAAGACTTACGTCGAACTATAGCAGAAAGGTTAGCATACCCATATCTAATACATTATTCATACCGGGGGAGGACCTACAGTGCAAGGATCGGAGGAAGAGCAGCCACATGTCGAGCAGTCAAATCGGGCTTCTAGGTTGCCAGCGGCGACGGCGGGATTTGCCACGGCCCATCCGGCCAGCAGGGTCACAAATGCGAACGAGACCTTCATGTTGATTGTTTGTTTGATCGGTTGAGAGAGTATGGATAGATTGTAAGTAGGGGATCGTTGTGATTGAGTCGATGTCTTTCTGGTTGCTTGAATGTCTTCTACGACTGGGCTTCCGTCTGCTTTTATAGTGTTAACTGTGGATCTGTTCGTCGTGGATTTAGTGCCGGGTTTGTCCTAGGCAACGACTGTAATGTTCAGTATACTGAAGACGGTAATCCTATTACGATAATTAGTAAGAGCCAATTGTTCATGGACGTCAGCTTATCATACGAGTAGAGCATCATTTTGATTCTTAACACGCTATATGCTTTATGGTTCTCAGTCAGCTAAGGGAGTTATTGCCGGCAACGACGACGGGAATTAATCCCACTCGCTATAGCTACCTGCTAACAACCACGGTACCGTTGTGCTTTCAACCCCGGATTCTCCTAAGACTAACCTACGGTGAGGCTGACTAGGTAGACTAAGCACTAGCCTCCGGCATCACGAATGCCGTTCGTCGAATGCGGCAGTGTCTACGATGACTAAAATACGGCGACGTGGATGATGGCGCCATCCGGAAGTCCGGTGACGCAGTCGTATAATGTCGCATAGAAACAGCCAATCAGATCCGAAAGGAGTAAGATATTTAACAGAGCGAAGAAAGATTATGCGGTTGTGAGACCTTCCTCTTCCGCAAGAAGTCGTAAATGATGTCTCTCACCTCGATAGGAAGGCCCATAAAGCTAGCACGATGGCTTAGTATAAGTGGCTGTCAGGATTCGGATACTTCGGATGTTATAATGGAGACCTAGGACTATGTAGACAAGGACAGGGCACTCCAACCAATAGGTTAAAGCTCCTCAAGCAACAATGTTGTTCTTCCCCCATCCTATAATCAGCCTCATAACAATGACATGGTGGATAATATCGAGTGTTAGGTACTTGCCTAGAAACATGCTATAGCTAGGCACCTAGTGAATCGCAAGAATCGACAGGACATCTCTTAACTTTCTGCTTTCCGTACCTAGTATTAGCTTTTGGGGAGTTACTACATTGACGCATTATCCTTAATGAAGTATAATCAATTCCCCAAATAATTTGACGGACAAAGTTCCCCAAACATTCCAAATCGTACTACATCTAAGACCTCGCCTAAGGTCTTCGATTGCTCTTAGTCACGATACGAACCTATCAGTATCTATCGGGACAGAAATGTCATCTCGCCCCACTAACGACCCGAGACATCTAGCAATCTAGGCCTCCTTAGACAGAGTCTTTAACAGATCCCTGAGCTCCTATAGGGCCGCCTCCTGATACTCCTTGGCTTATACATAGCATACCGTAGTCTACTAGCGAATCTCTGGCCTATGAAACAAGAACTTATGATGTACTTAAATTTATGTACATTATTCCCTGCCTACAAGTGCATTGTTATCCACCTCTTAGAGCTTCGCTAGTACGTGACTTCCGATATGGAGAGAAGGTCCTCTAAGGAGATTAAATGGAGAATCAACTCACAGTCAACAATCACGAAGATTTGATTGTTTCCCAGACTATGGCTTCTTGTTCTTTTACTGAGTCGAAGCAATGTACATTGTAACACGAAACAACGTGTCCCGTATTTGCCATACTCTCCCGGACCACAACTAGCTTCATGAGCAAATATTCTTGCTAGCAGTTCCCTGGATAGTCCAGTTCGTATTGTCACCACAAGGCGACTCCCGGACCGAATTGTTATTCACCGTCAGAGTAATCCAGATGTCCTTGTTATTCGGGAACTCATCGCGAGCGGCAAGTCGAACCTCCCCTCCTCCATTGACCGTACCTCCACGTATGGATACGTTATAACAATTCTCGATAAGGATAGCGTTGTTGCCATTACTCGCCAGGTCGACTTCCTTGATCACGGCGGCACCAGACTGCGAGACACAAAATATGCCACGCCCGCCACCGCGCGATACCACCTTGTCGATGTACACATTGGTGTTGTAGTTACCGTTGGGGTTCTGGCCGTTGTTGTTGGCCATTCGGAAGGTCGCGTACCCGGTCCCCTTAGCGACATTGTCTCCGTCGACAAGTCCAACATGAGCATTCGTAGTCTTCTGCAACAGCAAGCCGCACTCGCCCACGTTTCTCGCGATGACCTGGTTGATTTCGAGACCGTCGATGTTCCAAGTCTCAACTGCGTGGCTGCCGGCCCCAGTAACCCTGATAGTGTCCATTTTCACATTGGAGTTCGCGGGGTTGTCACGATCGAAGCGGATTCCCAATCCACCGCTAAGGTTCATGGTAATCTGACCGAGCACCAAGTTCTTGGTGCCGTAGAATCGCAGACCAAAATAGGGGTTGCCGGTCATGCTCAGGTACGGGATTTGGACGTCCGTGGTGCTCAAGGATTCAATGGCACCATGTCCAGCCCGATTACCAGTGTCGATCGTACCGCACCCCTCGAAGATCTTGCCGCTGCTGATAGTAATAGTATTAGCGCCGATTGAGCCCGACGCCATGACTGCGACTCTCTGGCCGCTGCTTATCGAGTCGAGAGCAGCCTGGATTGCGGCGCGGTAGTCGGACCCGGAATACACTTGGCTTGAGCCTTTAGTGGCCTTAAAGGAACTTCCCGAACCAGTCACCGTGGCATCTGGTGTCCCTGAGCCGCACGCCGCGGCGTAGATAGTGGAAACAAGTGCGAACACTACCGTGAGGGCAGAGAATCGGGCCATGACTTATCATCCAACGCGTCGTGAGGATGAAGTATTGGCACGAGTGCTTTACTCTTGAGCATAAGGATGCTTTTTAATATAGTTATAGAAGAATTTGGGGCCATCTACGTGAAACCATGATCTGATTGCAACCAGGGGAATTTTCATTAAGCAGGACTTGGCGTCGTGCTGGCCCGGAATAATCAATTCCACGATATATATCGACAGCGCCAATACTTACAGCTGAATTACTGCGCCAATCCGGAAGGAGCTCTGTCGCATTATAGCAGGGTTGTATTGAGCATAAGTAGCATCAGTCGCTTGGCAGCACAAAGGGGGCATCGATCTCCGCATCTACTTTTGGTTACGATTTAACATGCTGCGAATTCTTGGCTCCAGAAATAGCATGAGTAATCATTCAGGAAGAAATCGGCTCACTTGTTAGAGACCTATATAACAGACATATCTCAATGTTCAAAGAAGTCATCGCAAAGATTGCTCCTGAAAATGCCACGGAATGTGGAACACAAGTTCCACCACTCTAGAATCTAAATGCGAACGAGATGCTCTTGTATATCTAAAATAAATGCTGGCGCTTCTATTCTAGGTTCGGGCTTCGACGGCTGCTTTGATTGCTAGTGTAAAAAGTTAGTTGTCGCTCATATAGAAAAAATAGGGGGCCTAAAATAACTTACCATCGCAAGTAACTTTAGCATCACCGAACAACATTTTCGTTCCAGGCATGTAGAACATGGGGTTAGGAACGTCAGCTATGAAACCATTAGCGCAAATCCTTCGATGAGAATATCATGAATTTCTACTTACCATAACCACTGGCCATGCCACGCTTCATGACGATGACTTGCTTGCTCTTCCAAGCGTGAAGGACAGGCATTCCCGCAATCGGACTACCAGGCTCGAGGGCAATTGGATTCACTGTATCGTTGGCACCGATAACAAGTGTGACATCAGTATCGCTAAAATCGTCATTGATCTCGTCCATCTCAAGCACGATATCGTATGGCACGCTCGCCTCTGCCAGTAGGACATTACACTGTCCCGGCATTCGGCCCGCGACGGGGTGGATAGCGAAGCGAACATTGATTCCTTTGGCCCGTAACATCCTTGTTATCTCGCTGATAGCATACTGCGCTTTCGCAACCGCCATGCCGTAGCCGACTACAATGATGACATTTTCTGCGTTTATGAGAGCGTCGGCCGTTTCTTCGACGTTCGTTTGTGTAACAGATCCTTCAATCTTGTACTCGGTCGCCGCAGGTGCAGATATGCCGCCAAATAGCACGTTTGTGAGACTGCGATTCATAGCGACGCACATAATATACGATAGAATTGAACCAGAAACGCCAATGAGTGCCCCAACCGTAGTTAGCAGGGGGTTCTCCAACATGAATCCTTCGGCTACTAGGGCGAAACCACTGTACGCATTGAGAACCGTGATAACGACTGGCATATCAGCTCCACCTATTGCAGCGGTTGTAGTATAGCCTTTGGCAAAAGATAGAATCGTATTCGCACCAAGTGCTACCGCAGCGATCATGGGTGATCCCGGAGCCATCGTGACGAAAGCACCCATTGTTCCGATATTTGCAGCGAGCATGCCAGAATTGAGCAAATGGCGACCAGGGAGCACTAATGGTTTCGAAGACATCTTTCCGGCTAGTTTCAAAAACGCGACGATAGATCCGGTAAATGTGATACCACCAATCAATACTCCGAGGTAAGCTGTAACGAGATGCAGAGTTGTGATGTGGTCGAGGCCGCCCATGACGCTCCCGATGCTAGTCAACACCGCAGCCAGACCGACGACGGAATGTAGTGCTGCGACGGTTTGAGGGAGGTCAGTAGGGGTAATACGCTTGCCGATGACGAAACCGAGGATGCTGCCGATGGTAGCAAGGGCGCCGAATTGAGTCAACACTTCAGGACTGAATCCAACGGCTAACAGCGAAGCTAGGACACCTGAGCCGACACCGAGAATTCCGAGTAGGTTGCCCATCCTTGCCGTAGCCTGAGATGCCAATCCCGATAAGGAGCTGATGCAAAGGATTGAAGAGACCATGTATCCTGCTTGTACAAGCCCTGCAGCTCCTGTCGATGCGGCAGCAAGATACCCTCCTGCAAACAGGACACCAGGGACGGCATACAACCACGGGTATTCCGGCGGATCAGTTGGACCTATTCTTAGTTAGCATGCAATCCCCAGATGCTTAGAGTGACGTACGTTTAAACATGTCAAGCATCCTTTTCGTGATCACGAAGCCACCGGATACATTCACGAAAGCCAGAAGCACGGACGCAGCACCAAGGGCCTGAGGGATCGTCTCGGGGACATAACCTCCACCCAAGATGAAGAAGCCACCGATACCAACCATTCCTATGACGTGTCAGCAAAGAACAAGTTATTCATGCTGAATCTAATTACTCACCAGATATGGCATTAGTGACACTCATCAGGGGAGAATGGAGAGCCGGCGTCACACCCCAAACGACGCGGTATCCGATCAGCGAAGCCAGTGCGAAAGTGAAGACATTACCCATAAAGACAGGCCCAGTAAGTTTTCCCAAAGCTAAAGCAGTACCCATACCAGCAGTTACACCGGCGACTTCTCGGGAAGTCTTCTGGAAAGGAGTCAGAGCAACTACTTCATCTTCCGGCTTGGCGGTCGGTTTAGGTGCCGGGGCCGGTGGCGGGGCGGGACGAGGCGCAGGCGGCAGAATCTTTCCATTATGGGTGACTATGGCTCCTCGAACAACTTCGTCGCTCAGGTCAATGCCGAATGATTTCTCTTTAGGCGCCATTGATAGAAGGAACTTGACGATGTTGTTCGAGTACAATGTGGAGGACTGAGTGGGCAGCCTCGACGGCAAATCCGTATAACCTATCATAAGGTAAGTAAATCAATGTCATAATACCAGACAGTAAATCCTACCAATGATTTTCACGTCCTTATATGTTATCAACTTGCCAGGTTGAGTCATCTCACAATTGCCCCCTGCTTCAGCAGCCAAGTCTACGATAACAGAGCCAGGTTTCATAACTTCGACCATGGCTTTGGTAATTAGTCTAGGTGCGCGCTTTCCCGGAATAAGAGCTGTCGTAATGATAATGTCGACATCTCTAGCCTGTTCAGTGAACAGCTTCATCTCGGCAGCGATGAATTCGGGAGACATTTCCTTAGCGTAACCTCCGGCCCCGGAACCATCTTCCTGGATGTCGACTTCGATGAACTCCGCCCCAAGTGATTGAACTTGCTCTCTTGCGGCAGAACGCGTGTCGAAACCACGAACAATGGCACCCATCCTACGTGCGGTTGCGATAGCCGACAGACCAGCGACACCAGCACCAATGACGAGCACCTTACAAGGCGGGATCTTGCCCGCCGCAGTGACTTGACCAGTTAAGAAACGACCAAAGGTGTTAGATGCTTCCAAGACCGCCTTGTAGCCGGCGATGTTGGCCATTGAACTGAGAGCATCAAAGACTTGGGCACGAGAAATACGAGGGATCATATCCATGGCGAATGAAGTAGCCTTACGAGCAGCGAGACGCTCAACGAGATCTTTATTCTGTGCCGGCTGGAGCATAGAGATGATAGTTGAACCTTCTTTAAGCCGATCAATCTCGTTGACATTAGGGCCCCGGACTTTCAGGATGATGTCGGCTTGACTCCAGACACCATCCGTGTCGACCAAGGTGGCGCCGGCCTTCTCGTAAGCCTCATCCAGGAAGTCGGCTTGCACGCCGGCACCACGTTCGACTAGAACATTACGAAAGCCCTTCTTCTTGAGAAGAGCGACATTCTGAGGCGAGATCGCCACGCGTCGTTCATTAGGAAATGTCTCACGGGGTATACCTACAGTAAGTTCCGAGTAAGGCGTAGATGGCGGCTCTACAGCAGTTGAATACGCTGTTACAGGAATTACGGGCTTTGCAACGTTCCTGCTACTGTCGAATGACTTCTTCGGCAGAGCCGGCAGGACAGTAGGCTGCTTCGCATATGTGCTGTTCCATTGCCGTCTACAGCTCACAGCGACCCCGCTGGGCTGCGCCGTCCAGTCTATGCACGGCGTTTTCTTAGCACCTATTGTCTCAGAGGTTGAATCAAGGCGTCTCGACGCCCTAATTCAGATTTTCATGCATTAAAACGAACCTAAGACATGCGACGCAGCGCGACGAGCGAGTCCCTCCGTCGCCCGAGACGAAGCGTGATTGGCGACCAGCGCCGGCCGGAGTAATGACCAAGACATCATATTGACGAGGCGCAATAACCGTCTGCCATGCAGAGAAGAATCAGAGTTTCATTCGTCATTCGCGATGCCTCCCTACAAGATCCTCGGGTATCCGATKCATTACTGGGAAGGGATAAAGATGACGTGTCGTAAGAGGCGGGAACACAGCGTTCAAAGAACAAGAAGTATTCACGCCATGCGACCAAGACGGATAAGAGCGGCAACGAAGGGGGGGCAAGACGAATAAAAATAGTTCAGTGTTAGGTTAAAGACAATGGAATGGTTGACGCCCGAGCTCCCTTTCACGCTCCACTCGACTGCCATGGCCCCCCCGCTTCCAATCGAGCCAGCCCCTGGATGCTTGCAGTGGTCGACCTTGTAGGCTGGATCATCTGGATCATCTGGACAGTGGATGAAACCAGCCGCTCCAATCACGGAGTCAAGGGTCTTTTATCTGGTATAGAAATATAGCCGATGGGAGCGAATATGATGTGTCCAAATAGAATTTGCCTCGCACGACGCGTCAAAGCAGAGCGTGCTAATTCTGCCTAAGTCGCCAGGAGTGTAGGACAAACGTGATGCAAGTCTGGACGATGGTGGCCTGCGAGAGGGCGACCGAAGACAATGAGACGTCGACCCGCCAAGGATGTCCCCTTTAGGCAAGTGGGACAAGTCCCATGGCGGGTGATGCGGAGAGGGTGGGTCTGCGGGCACGCGGGCACCAATCAGCGAAAGGACCCTGTCGCTAACCCGGCCTCCTCGCCGTCGTCTATTAGATGAGTATCCAAGTTGCAAAGTACCACGGTAAAAGATAAAATTCCTATCTTGAAAAGCGATTGGTTCCGAAATAATTCGGTGAAGAAATTCTTTCCTGTCAAATGACATCATGCAACCATTCAGGGGGTATCAAATAGTAAAGACAAACTGCAGAACTTCAACAAGATATAACACTAGTTCCAACACGATTCTTACAGATGTCCAATTCATCTGAATGCTAAAGTGAATTTTCAACCATCACGGCATGACTTCGGGGTAACATCATGATACGTTTCTTAGAAAGTCTCACGCTAAGTCTTCTCCGGAGGTTCGAATCGAATCTAAGCAATTAATAAATTTACAAGCCAAGGTATTAGCTATCACCTACAAATGGAAATAACGAGCCTGTGTAGTTTCTCCATCCAACAAGACAGTATCATACCAAGTACCTGATTGATCGTCAATCTTCAGTCAACATAGATCTTCAAACATACGGCTCGATCTGTTCTTCCGTCCATTCCCAGAATTTCTTCCCAGTGCCATTTCCGCCCTCTTCCTCTGTCTTAGTCGCTTCAACCAAGTCCTTCCGAATCGGATAGATACGCCCAAAAGGAATCACTAATGAATGTCCAGTTAACTCCTGCACATACAAATTCCAAAGCATGGGAGCTCTTCATTGAAGGACACTTACCCCAGCTTCCGGTTTTCTCAAGCGTGATCTCGGGAGACAATCCAGCATACAGGAGCGTGTACGCCCCGTTGATCGAAGGATAAGTTATGATCTTCGTGAACAGTTTCATCAGGCCCTTCTGGTCGCGGTACAGCTCCGAGGAAAGGTTGCCAGGGTTCAGCGGGATGCTGATGACACCATCTGCCTTGTGCCGCTTGGCGAACTCAACGCCATGAAGCCAGTTGCCTGCCTTGCTAATACCGTACTTAATGAGGTACGACTTATCCTCGTGGTAGTCCAGGTTGTTCATATCGATGCAGACCGACTTCTCGCCGACAAACTCGGTGCCCGACGAGGAGACCCACACCACACGGGACGTGCCCTCTGTCTTGGCTGTCGAGACAAGGATGGGGGTCAGAAGCTTTGTGAAGGCAAATGTGCCGATGGTATTCACGCCGAGGTGGTATTCGTACCCCTGGGGGGTCTTGCTTGGCTCGGGGAGTGGGTTCTGGACGCCGGCATTGTTGAATAGAACATCGAGTTTCTGTTCCCTGGCTAGGAATTCTTCCGCCGATGCCTTGATGGTGGTCAAGTCACTGAGGTCCAACTTTAGGAAGATTAAGCTTCCTTTGGAGCTCGGATAGGCCTTGCTGATTTCCTCGATCGCTTTGTTTGCTTTGTCCTGGGAGCGGGCGGCCATGTACACTTTCGCATTCTTAGAGTAGAGGATCCGAGCCAGCTCCTTGCCTACTCCAGCGGTCGATCCGGTGACGATATAAACCTATGTGTGGAACAAGTAAGCACCATGTCCTTTGGCTTATGGTACATCCTGGCAGCGATACTCACTTTGCCATGAAGATCGGGCAAGTTAGCCTCAGTAAACCCCGGCTTAGGGGGAAAGAACTGAGTTAATGTACTTGATAATTGGGCGCCCATCTCGTTGAATACGTCGGCAAGTATGATAGAATCCTAGGTGTAGAAAGACGAGACGGGTAACCAATAACAGAGGGCAGTGCAAATTGGAGAGCAGGAAAAGTTCGCAACTAGGTATTCCTAATCTAGAGAACAGAAGATTCCTTGTGAATAATCAGAGATACCCTCGAGGCTTTTATTAAGCACTCGATACAAGACCATGTCATCAAAGCCTCATCTCCTTTCCCATTGTTAGCGCATGCCAGGGGTTTAGGTTCGACCCGCACCGGTAGTTATTTCTATCTGGCCAATCAAATGCACTGCTTTCCGAATCGACCAATGAGAAGTTAGGAGGCCGTACCGAGCCACGACCGATCCTGCTTCCCGGGAGTCCGGCAATACTGACAAATAACACTAGAACTGTAACCCATTTGAAATCATATGGATACATCGCCTTGTGAAGCACGTTTCTACATCAATTTACCTAGGGTTGCTTGCTCCCTCCCTAAGTAGTGGCATTCAGGCTCTCATTCTTAAACCCGATATCTCCGTCTGCACGCATTCAGGTTACACAATAAGGGACTCATCCCAGATATGAAGCCCTAGAAATCAGTATTATTCATATATTCCACAGTTCGATGCCTTTCTCCCTGGTTGAAAGCTACTTGAGATTAAAATCCATTGTGGCCAGTCCCTAACAGCAACGACGATCTCATTTACACGTAATATGGTTAGATATAGTCCCAGAGACTTTGCATGTGAATGAACAAAGCCACATATCGGTAGCTGTTAAGGTTACGGAGTGTGGAGCTTGATTGTTCTATGGCTCCACCTAAAGAAATCGTCTAAGAGTGTTTGACATGTTCAACTTCGGTATATTTCTTTGAAAATATTGTAAAGGTCAATAACATTGTTCTCTGGAGGATTACATGGAGGGTGGTTCAAAGAAGACGAGAAGAAGCATATAACCCGCTTCTCCTGGTAAGATAGACAGGTGTCAATATCTTGATATGGTTTTTCTGCAGTGCTCCTTCGCCCTCCCAGTGAATACCTTTGCGTGTAGCTTGTTTAGAACTTCTAGATTGCCCCTTGCAACCAACAAAACAAATAACATTCCCTGATAGCTTCTAGCTAGGGGTGCTTGGGTAAATCCTTACTTCCATCCCAGCTATGACTTAGGGGATTTCTCTTAGCAGTGATCTCGAATGCAACCAGGACACATGGACAATGGTATGAATTCTAGGTAGCCTTTCTTTCATGAGTCACATGACATTGAATTTTTATGTGAATTATACGTGATGATGACAAAGATAGGCAAGAAAGGCACGGGTAGCTACATGCTTGTAACTAAACATGGGTATCAAGATCACCATACAATCAGATTGCTCAGAATTCACATATCGCCTTTACGCACTAACAATTAATATTATGACATAATAGAGCCAAGCATTATAAGAACCACGTTAGATATCACGTCACCTGTTGAATTTTGCCTTCTATCTATCTGCAATGTTTTTTTGTACTAGATAGTGTCTCAATAGAATCTCTAGTCTTGAGAAGAAAATAGATACATTCCAGACATGTGTTTCTGTTTAACGTTTGAAATATGTTGCGAAGGCAACAACTGCACCGTCTCCCCCTTCTCTCTCAAGGTATGCCAGGTCATTGTACTCTGCTACCAAGCGACTTTAACCCGCGGCCACGAGTTAGCCAGCAACGAGGGCCCAGTTCCCCCACCACGGCAATTTGCTAACCGATGCGCGGAATTTGATGTGCATTATACACGTTGCGAGCGCGTCTTTTGGACTTTATGTGACCATTGTATTAGGCTTATACCCGCAATCCGTAAAGATGCCAGTATAACTGAAGACGACATAGAAATATTCATAATTTACAATCATCGCCTAAGGGAGGACCTGGTTAGTCGACTTCTATCTAGGCCCTATAAAGACCTTGTACGTGTCTTACCATCTGAATTCGGGATTTTGCGACGCTATATGCTAAGCGGCTCTCGATGGGTCAAGGCTCCACAGCCGACTCTACGGGATGCTCTGGGACCCAATCCTCCATTCGATTCTGAGCTCAAAGGATTGAAATGGTGGCTCGAACAAGGATTCGGTGGTGAAGGCGATATTGAACTTTGGAATCGATTCTGTTCCTATTACGCTACACCCGATGCCCCCACACAGATAATAATGAATTGGATCGAGGCACTCCCATCAACCACGGATAATTATGGATCTGTTGGTGCCATATCGGTACCCACTTTCTCTGACGGATCGTCTTTAGACACCAACGCAAGAACTCAGTCTACAGTTTCCCCTTTTGAGGTTTCGTTTAACCCCCATCGTCCCATGATAACTATGGACCTCGATGGTATGTCTATAGAAGAGTATAAGGCAACACATGATGATTGGTACCCTATAACCGAAGACGACGAGGACGCGAGGACGATAGAGGAGCTGGATTCTCAGAATCCGATTGAAATAACAAGCGAAACATCGTACTTTAGTGCATCACCAGAATGAAAAGTTCATCGTTAATACCTTACATAGACGAATAGATGTATTTCTATTTAAGTGAGACGTCGACATTCATAATGAGCGTAAGAATAATATCCCAATCCCAGACCACAATCCCAGACCTGCCCTTCCTACTCCTGAAATCCCAACATGCCAACCGCAGAATAATCGTCAACTAGCCTAAGCCTAAATGAATGATAGATTAGTATACTTCGCTGTAAGTAGGTGCAATGGGAACTTACATCGAAGCAGACGTAGATGCTGCTGCAAGTGTGGCCGTTGCCATCGGCGTATAGAACATGGTTGTCGTCGCGGAAGCAGTTGAAGTTGTGGAAGCCGTTGTTGCCAGTTCTATATCATTGAAGGGCCATTAGTAAATTCTCAAAGGAGTTGCACTTATATCATGCGCAGATCGCGGATCTACCTACCCGACCTTGAGGGCATCAGGGGCCGATCGAGCATCAGATGAAAGAGCCCATGAGAAGGTGACGCCGGAGCCGAACCTGCAGCTCGTTCCAGAGCCCTCGTGGAAACCCCCGTTGGAAACGCATTCGTTGTTGTTTCCAGGGAATTTGTTGTCCTGGCTGTCATCGGCGTAGTACTGTGGTGGGTTGGCGAGATTAGCATGTATTCGGTTGAAGACAATGAATTATGAGCAAGATGTTCTTACAACGGCCGCCTGGTAGGTTATGCAGTCCACCAGGTGTACTGACTCTCGAGCACGCTTCGAGAGACCAGCTTCAGTAGGAGCAGCCATGCCAACGGCGGCAAGGAAGGAAACAATAGCTAGCTTGGTGAACTGCATGTTGAAGGTTTTGTTGGAACTTGAGGTAGTTAGGAAGAGTTGAGTGTCTTATCTGTGTTCTAGTGATGATGATGATGATGATGATGATCGAGATGGTGAATGAGTTGATCTGCTCAAGAGAACGTGGAAAACCTCTGGATTTATAGTAATTCTGCGTTCCCTGCTCGCCTCCTATTCTCTCACAAGGGCGTCCGCGGGGACCTTCTCGTCGTCCTCGTCGACGTTGGCACTGTCCTGACCAGGTGGACCTCATCCGACATAGCTTGGCGATACTGCCAGCGTGACAACTCAGTGAGACTCTTCTAGATCATGGCCGAGGCCGCTGTATTTGCTAATACGAGATCTAGTACAGCCCCATCTCCAGGTTGAAGCTGGAAGTAAGCAGTGTTCCATCCAATGGGCGAAATACAGAGGTCAATGTCACGATGTCCTACATATTACACGACTAGGAGTAGTCCTATATTATTTCTTGGCATTCTCTCCTATTCGGCACTGTAAAATGCTGTCAGCCGCGCTTATGTAGAAATGCAGTAAGGATGAAATATGTATACAATGAAACAGTAGGTAATATCAGCCCCGTTGGGCGTCAAGCGAGCTGTAACCGAGTATTTTCTCATGCGGCCGTTGATTTCATTGGTCCTGTTTGTACGAGCAGTACAAAATAGGTAACCTCGCAATTGACTCCATATGGGGTTTCCTGAGCGTTTGTTTCTCATGAGTAACACTTATTACTTTCAACTATCTAATACATTGTTTAATTGAGTCGTTTTACATATGCAATGTTTACAATGTGATGCGTCGCAAGCATGAGCCTCCATATAGAAGCATTTACAGGGCCATAAGCGGCAACTACTCCAAGTCTTATTACCTACAGTCAGACTATCTGCCGCCTGACAGGATTCCCAGGGGTCTTCTCAATGGAACCGAGGCTTATTAGATCTAGGACATCAAGACGCACTTCGTGAAGTTATCTACAGACATTGTCTGTAATTAGACCAAACATCACTGTAGCGACTACACGTACTCCACAAGTGCCCCTTGGATAGTTCAGCTCGGGTACCTATATAGAACTCACCGCTAGTCATGGAGCAAAGCAGCTTTCTATTCAATAGATCGTACCTTTCGCCATGCATGAGATCTGACAGCACCAATAAGTGTATGACAGCAGATGTTAAGAAGTGTTGTGAGGCGATAGCCTATTGTTCTATTATTCCCCCAATCAGAGCTCGAGAGGGAGGCAACTGAGTCCTATGTGATGACGCCATCAATTTTGGTCCAATGCTATTGGCCGGCTGATACAATAAGGTCTGTGTTACCTACGCGACCTTGATATTCAAGAGGGCAACGAAATTAGACTCTCTAAGCGACATTGATTATGTTATGTATTATATTGGATGGCCAAAACAGTTGTATCTTACCTACCTCTTACCTTGCGGCCTCAATCGGAACTGTTTGAATACAGCTCAGCCTCCAGATTCGGGATCGTGTCAATATAGAGAACGGGATCCAAGCGTTACCGGCTGAGGKGTAAGCCTCATAAATTTAGACCATAAGCCCAACTTCCTTCTCTAAGCGGAGGAGCATATTTCAGCCCAATGGATGAGACCCGAGAATACCCTTTTGTGGTAGCAAATACGAGTTGGAGAGGKGCAAAACACAGACAAAAGTACCAATCCACGGCTCAACTGAAAATTCCTTGAATTGTTTCTTCATGAATTACATAGACCGAGTAATAACTCCCAAGATCTATCAGTTCCAAAACCCATGGGCTGCAAATGCGACTCCGAACTCCTCCAATGCAGTTATGCGCTTTCCTCTCAATGCTGGATGATTTTTACCCCTTAAACAACTAGGATCAACAAACAATCCTTCTCCCGTGTATTATTGCCTTGACCAATATGCTGCCTCAAGCTCCTTAGGCAGGGACAACACAGTCCACCTCCTGGACATAATCATGCGTCCACTCCGACCCGGCGGGCAGGTCATTCAACGTCGCGCACTGCGGCACGAACGCCACGCCCACGCACCCATCCGGCAGCGTCTCGCCCTCGTACACGTACCTGACAACCGTCAGGTTGGCCCTCGCATAGCCGATAAACCTGTTGCAAACCGCGTAATCGCCGGCCGCCAGACCGCCGAGCTTGACCTCGCCGTTGGATGTCACTAATCCGATACCGTCGGTGCCACCGCCGACGTCGATCTCCACGTCATGCTCCCCTGGGTACGTGTAGTCGAAGCTCAGGGGATCCTGGACCTTGATGCCCCACGGGTACGAGGTGCCGAGGTCATTCAGCACGTCGAAGGCGCCTAGGTCGGACGAGCCATTGGTGTAGTACGGCGGCGGCGTGTAGCCATCCGGGAGGCCTGTCACGACGGCAACGTTGAGGCCGGCGCCGACGTGGTACGTTGATAGGTATTGGCCTGCGATAGGCGGGGKGAGATCTTTTGTCGGGTCTAGCAGTTGGATTTGAAGGTTGTAGGCCTTCGCTCTGGAGAGCTGTTCAGGGGTTGGCGGCACTGGTGTTGCGCCCGTGAGGGCTAGCAGACCGAGTAATGTGGTGAATGATGCGATCATCTTCTATTCTATGATGTGTAAATGTGTGTGGTCGTAATTTGATATGCCGTAGTTGTACCTGATATCAGTGATATTAGATATTAAGTAGTATGTATATGTCTTGTAAGTCTTAATGAAATTTCTGTGGATTGGATTTTCTCCTTTGCCGTCGGACAACTATCGCGACTTTATTTATACTCTTGATAATCGCAGCCCGAAGGCTTCGTGGCGAAAATCGGGCGCAAAGCCGCAATCCATCGCGATACCGAATCGCCATTCTACTCTTCTACAACATTCTTTGCTGAAGCCGAACATCATGAGCCGTACAAGGTTCCACTTGCAAACACGAAGTTGGACATATTGTCAGCGGCTGATAATGATATAGGTCTCCAGATATTTGGCCTGAGCATGTTAAGGAGCAGGGTGTTGATTGGATCAGATTACGTGAATAAGTCTGGGCTCTGCATTCCAGAGGCTGAGTGCCGGAACACGAGGGGTCACTCTACCGTGCCTCTATCTGTGCCGCCAGCTAATCCTATTTGGGACGACAAATGCCGAATTTGTTCGGTCTTAATATAGCGACGGCTGGCATGACAGGGGTGCATGATACCATGTCAGGTTATTGTTGCCCTCTTTCGTTAAACAAGATCTTCATTTTCTGCGGCACTCAATTTATTTACGGCGCTGCTGAGGAGAAAACGTGGCGCGGGCGCAACTTGCCGGGAAGCTTAATTCAAGCCACAAGTCGGAACTATTGGCGCCACCAGTATCATATTGAGGCACTGACCGGTCAAGTCCAAGGAAGAAGTTATGGTGATGCCCACACCGATGCTGTGCAACATTTAAGTCGGTGAACATCATCATAGAACTTATGATTTTTCAATTTCACTGCCATCCCTTGATGCCCCATGTGAGGCACCAATGTTATTTTACCGCTTTCTGATATGCGAACAGACATGGCAACAATACCTATAGGATGATCTTAGATGAGAAATAAAGTGCGATTCAAGATACCTGCAACTAACGAGTGACACTGCAAACTACTACATATTCCTGCTCGTATTAAACGCATGATAGCCTCCCCAATGAAAGTGAGTGCTTCGGCGGACTCCCACTCTATCCCCTTCGTATGTTTGAGCCAGACATTTTCTCAGCCGTTGATGCAGGGTTTGTCGCAATGAGCGATGAAGTTGGTCTCCGCGTCGTTACGGCATTTACCACTACAGGCGCAAAGAAGCTCAACGCTGGACGGCTGCTCATTCATGCAAACGAAGACGGCCTCGGAAACATCCGTCCTGGGCTTGCCGTTTGCACATAACTCTTGCAAGCCACTGCAGTAAGCCTTGCTGATGTCCCCAGAACCGAAATCTGTCTAGGTTAGTTACGCCAACATTCTTCCAGTCAAATATCTGGTAAGATCCATACTGTGCCCGTTCGAAGTGAGCATGTAGCCACAGTAAGTATAGCCTTTACCACACTTTGGACCGAGGCCTGGTGAGCCGCTTGGCGCTGGAGCGGAGGCTGTACCCAACGGAGGTGATGTTGGCGGCCCAGCTCCGACCGGAGAAGGAGGTGTGGGAGCATAACCCGTTGAATCAGCCCGCGGAAGTGGAGCCCTCCGAGCCAGAGCAGAGTTGGCCAGGAGGGCAGAGCTGAAAAGAAGCACAGAAATCCTCATACTAAAATGAATGTATTGTTTAGGGGTGTTCGATATATAAATCTATATCCCGGCTGTAGAAAGGCCGTTACTGCTTCCGGCATACCTGAGCGTGTCATGGCCTCTGGCTTCTTATAGGCAGTTTCCCCGAATTATTGTAGGTATTTCCGAGTAGAAGGGTGACTAAATGCCGATGAACCGGCCGTCGCTGGCAATGGGTAATAAAGTGAGCGACGCGCCTAGAAGGCTTCAACACGTCTCAGTGAGACGCCTCCGTGATATGGTAGAATACCTTAACTGGAAGTGAAAGGCGAAACGCGAACGCTATGGGAACCTGCATTAGTTAGCTATCCAAGATATATCTTGAATAGATGGCCTAATTCATCTTAGCATGTCTGTGCGACATGATACAGGTGTACGATGAAGTGCAGCTTCGTGGTCTTCCCGCTTGGGGAGGGATTACCGTATGGGATATGTTGACGAAGTCGATAGCACGCGTGTACCCTCAAGCATGTCTAGATGTGACAGCCGGAAGCCGAAACTATGATTTCTGTGGCTACCCATGGAAGCCTGGAATAACGGCCAAGTATTTATGGTAAGGCATAGTGTCTATTGTGCTTCGTAAAAGACGCGGGGCTGCTGGATCAGACACACGATTCTGGCGTTGTGAGATTTGTCCCACGGAAGTACTGTAGAAGATTGAATCAATGGAGCAACCTGGCGGCTAGTAAGGGCGTGACAAATAGTATCACCACTCTCGTGCCGGGGTGCATACTTTGATTTTGAATACCCAGCCCGAAAACCGTCGGGTTCGGGCGGCTTGTTTGAGTCAACGGTTATGGTATGCATGGTTCCGGGACATGTTTGGGACGGGAATTAGGAGACATGGACCCAGGGAAATTGTTTGAAATAATGCCGCCCCATCAAAGCCACCGGGTCGGAGAGGTATGCTGCTAACTTTAAAGCAAGTTGGTACCTAAGAGTTGAATCGATTGCAGAATCCATCAGCATAGCATAACATGCGGCAGGGAGCCGTTAGCACTCGCATGTCCTTGCCGCAAGAATTCCAAATTCACTGTTGAAGATCGGACGGTACGGAGAACCCGAACCCGCTGACCCGGCAATTATGCCCCGCTATCGATTAGATTCCCCCTCCAAGTTCTGGACCCCGCCAAAACTTCAGTTGTCGCCTCCGTCAGGTTTGTCCCCCCCTGACAATTGAAGGAGCACACATAGAGTTGTGCCTTGCGCTACGTGTCAATTGTGTTCTTCATAAGCCGGACGAATTCCCTTTACCATCCTGAGTGTTCTCTCTCCACGCCGGAACACCCGAGCTCGTAATCTAGAAGCACTATACACTATAGTCATACGCACACGCAGACACATACACATTCACATACACAGAGCCACAATGTCGACTCCTGCCACCCAGCCGGTCATAATGCCACAGGCGTCCAAGACAGTGATCCGAGTCGGCACGCGCAAGTCAGCGCTGGCGTTGAACCAAGCCGAATACGTCATATCGATGTTGCGCAAGCTGCACCCGACAGTAGACTTCGAGATCAAGGGCATGGACTCGACGGCGGACAAGGACAAGGTGACGGCGCTGTACAAGTTCGGCGGCAAGGGCCTCTGGACGAACGAGTTGGAGGCGGGGCTGCGAGCCGGCGCCCTCGACATCATCGTCCACTCCCTGAAGGACATGCCCACCTCCCTACCCGACGGACTGGTCCTGGCTTGCATACCGCCGCGCGAGGACGCGCGCGATGTCGTCGTCGTGAAGAAGGGGCTCCAGGATAAGTACAAGAAGTTGGCGGACCTGCCGCCTGGCGCCGTGGTTGGCACCAGCAGCGTCCGGCGCATGGCGCAGATCAAGCGGCGGTACCCGCACCTCCAGTTCAAGGATATGCGCGGCAACATCGATACCCGTGTCAGGAAGCTCGATTCCGAGGATAGCGAGTTCTCGGCCCTGATTCTGGCTGCGGCGGGGTTGCTACGGATGGGCGTGGATGAGCGCATCTCGCAGTACCTGGATAGCAATACCGAGGGTGGCGGCATGCTGCATGCTGTTGGCCAAGGTGGCCTGGGAATCGAGGCGAGAGCGGATGATCAGAAGACGTTAGATCTGTTGAAGGGAATCCAGAGTACGGAAGTCAGGATCGCATGTGAGGCTGAGAGGAGCGTCATGAGGACCCTAGAGGGTGGTTGCAGTATTCCTATTGGTGTGGAGACGCAATGGGTGGGAGACAACAAGTTGAGACTGGCTGCGACGGTCGTCAACGTCGAAGGCACAGAAGCCGCCGACGCCGAGAAGGTCGAGGAGATCAAGACAATAGAGGAGGCCGTTGAGTTTGGCAAGAGAGTAGCTAAACAGCTAACGGACAGCGGTGCGCAGAAGATCCTGGACGTGATAAACGCGGATCGGGAGGCGAACCAGGACAAGGCAGAACCGTGGGTGCCGGCATAGAGTCCCTTCCTATGCCGGGTTTGACATATTAGAGCTACGGGTAGACCAAAAGGAATGGTTGGGACGATGCTTTATAGACCTTAAAATGGCCATCTATGTAACCTTAGAATCTGCGAATGATTTTCGCCATGACGATGAGAATACCCCAAACGAGTTATGATACAAGGTTGAGCCCGTTTTCTCTCCCACTCGTTGATTGTTGAATGCCATTTATTTACTTCCATTTCCGATTGAACACCTGCCCCCCCTTTCACATGGATCTCCAAACCGCCCTCAACTGACTTCGTTTGCACGTTAAGCTTCCATCGAGCATATCTAATGTTCCTGCGAGCCGGTAAAGGCCTTGTACTCCTCGAGGTCCATAAGCGTCTCGAAGTCCTTAACGCCTTGCTCACCGACTTGGACCTTCGCGATCCAGCCGCCGCCGTGCGAGTCGTCTTCGGGTACCTGGTTGACGGTACCGGGTTTCTCTTCTAGGGCTAGGTTGACGGCGGTGACTTTGCAGGCAATGGGTGAACTGATATCGGCAGCGCTCTTGACAGACTCAATGGCGCCGATTGCATCGCCGGCATTGACCTCCTTTCCTTCTTCAGGTAGTTCAACGTACACTACGTCGCCTAGCTCCTCGGCAGCGTATTCAGAGATGCCGATCACACCCGACGTCTTGTCGGCACTGAGGTCGATCCATTCGTGGTCCTTGGTGTACTTGCGGATATCCCCTGGAGTAACAATGGTCAGCAATGAAATCGTAGGTAACTTGGGAGCGAGCGGTTTTGGGGGTAACATAAAAAAACGCTGGCGACATCGGAGAGCTTACTTATCGGTGAAGCAGAGAATGCTCGTAGCGACGCTGGTTGCCAATTGGATCGTGTGAGGGGTGTCTGGGCTAGTCGAGAGAGCGTCGACGGTCTAGCTGCCCGGAGGCATCGAGCAATGGATGCCATTTTGAGGGGTGGTGGAGGGTGCGAAAGTTGTAGGAGTGGGAGGAAGTTGGAACTATCGTTTTCGGTGAAGCTTTTCTCGAAGCTGTGTGCGAAGTGCCCCAACTGATAGATATCGTATCGATGATACCACTACTCGAAATTGTTAAGGCTGGTATGATTTTGTCGAGCTTGGCGCCGAATAGTTAGCCGATGTTTGATTCGTACTGTATAGTCTGGTGTGGTGAGCACCAAGCTATACAGTGTCCAGCATTGGAGTTCCCGGTCTGACCCGATAAGAGGTCTAGCCAATGAGAGCTTCTCAATTAGCCCCGCGTCCTGATGAAACTCCGGCTTCCATTGCACCTCAATTGATAAGAGATACCATTATGCGAATATCTCTCCATCCCACTTCAATTGGTTAGTTTGGTGAGGGAGTGCCGATTGGTTACAAATGTTACCTGGATACTTGCTTTTCTCAGCTGCATCAACAACACAGAAGCAAAACAATTTGTCTAGAGTGTCCAATTACAACGGACAACGTCAACAACACTAGTCTGCTGACAACAACATTCCCAACGATAGATGAGGGCTCATGATTCATGCTAGGGATGGCGATGGTCTCGGGCTCAGCCTTTCTCTGTTGCACGTGGAAAATCCAGCTGTCTGTAAATTAACGTTACTATAGAGGAGTAATAATGACTTGGGAGTGTTTCGTGTTTCCCATCGCGAAACAACATTTCGCGTCGCGTTAGGATGGGTTGATGGTTTTCACCGTTTCGTGCCATCCTATTCGTTGATTGCCCGTCAGCGCTACATGTATCCATGGACTTAGCCGCCCTAGATTGGCACTGAATTAACAACAAGAACAGAACGTGACGTGCAAATAAACAGGGGAATCGGTAGGACTTTTCAGCAATGACATGTCTGGATACATCAAATTGGTGCTGTACCCGACTGCCCGATAAATATGTACATACATACAATTTGAGATAAGTCAGCTAAGGCAGATAACACTTTGCTCCAGGTGCCAAATTTAATTGTTGACTCGCTCTTGCCGTCATCAAGTGCACAGTAGCGTAATACGGTAATAACCCACCGTCCCGAACCCCTCAATCACGTACAGCTGGTATTTCGTACCTCAGGGTTCCACTCGTTACATCTCCCGGGATCCCGCATCGATATCCAACTTGACTTTCCATACCACAACCCATCGCTCGACCTTCTCAAGACCCTTTCGCCGGGCCCCCTTCAGGTACAGAGGTATGTATGCACAAAATCATATCCTTGCCCGGTCAATTCCACGTTAGGTCTTCATTTGTCGGGTCTCAATGCAAGCTGTCCCCATCTGCATTTCTGGCCTCGTCCTCCCCTTTCCCATACAAAGGTTCGATGCCTACCATCTGCAGCTGCATCTGCACCTCGGGATCGACAGCCTAACCTTTACAGGCTCGCAGCCGAGTCCATCCCATATCGATAGGCACCGAGAACTGACACGACACAGACACTCTAGACATCGACCCGAGCATTCCTACTCGTTCACCGGAGCCCGCGTTACCCATTCCACGACAGTCCGATGAAGCTAGATACGGGGCTAAACTGAGACCCTCTCCTCATCCGCCCCAAACCTCGCTCGAATTCCTGCTTCTGAACAACGACTGATTACTCCCGCTATCTCGTCCTCCCCACCCAAGTCTTTCAACCTGGATTCGTCAACGCTGTCGGCGGGGTCTGGAGCCCAGTTCCACGACGCCTTAGATATAATGGAGCAAGATCCCGTAGCCGCACCCGCACCCGCGCCCGTTCCCCACGATATCCACGACGATACTATCGGTGGTATTGAAGGATCCATGCATTTCTCAGGCGAGCCGAGTAGTAGTCATGAGCCGCTTCACCGTCAGTCGCAGTCGCTCGACCAAGGGCTAGCTAACAGCACACACCCACACCCTGATGACATCGACCCGAACACTCAATACGAGGCTCATCAATATGACCTTCCTCAGCAATCGACACAAAGACCCACGTCATCAATGTCTAGTGGCGGCGAGCGACATTACACTGAACAGACTCCGCGAGAGAGCAACGGCACGGACCGAAACGCCCGCAACCACGTCGTGATCAAGGTTGGCATGGTAGGAGATGCGCAGATCGGCAAGACTTCCCTAATGGTAAAATATGTCGAAGGCAGCTGGGACGAGGATTATATACAGACCTTGGGTGTCAACTTCATGGAGAAGACGATCAGCATACGAAACACCGAGATCACCTTCAGCATATGGGATTTGGGTGGCCAGAGGGAGTTCGTCAACATGCTACCCTTGGTCTGCAATGACGCCGTGGCTATTCTCTTCATGTTCGACCTGACGCGCAAGAGCACGCTCAATAGTATCAAGGAATGGTATCGCCAAGGACGAGGTTTTAACAAGACGGCGATTCCGATCTTGGTTGGGACGAAATACGACCACTTCGTCAACTTCCCTCGAGAAGACCAGGAAGAGATTTCGAACCAAGTAAGCTGGTTATGCGCAAATGAATTCGGGACTCGTGACTGACAGCTGATTTAGGCCAAGCGATTCGCCAAAGCGATGCGCGCTGCCCTCATCTTCAGCAGCACTAGCCACAGCATCAACGTTCAAAAGGTTAGTCAAACATCCACATACAATATACTCGCCTTTCAAGGGGATATCATATTAACTCATCGTACCTAGATTTTCAAGATCGTTCTGTCAAAGGCTTTTGACCTCAAGTGCACGATACCTGAAATCGAAAACGTCGGCGAACCCCTCCTACTCTACCAGTCAGTTTAGATTCGGACTCAGCCTGCATTTTGGAGGCTTGATTTGGACTGGCCATTCCGTACGAACATCCATCGTTTTGACAAGCAGTATAATCGCATAACTCCATCACCCTGACGCATCTTACGATATTGAACGGCCCTCACGAAAATACTAATCCCAGCCAGTTTTGGGGATGAAATCCTCGTTACTTTGCACACGGCCAAAGCATGTTCTTGACACTAACCGAGCTCCTCGGCCTCGATACGACCAACTGCTTCATATATCCTAAATCATTCCTTTGATGAGCAACCACAACACCATCTGACTCGTCAAGAACGCATCTAAATACATTTCCTTTGTATGGAACTTCGCTAGACGGATTCCATTTCCCCCCGGGTTCGCAACATAGTCTCTCGCATAAAGGAGTACATCGGCTTTCGACGTTGAGGGGGAAGTTTACCACTGAGAACAAGTCATCAGTTGGTATGAATAATCAACATAGGGAGGCTCGCTGCTGAACCTGATTTTTTGTCTTTTTGACGCTTGTTTTTTTGAGTCTCCCGGGTCTTGGAGTTGACCAAGGGGGACGATGTAAGAGTGTAATTACTAGTGGTCTGACACACGCTACGTTTTAAATTGGGGTTCCTATTCTTCACAACATCGCCCCAAGCTCACCTCGAGCTTTATATCCTAGCCTTCAACCATCTTTGCAAATGGCTATACGTCATTGCTGATGCGAGGTAGGAAGATGTGGAAGGGGGCGAAGATGTATGGAACTACTATGTACCGTATGTGGTAGTGAGAGTAGCAGAAAGAAATCAAGACTGATGAAAAGCAAGTGACTCCTGTCTCTGGATCGGCTTAACTTCTCCGTTGTGAATAATAAATACGTTGCTTTCTCCTTGCGCATATTCTACCTAGATTACTATGATTGCCCTTAATACATGACACCCGGCTTATAGGACAAGACACGGGAGTAGTGATGTCGTATTAACTCTTCTCATTATGCTTCTATCCCCTTTTCTCTAGCTGCTCGATGCGTATGCGTAGATGCAAGATACAAGCCATCCGAAATGGATCCTCGAAGACCTCAGCCCTACAATATGCATGCTCGCCCCTATCTACTTTCCGTGGTCCACCCCGCTCTCCTCCTTCTCCTTACCCACCATCGTCGTTCAGCATCATTACTCAGCATTGTACATCCCATCTCCATTTCCAGTCTCTACAAGTACAAGTAAAAAGAGAACATTCCCACGTAGCTAGGTAGCTAGGCAGGTAGGCAGGCAGGTAATTAGGTAATGTGAGGTAAGGCTAGATCCACGACATAATATGTAAGAACCTATTCCGGCCCACCCTTCTTCACGCCCTCGCCCTCGCCCTTCTGCGGGTCCTCGCGCGGGTGCTCGCCCGCGGCCTTCTTGCTGGGCACGTCGCTGCTGCTGGTCGCCACCCGCGTGTCCTTGTCGCGGATCATGTCCTTGTACTGCTCCTGCGCGCCCTGCTTCTCCTCGTAGTTCGTCGCCATGTCCGTATTATCCGCTGATGTGGGAGGTACCTGCCGTCCTGTCTGCCCGCTCTCGTGCGTGGCTTGCGGGTTGCCTTCTTTGGGCGGGTTGTCGGATGAGGAGGAGGAGGAAGATTCTACGGCGGGGGCCTTTTCTTCGTCGGGCACGGGCGCCTCGTGGTGGTGCTGCGAGGAGGAGGCTTTCTTGCTGGGGCTCGAGGAGAGCAGCCATGCTGCGGCGGGCACGGTGATGGCGACGGAGCCGATGAGCCTATAGTCCGTAGAATGTACGTTAGCCAGCTTGCCTTCTATCTGCAGGAGCAGTAAAATCAATTATGCGGATTTGCCCGTGGTGAAAAATGCAATTGGTTCAAAACTCTCTTCTCGGGCCGGGAATTGCCTCTCCGGGATGCGGGCGAAGGGAATGGGTAATGGAAGCATAAAATGAGGAATACTCACCAAGGCATATCACTTGTCTTTTCGGCACCCGCGCTGCCGCCGTGCCCACTGCTTGAGTATCCTCTCCGGGCAGCCGATCGGATCACTAGTTGCCTCTGCGCAGGTGCAGCTCGTCTAGCAACGGTGCGGAGAGTGGATGTGAAGATGCGAGATGTCGACATGACTATAGGTTGTGGTATAGAAGGTCAAGGGAGATAGAAGATGATGAGGGAGGAAATGTGGTGTGAGTAGGTCAATTGCCCTCTAGTGCGTGTTCCGTATCTAGAAGAAATGTTTGTGGGATCACAGTAGATCAGATCAGGTAAGAAGAGGTATGTAAGTAATGTAATACTAGGCGAGGAATGCAAACGTATATGGATCTCTTATGTAAGTCGATGTCCTTCCGTGCGTTACTTTTTCGTTCCTACTTTACGTAGCGATAATACCTCGGTACTGCGTGTGTGGTACGTTCAATGTGTTGGTCGAAATCCTTTCTGAGGGGAAAAAGGTAAAAAAGGTCGAATGTTTACGATGACGATGATGAGGTTTAAAATAAAAATGATGCTTAACGTTCGTTACCTTACCTTTACCTAAAGTGAAGTTGCAATGTTTCTAGAGGCAGCTACTTGGAAGCTTCTCGCGCCAATTGCTCCGGCCGCTGACGATTCCATTTTTCGATTTCTTCGATGTCATCTATTGTTCACACCATGTTCACTAACAGGTACGTCTTAGCTATCATCATCGGAGCTTGTGTGGGGCCATCCCCGGTTAAAAGGGGAGCCAGCTCCATTCAATATTACCGCTTCTAAACGTCATTAGAGCACACATATCCTGGTCTATCCGGGGGGGCCTGGTCATAGCTCTTTTCGCTCCCGACTTTAGTCATCTTCACTAGTATCAATTTTGTCACACGGTTACAGCAATTTGTCTCTTAGTGAGCCACGACTACGTGCTATGTCCACAGGTTTCTGTTCATCGCAGCGCACACTTCGTCTTAAGAAGCCAGCCAGCCAGCCAGCAATTAGCCAACGATCCATCTAAGCAGGTAGTGAAGCCGGTCCTACTACATGGCCATTTCTTTGTTCTCGTCCCGCAGCACCTTAAGCTGGCGTTCAAAGTCCTTGTTGACCCATTCCCAGTACTGCTGCCAGACCGGATTTTGCACCGCCTGTTGAACCTGGCCTTGACCCATACCGCCGGTAGTAGCGCCTGGCAGTGTCGTCTTGGTCTTCTCCACGAGAAGAAGAGTGACACGTAGCACGCTCTTGATAGCTTCCTCTTGCTTTTCAACTTCCTGCTTCACCGCGCCGTCCCTGAGTTTAGTCGATAGTGTCTTCCTGAAGCATTCGGCCACCGCGTCCAGACGTCGTATTGTCTCTTCGGGATCGATGACAATTAGCTTGCTAAGCATGAGGTTGCAGAGAGATCGAATGTCATTCTCATCGTTCAGACCGGCGATGATGCGATCGTAAAACTCGAGAGAGCTGACACGAGAAAATGCCGTCTCCATGAGTGCGTACAGTGTCTCGTAAGCGCTCTAGACACTGTGATTAGCGATTTACCCAACAAAAATATTTTCAGCTACGACGACTTACCTTGCGAACCTCCAATCCGTCATCCACCAGATGTTTGAATGGTCCCATCTGGACCTCACGGATAAGTTCCGGCTTGATAATTGACTCCGTTATGACATAGGGTACTAATTCGCCAAGGTGTGGTAAGATCAAGTCGGGTTTATTGTGAGCCGCCGAATTCAGCGCCGTCATACCAAGACGACGAATCTCTCTGTCATTATCCTTCAGAACAGTCAAGAGCATGTCGAATAGCACTGTCTTCAGCATCAAATCGAAGGACTCGTCACTATCGGGTAGTGTATATCTGAGTGCCTGTACGGCGACGCCTCTAAAGACCGGCGATGGATCTCGCAGAAGTTCCTATAGATCTTAGTATTTCTTCAAATGCAAAAGTTATGGAGGCTTACTTGAAGTTTCGGGATGTAGGTTTTAGGGTCCATGATGGCTAGCCGCCCTATACACTCCGCGCAAATCGCCCTGTTATCCTCAAGCTGTGATGCGGAGAAGAGCAATTTCCATATTTCGCTCTCATGCGAACTGATATCGGCGGACGATGCAATTGCTTGGTGAAGGATCTCTCGGATAGATTGGAGAAGCAGATATTGCTGGCTGCCCGGCTTTTTTATCGCGTTGAGGATGACTGGTAGGAATACGGGCATGTTCCCTGCGCCTGCACGACCTAGAGCCACTGCAGCAGATACCGAGACTTTGTCCGGCTCATCGTGAAATTGCTCTAGGAAGATGCTGGGTTTCAGGCCAGACTTCGGCCCAAGTCGTAGACCAATCTCCCCTAAGATCGCCAGTGCGAGACTTTGTCGAGCCGTATCGGGCGGTGTCAGTTGGCTAGCTTTATTGAGCTCCTCAACGAAACTTTGTACACTGACGCCAACATGGCCACCACTCGCAACGAATAGGGCGCCCGCAACTTTACCGACAACTGTCGGGTCGCCAGCCACACCAACACGCAGAACACCTTCCATCAACGGCAGTCCCATGCCACTTGACCCGACGTTGGTCACAAGTGTCACGAGGGAGTCCAATGCTATCCCGGCAACGTTTTTCTTGAGAAGCTCAGAGATCGAGTCGATGAAAGCAGACGACGATACTACCTGTGGGTGCTCTAACTGCAGCTGCGCAACAACTAGCAGAGCTGGGCTCAATAGATAAGTGTCGTTAGTAGCAATGATTGGTAGAATAGCCGCAACAATCTCATTGGCTGTGCCCGCTTGAATCTGACCCTTCGTTGCCGGACTAAGAATCAGATGCTGTAAGGCTTGGATGCTAGCACCACGAAGAGCGCGATTTGCTTTCCGGAGTTGGCTGCAAAGCTCTAATGCGACCTGCTGTATCCACGTCGGTTCTAGACTTCCAGACGTAGAGGAGTGTGCTGCAACATTATCAATTGCTCGTACGGCGTGTAGACGTGTCGTTTCATTCCGCAGGCGATCCAGGAGCAAGTCCAAGCCAGCCTGACGCTTATCGGCAGGGATTAGGGCGATTCCATCTGGGGATAACGTTCTCGAGATCAAAGTCCCAAGCGCCTGGATCGCCTTCTGGCGCACTTCGGTGTCCGCGTCGCTTGCAGAAGCGCGATCCATTATAATCTCGTACAGCTTATGCAACTCCGGGTTGAACTTCTGAGTTGTAGCCCTGGCCCGCGGCGGAGTAATGGCCTTGACCAACTCCTCCGCGGTCCGAATAGCCTCGCTGGAAATTTTGTAGAACCTATCACGAACGGCAGAGACCACTCCGGCAACAATGTTTTCCAGATAACGCTGGAATAAACTCGAGGAGTGAGTCTTTGCTATATCGCTTGTAAAGTGAAGGACTGCCACGCGTAGCGTAGTAGCGGTAGCCGATGCGGCGCCAGATAAAGTCGTGGAAGTCGAACCAGCACCACTGGTCATACCCTTGGTAACATCGATAATCGGCTGCATAACCTGATCGAAGTAATCGGCCAAGCCTCCGGGCTGCACTGAGATCAAATCATCTAACAAGTTGATTAATGCTTGCTTAGTCGCAATCTGCTTGCCTTTGAGCAACTTCGTCGCTGACTTGACAATCTGCGGCGTGAGCTTCTGCAGGTCGGCACGTGGTCCGGTTGGCGGAACTGTTTCGCGAGTGGGTGAAGTAAGGCCAGTGGCTCCAAGATAGGGGGCCTTATTGGTGTATGTTATACCACCGCTGCTCTGTCTCCGTCGCTTTCGATTCTCCCCGAGCGTATGCACAAACTCATCATTCTCTGAGGCGGGCTTAATTACACCCTCGCCGGTCTTTCGAATCAGAAGGGCCACGGTGCTGATGATCTCGAGGCGGACACTCTCTTCCCTCTCATCAAATCGCTTGACTAGCGGAGATGCAATGTCGTTGTATAGAGTCCCCTTCTCTAACAGGTCTGTGCTTCGAGTAGAAATCAGGGTGTATAGTGCCTTTGCAGCGCATCTGCGGACCTTCCAACTTGCGTCGTCGTCGTCATCAAACCCAGCATCGTCGTCGAATTCATCGTCTTCCTCTTCACTGGCATCGTCATCTTCGTCCTCATCCATATCTTCATCCTCGTCAACTGCATAGTTAGGATCGAATTTCAGATAACGAAGACATGCCGCGATAGTCTTATCTGTATAATCCCGCATCTGTAGACCGCAAGATGCCAGGAATGATTCGAGTGTAACGAGAGCTGTCTCACGAACCTCATTGAACTCAGGATGCAGCTGATCGTTGCCCTCGCTGAGGGCGTCGAGCTGGCTCTGTAGTTCATCTTGACTTAGGGGAGACAGGACAAGTTCGATGAGCTGAGGTAAGTATTCACCAAACTTATAGGGGATTGATCGAGCAAGGGAGCCCATTATAGAAATATAGAGGCGTCGCATCACGGGGCTAAGCTTGGGTTGTCTCAGGGCCTTCTGGAGCCTAGTGATGAAACTATCGAGGACTTCAGTTGTGAGGTAAGGCGCAAGAATGGCAAGCGCAACAACGGCTCGCTTCTTAACAGGAGAAGGTGTTGTATTTCTCTCCAACACCTGGACAACCACATCTTGCAGCTTCTCAACCTCCAGCGGTTGCAATAAGGGGCCAAAGCAACGGACGACCTCAATGAGTACATCAATAGTTTCGGCAGTGGGATCCCGCGTCTTGTCCAGCATTCCAATAGGCTCGGTAGTCGTCTGCTTGGGGKGGATAGATTGTATGGGGACGCCCAGGATGCGTGGGATTAGGATACGACTGATAACGCCGTAGGTGTCAATAACTTCGCGGGTAGGAGCAACACCCCGCACGGGTCTCGGGAGTGATGAAATGGCGCTTCGTAGAGCTAGGGCTGGTATCGAATTGTCGACAGAGTTCTTCATCTCAATCGTGGTAAGCTTTTCGAGTAATGGGGACAGAACAGCGTGGGGGATTTTGGTAGCCAAGGGACCGATGCTATAAAGTTGTTAGTGGCAGCCAAAAGTTGCGCAAGGTTTAAATTGTTATCCATACCACTTGACTGCTAGATTCTGGACCTCCCCATTCTGATCATCCAATGCCCTGGTAATGCTGTCGACCAAGCGGGACGAAGTGTTGAAATCATGGTTCAGAAAGTCCACCTTCTGCTTCGTGAGGATTTGTTGCAGATCGTTCAAGGACATATATCGGAAGTCCGGATCCGCATCAATCAGCTTAGCCAGGAGCGCATTAATGGTTTGGGGGTTCGGGTTATTAACGGCGGGGGACGCCATGATGATGATATGTGGATCAGGTCGCGGGGTCGTTAAGAGGGTCGTGATCGTGAAACGGGAATATGGTAAGTGACAAAAGCTGTAATCCTAGAGGCCAACCGTAAGTATCACGTGGAAAGAAAGTAAATGTGTAGGACTGATGTCTCTGAGGCTGCTAGCTACCTGCTAGCTAGCTACTCGCAAAGCTCAGGCGGTTGAGAGTGGGAAGTCTACCTCAAGGTTGCGGATGCCGACTCAGGATGCGGCGGAATGGTATAAAAGGAGTGAGGCACGCAACACGCCAGGTATCCAGGTATTCCTTGGTGAAGTTAGCATCAAAAGAGAATCAGGCACATAGTTGCCTAATATACGCGAGAGCGTGATAGAGGCTGTTATGGGGATATTGAAGGGACTGACCTCGTGGAGGGAATGCTGAAAAGCAATCAAATTACAATGAACTCTCCAGAGCCAAAGGCATGCTTTCAAAAATGTCTTCACTTGCTTTGACGAGAAGACACGCGAAGGTTGTAAAGTAAAAGAAGACGTTGGTCGGGACGTGCGAAGATGAATGGTACGTAGATGAATGAATGGTGGGGTTTAATCCAAGCTCCCCGATTGCAACTCGAATGTGACGAGGGGCTCAAGTAACTTGTGGCTACGCGCTGACGGTTACCTAATTGTGGCGCCGCCCCCACCCTTAACTAAGTACCTGAGTACCTAGATCACCAGCCACCCTCGGAAAGACCCACATGTAGTTAAATAGGGGCAATAGGGGTAATGCCCAAGAATAGCCTCCTCTACGTCAGACGTTTCTTTTCCAAAAGAAAGTTGAGACCTTGCAAACCTCCTTACAAGGACCAGTTGATTAACAGAAGAGCGAGACACGCCGCCTTCCAATTTGATAATTTCTACAGTGGCTAACAGGAGGGTGCTGAGAAAACACAATGCTTTGCCAAGCTCACTGTCAAGGCAGAATGCATCGTCATCAAATTCCAAGGGCAAACACACGGATCATGATAGTACGTAAACTACGTGCACGGCTCTTGGCCACGGGATATAACACATTACTCGTTATTTACCTAGTCATACATAAAGCCGTGGAAGATTACAAGTTCCATTTATCAATGCATCAGGTAGGGTCGGAAGACAGAAGCAAGGCCGAAAACGACTGAAAGCGGTTTGATGTTATACTTTACATGTCACCACCTGGGAGTCATTGTTCTCCTTACACTGTGTTTCATGCCTCGTCATTCTACAGTCAGCTCCGTGTTGCGCATAGAATACCTACGCTTAACTCCTGTCTCAAGAGGTAGGTATTAGACCATGCATAGGAGGTACGCATGTTATAGCGAGAGAGAAAAGAATTCGTGATGCTCAGCTCGACTAACAACATCCAACTATGATATTTTACGTACTCAACTAATGCTGTTGCTATCCAGCTCATGACGCCGGCCAAGGCTAGCATATGACCGTTCTGACAAGCCAAAAAAGAAGGGAAGATACCTAGGTATATAAAAGCTACAACTTCTACAAGCTAATTCGAATCCCTAGAGCTACCAACACACACCGTCAATCCTCAGCAAGTTTCTCATTTAAAAGACAACACTGTACAATACACCGCACAGAACGGAATAAATCGATACCTTATAAAAGGATAAATCAGCACCAGCAGCCCAAGATGCCCAATCTAAAAAAACAGTGGGATACAGAATTGCTGCGTTGGGCCCACCTTCTGCTGGCTGCGCGGGTAATCTATCACGACTTAGAAGAAGCAACACAGGAGGTCAAGGAACAGATTGAGCCGAATACGGGTGACTTCGAATCGAACAACGAACGATGCCAGGAACTATTCCTGAAGATCATTCGTTCGGGCGTTTTAGACGAGCCTGTCATGTATACGGATTCGCCGAACGTTGACGAGGTGGATGTCCGGTTCAAGCTTGAGGAGGCTACAGGGCTCATCCAAGGAATGCACAGTACGGTGATGGAGTGCCTAGAGATACTCGAGAACGAAAGTCTATCAGGAGCGCTATAGCGGCGGGAACATAAAAGCTGGCATTAGGTCAGATACTATGGAGAACTAGAGTAGCCTGGAATTTATATAGGCAGTTGGGTACCCCCTTTCGTTTCGTGCAATATTCTAAGTAGACATGGGAAGATTTCTAGATCCAGGCCAAGTTAAATAAGTCCTTGTACATAGTGCCACTGTCCAACCAGTATTTCCCCTGGCTTTAATTCTCATTAACATGTAGTGGGTCGGCTTCTGCTCCTTCCCTTGCACCTTTTCGTGGCTCATTATCATAAATGACATCACGTTGTGCTCAGAGTACAGGAGGCCTTTGTTTTAAGTATACATATATCAGAGTGTGTACAACGTTATATCGGAAGTGGAAAAGCGGCCACTATGGCCTAGATTTTTACTACTCGGCTCGACACTGGAAAATGACCTCTTCAACTCTAGTATTCTACAGATTCAAGGAGCATTGCGAACTTACATTTCATGAGTCCATTCAGGGCTAGCTATCTCACAGGACGTATATAAAGAGAATATATACTAGCATAGGTACTTTGTAGGCAATTCCAGTTCTTAGGTTTGCCAATATTCACGACTAACTCAGACAGCAAGTTTGCATTTTCAAGACAGTCTAGTACAGTATATTTTACTGTTAAGCATCAGTAATTTTCTCCAAACATTAAAAAAGGGGGAAACAGCAAAGTGTCACGAAACAAACCACGGGAGGGAGCTATTAACAACATCGTTGTATGAGGAGCTACGAACCTCTCTGTTACAGGACTGGAGGTATATATAAAGGTGGCTGCCTTTTTCCCTACATAGCTTTAGGTCTTATTACATCCGAAATATCCAGAACGAGCCCTACGTGACCATCTTATATCCAGATATAGAAAATGGCAGCTTCACGCAAAGATTATGATGAAGCAATAGATAACGCCAATGAGTTCTCGAAGGCCTTGAACAGAGTCACGGAAGAATTATATAAAGACGATGTGACGACAGAAGCGAAGAACCAAGTCAAGAACAAGCTGAACAGATCCAGGTCGGACCAGGAGCGAATCTGTAGTCTACTCTCGATAGTTTCGGATTCTAAGTATGCGGCGGAGTTACAGAATGGGAATGAGCCTTCTGAGGAGGACTGGGAGAAAGTGAAGGACAAGGTGGAGGAGCTTTCAATTCTTGCCCACGCGATATACAACCTCTTTGGGGAACTCATGGGAATACTAGGCAAAAGTTTGGGCTAGAGTGCTTATGGTGATGAGAGTATTAAAATAGTGTCTTGGTAGATTTATTAGAAACTCGGGAAACTCTGAATTAATGCACCTTCGGTAATTTGGAAAATTGCCACCCTTTGATTCCCTACCCTGTCGCAGAGGAGATGTTTGTCTCCAGAGGAAGCCCTGTCCAACTAGTACTTCCCCATACAATCTAATTGTTATTATACCACGTACCACGTGAGCCATAGTCAGGTCTTTGCATAATTGCACATCTTATTCTTAGATAGTGCCCGAAACGCCTTGTTTCAATATTACGGGGCTATCGCCCATTTTCCAAACMCCCTTCGTGAGTCTCTTCACCATTACTCAATTCTAATTTTCGCTTTAGAGTTACTAGATATGTCATTACCCCCCAAAGGAGTATTCACAACAAGTCAAAAAGTCAGGGAACAGGATTACCAGGAACACTTAAATTCTATGTCGAGGCCATACTAAATACAACGCTCTCCAAGACCTCCCGGCATTCCTTCAGGTTAATCTCTACCGAGAACCATGTTATTTAACGTTAGAACGTGCACCTTACAGACGTCTCAATTCAGCATTAAGGTCATCACGCTCCTTCTCTAGCTTCTCTCGGTTCTCCTGAGCCTTTTCGTAATCAGACTTGATCTTTTCCTTGTCGGGGACATCTTCGTCCAAGTAATCTTCCAATCGATCCTCCTTCTTGATGGCCTCCGCGATGAGTCCCTTTAGCTCACCAAGTCTCTTGTTGATCTCAGCCTTACGGTCGCTCATCTTGTCAAGCAGGTTCTGAAGTCGTAGTTAGCGCGTTAGCCTCAATGTTAGATGCCTCCAATCCCAGTCATATCGAACCTCGGGACAGGCACTCGGTACTTACAGGCAAGTCTTTTAGAATATGAGGTACGGGGGTTGCTGATGCTGGTAGTTTGCTGGAGTTGCTGTGTTTCTGAAAAAGGCTTCGTCTTGCTAGAGTGTCTATAGTGTAAAGCTTGTTGTAATGTGTAGGTATTTATTGATGCAGATGATGTTGCTCGTGCTGGTAAAGTAGGTAGATGGGAATTGAGAAGAGAAGAACCAGCCTTTATATATGAAATATCCTTTGGTCATGACATGTAACATCCATTCTCTTGACGTGGGGATGTGGTTCATGACTCAAATGACGTATAGTCATCCTACATGTTTCCCAGGCCGCCATCGACCTTTTTAGAGAATACCCGATGCGCAAGATACAATGAATCACTCTTAACAAAGTACACCTATGATTCACATACACATAGTTATATTATACAAGTCTAGAATCATCTTTGGAGGCCCCCATCATCTTGCAATTCGGATCAAAGAGTAAGGTTAATAGGAGGTATATTGTCATACTCCAAAACTCTAAATGGCTTAGTTGCTATTACACAACATGGCAGTTATTTTGATTTCCAAGTTTTCTTCTTGTGCTACAACACGCAAAACCTTTAGTGAGAGTTAGTTGTTAAAGGTAGAGGCATCAAGATGAAAGACAGATAGCTAGCAGGTAGTTACCACTCACGGTGGCCAAGCTTCTATCCGTGGATGTGCTAATCATTGACTATAGGGAAAGTCAATTCCTGACTTACCTAGCTAAGGTAGGTCCCTACCTCTATCCGTGTTTCAATTCTATTACTCTGACAAAGGCTCATTAGCGAGCTGTTGTCATGGGTATGTGTATTCAACTCTTGACGGTAGTGATGGCTTACATGACTCACCCAAACTTGATTATACGTACACATTCGATGATAGAATACCAATACATGGATACCTGTTAGTGGTACTTGGAAGAGTATCGTATGACTTCTTCCAGATCATGTAGTCATACCTAACACTCAGAAGTAAAGCTGTATATCAGAATTCCCGTAAATGCTGCAGTCATATGGTGTTACAGTCTGTTTTATTTAAATTCGGGTCTCCGTTTCCCTGTCCCAGATTCTTTCACGAACTTTTCACTCAAATCACGAGAACTAACCTATTTAGAACTACATACAATCGACCATATCTCAAGATAGCTCTTCGGCTTTATCGAAATCTGCGTACACATATCTACTATACGATCCCCCAAACTATCAATCTTTTCAGTCTCCATACCTGTCGCTCTAGACGATTGATTCTAACAGCGTGGACCTACACGACCTAGCCCTTTGAGTCACAAAGCCTATCTGTATCTAGGTTATCTAATCGACAATATTACAAAATGTCTGACTTGGAATTCTTAAGGGGCGTGCACGAAACAAGGCTGAAATTGGTCCAGGATCGCCTCCTCGAGCTGGCATTGGCGAAGCTTACAATCCAAGTTAAGAAGGATAATGGGGAAGAATATGATAGCGCGGAATTAGAGTCCATCGAGGAGTTCATCAAGAGATATAACGAGGAGAAAGCGGAAATCATTCTTGAATTGAAAGAACTAGATGAAGAAATAGAGAAATTCGAGAGGGAGGAGAGGGAGGCGAGGGAGAAAGAAAGTACCTAGGCAGTTACGGCTAATAGCTAGCGGAAAGGGGGTGAAGGATTAGGGGTACATGTTTTGTTGTCGTGAGTCTCAAAGGTCTCATGAGAGTTGTTTCTGTATCACGCTAAAAGATTGTATGGCGTAGTGACCCCTCCTAAGGGCAATTCTGAAGTTCTGATTATGTAGCTTCGTGACGATTATGACATCGAGTCGCTTTAGGGCTATAGGGATAATCTTGCTGCGAATATATGGATCGGTGTGGCGAGTCTGGAGGKGGAACGGTTAGGCTTCCGTGAATTATTAGGGGKAGTTAGACAATCGTATGATCTAGCATTAATCAACGAAGAGAGGAGCCAGGCCAGTTAACGATGATTTGTTATATAGGTATCTTAGGAGATTACTAAAGTGCATAATTAAAGCAGAGACAGCCTAAAATAAGCAGTAAATACAGTCTATATGGATATAATCCAAGATATTGACACAGGCTTGAACTAATCAACTGTCATACTGAATATTGACGATTGACCCCTTTCCTTTCTGCTTTCTGCCGTCAATGTAGACAGCAAACTCCGCAGTTGCCCCCAGCGGGATGAACTCTATCGCATAGTCCAGCCTCTTATATTTCTTCCCGGAACTGTTAGTCTTCCACTCCAGCTCTTCGAACGAAACATCAGGGACCCATTCGATATCACATAAGGTTTTTACTTCACTATTCATCCTGTTTGGAGCTACTGGATCTGCACACTGGTATATCGTCTGCGTCATGCCCCTACCGAAGCCATTTTCATAGTTTCGGTACCATTCAGCACGGACAGGTTCACTCTTGGATACATCGTCGCCCTGTAGTCAAACTTAGTAAGGCCATGGAGAGGAGTAGTGTGCTCGTCACAAACCTTTCGCACATACCAGTGCATTTGCTTCTTGGCCTTCCAACGTTCTTCCAAGTTATCCCACTGCCGATCTTCCTCGAGGTGCTTGCCTTCGTCAAATTTCGTCTTGAACTGAACACCGAAATGGGCTCTTGAGATAGTTGATGTGATGATGACTGGGGGTATGTTCATATTTGCTTGATCATCGTCGCTCATGTTAGCTTGGCTGTCAAGGAAGCCTTTCGAAACAGCACCCCGACTGATGGCTGTGCGGCTGATTGTAGATTTTGGTCAGTCTCGACTATGGAAAGAATGGATGTATCCACTTACGGTCCCATGCCGCCGGATTGTAGAATATTGATTTGTTGTTTTCCATACTTGGCTTTGAGGGCGTCGTATAGGTATGGACTTGAACCGAGGCCTCCAACGAGGATGATGCCCTGGGAGTATATGGTTAGTCAGAGCTCATCTTTATCAGCCTCAAACATGACTAACGGTAATAGATATATTTCGCTGACTCCCTGAGATTATTTGGCTGTCGATGAGCTTTTCGATATCGGAAAATACCCCAGTAAATGCTTTCTGCAGGTCAGGCCTATACGAGTCAGTATTATCATTGAGAACATCGGCGCCGTGGAGTATACTCTTTGAAATGGATGCGTCCATTCTTAATGATTGGTTCGCGCCTGGTATCAGTTTGTGACTCTTTGTTAGGGAAAGCCTCAGCTGGGATTGACACGATGTATTCCTTTTTGCTGTTTGTCACCGTAAACTGCGGTTTAATGGCGTGCTCCCATTCGCCCTTCATTATGTCCCGAATGCCTACTTTACTAAGACGGTCCCATCCCCTTCCAAGTCGATTCTTGCAAATACGCTCGAAGGCCTCGTCGATGAAAATACCGCCGCAGAGACCCCCTAAAGGTTGCCGTTAGTACACGTAACCCTGAATACCATCGTACAACATGCACGTACCTATTCCTTCCGCGGCCTCGCGCACTGTAAGGGGGTCAACTCCTTCAACTTCGTAACTGATCAGATCCTACGAAGTTAGTTTTAGCTAACCATCTCTCGGGAAGGAATACAAACAACTGTTCCGCCCCCGGCATCACAGATGAGGTAGACGTCACCCTCGTTGATGTGTCGTCCTGGCTCACATAGAGTACAAAGGGCTGCTGCCTCGGGTTCTGGAGCAAAGCTTAAAGTAGTGTCACCAGCATCACGTTCATCGAGGATACCAGCTTTAGTGGCAGCTTCTTGCATGCTCTGTCGGGCATATCCCTTCCAAATTGCTGGTAGAGTTATGACCACATGAAATCGGAGAGCGTCAATTAGGCTCTGGCCTCGCGCCTTAGTTATTTCGGATAGGACATGCTCCCAAAAGCCTCGAAGGTAATCCGCAACTAAGTCAACGGCTGTCTTCTCGTTCTCTCGTAGCATCTTTCGGCCCCGCAGGATATATTCCGAAGCTCTAAATTCTGGCGCAAGATCCTCGTCCTTCAAGAGCAAGAGCTTGAACCATCGGACCGGATCGGAATCGGCGGGGACGTCGTAACCCCAGGTAACTTCGCCGTTCTCGAAGAACAGCTCCGTGGGGACTTTTCCTTCCTCTCGACCCGTCCCGGGCCACCGAGTAATGAGGTGTACCTGATCGGCCTGGAAATCTGCAGAAGTCGCCCACGCTGCCCCTGAATAACTAGTAGTTAACTAAAGTTAGCACTGCTAGACTAGAGCCTCGTTAATATTAGAATAGATCATAAAACGCACGTAGTTCCGAAGTCAATGCCGATCACTAGCATGCCATCCTGTAAGTCAAAGTCGCTTTCCTCTGTGTCATAGTCACTGTCGCTTAGCGAGTCAAAATCGAATGACCCCTTGGACTTCTTGGGTCGCTGAGCCAATCTGGACGTCCATTCAGAGGAGGCCATGGTAAGGGCGATAGTAGGTACCTAGGTAGACTTCCAGGTTATTTAAGGGGTCCTGTAGCGTGTCTATGATAGAAGCGTAACACGTTATTGAAATATGATGTAGAAGGATAAGTTTACCTGGGTATATATCTAAACTGCCTAAGCACGCATCAAACTATTGGAACCCAGTGGATACTCCGTTCTCTAAGATTCTTGACTGCCTTGAGCCTCATGTTGGTACCTCTGAGAATGTGCTCAGCTATGCATGATGCATACAATTCCGGATATGCAGTGTCGCTTCGGCTACCCTACTTAGACTCACGAGTCGTGCATACGACGAATTATAAGCCGCATATCTCGCAGCACCTGAATCCTACAAGCGCCATTAATCCAATATAGGAGCAGGGGGGACACAAGGCTACCAATCACAACGCTGGAAAGGCTTTAATGTCTCATTAAATGTCTTGACAATTCTTACACATCTGCAGGCCATTGCAGATCATTGATGCTTAGGCGCTCGTGTCAGCCAAGTTGATACCGGTGAAGAAATCCTCCAACATCATCGCCTCATATTGTCGGCAAGCCACGGCTTGCCAACGTATCCTCCAAGGKATCTGCCTCGGTGAATTTGCGCTATTGGGAAACCTAGTCCTTATTGAGTGACAATATGCGAGACAATGTTGTACGGAGGATTGCGACCTCTTGCCAGAGGTAATAGGTGGGCGTTTACTTATGCAATAAGGGACTAATTTTGCCGGAGCGACCCTGAGTACGTCCAGAGCCTCATTCCCTCCCCGCACGTCACCTACCATTATTATCTTCCTAGTTTCCTTTGTGACGGCCTTGACAAATTTTCAGAATTGAATGCTGCCCGTATAGCAACTAGGACTCCAAGCATTGAGGCTTCTTTGCTACCCTTTGGGGTCGGTTCTACTCCTTCGTTGATTTCTCCGCACGTCCAACCAATCTATACAAGAAGGGATGCAAAGCAAATACCACAGAGTTGGGAGCTCTATAGATTCCTCTCAGAATCCTAACGTTGGTGAACCCTCACAAACACCAGCAAGTGACCTGGCCGGGCCTACTAGTTATGGCGGGCAGGTCACGGGCGCCTCGGTCCCCCAAAACCAAAATATGCAAGGTGGATTTGATAACAATGCAATCAAGGAGAAGCCGACACCTACATCTCTTCCAAAGCGTTCCGGAACCATCGAATCGCTTATGAATGATCTTCAGCAAGAGAAGCAGTCGCGGATCAACGCAGAGAATGAAGCAAGTCAACTGCGCAACAAGCTAAAGAAAGTTCAGATCAAATGGAGCCGGACCACCAACGAGTTAGATCAACTTAAGTCTCAATCCCAAAGGTTCAGCCCAGTCACCGATGAAGAACTGAAGAGCGCCGTTACGCAGTTGCACTTCAACATCCGGAGCTTTACTATTCAGTATTTTGACGAACCCCGTCTATACTCCAGGACTGAGCAGAGACATAACTACGAAAAATACATGCCCCAGTATTTCAGATCGTACTTGGTATGGCCGGAGAACTACCCTATGGTTATTCAGGCATTTATATGGACTGTCCTTACCGAAGAAGTATTCAACCGGTTCCGATGGGCTGGGCGCGCCTCTGCGGGTTTGGATATACTATGGTACCGCCTAAGCCGCGGTGAGTGAACCGCCCGTATACTAGCGGATGGATATGGAAGCTAATGGATTGATTCTATTACAAAGGGATGTCTAGAGATTCTCAAGCGACACCCGCCATCGCCCAAAGACTCGAAACTTGGCGCGCCACAACAGCAGGACTGATCTTGGATTGTATGAACGAGGAAGACACGACAAGGAACCTGCAAGACAGAGAGGATATTATGCACGAGATTCAGATAATATTGAATTTATTATCTGCAAAACCCTACGAGAGCGAGCTTGACAAGATCCTGGATGCGGCAATCGACCTGGACAAGATAATTAGCTCACAGGCTGCGAAAGTATCCTGGGAGTTCAAAAGGTCACCAGAGGAAGAACATGCTCAAAGACAATCACTGTCGGAGACTGAGGAAACGATAGTGGTCTGCCCGGCTATGATTAAGCGAGGCAAGTCAAATGGAGAAGACTTTGATATTGAAAATGTACTGTTGCCAAGAGTAGAAGGGATCTGCAAGATCGGATCAGAGTATGTAGTGTAGGAAGCAGCTTAGGACATGCTTTCTTCACTACTATGACCTCAACATAGACTATTACACTGCAGGATATGACGTTAGAAATTTATTCACTTTTTCTTCCATCGTTTGTGGCTTCCGCGGGGTGTGTAGAGACATCTACCGTCCAGTTACGTTGGCAAGAACGGGGCAAAGTATCAAGCCAATGGATGGATGGATTAAAGTTACTCTCCAACTGCAAGTCTGACAGTTAATCATCTTTGAAAGGAACAACTTGGCTGTAGTTGAGTTAGCTGTGGCTTCCTGATACTACACACACTACCTCAAGGTATTAGCATAATATCTCCAACATTCATTTCAACTTTGCCCCCTAAATTCCAAGTATACCAAGTAGCCTCTCCATCTCAGGTGTCGGGCTCCATTATCAACATTATCATCAGATAAATACTTCCCACAGCAGCTCTAGGACGGACCCATAGTCTAACTCGTCATCTCTGCCCACACTATTTTCTTTTTTTTTCTAAAAAAAAAAAAAAAAGGCCATACTTTCCAATTCCCCACCATGTCAGATCAAACAAATGGTCGTTCAAACGAACAGAAACAGCCTTCAGGCCAAGTCGAAGGGGAGACACAACCACTGAAAGCCATGGATATCGACGTAGACAACAAGAATCACCCAGCATCGTCTACGAACCAGCCGAAAATAAAACTCCAAGTGCCCGACGCCGCCGAAATGCTACGGAGAGACGAGATAAGGCTTGCAAATGCGTGGATCGCATTGGGGAAGGTAGTAGGCATGAACCTGGTAAGATTGCGGCCCGGTTTTCGAGCGGACATTTGCCGGAGCTATCTGGAAGTGTACTGGCAGGACATGAAGGAACTAGTTGATGGCCTCCTCGGGGTAGCGTGCGACTACCACGGAGCAACTCATCAGTCGAGAAAGAAACGTAGATTTGAGGAGGTCGAGGAATCAACAGACGAGTCGGACGAGTCGGATGAGATGGATGAGATGGATGAGATGGATGAAAAGTAAACCATCCACTGCCGGGAGGCTGTTTGAAGAACGCTGGGCTTTGGCGTGGAGAGAACCGCGACAGAGGTATTGGTAGAGGGAGCTCGGTCCTGATGGAACGAACATGGTACCATGAGTTACTGTAGACAAAAATACAGACATTCGTTATTTAGATTTACGTGCMCCCTCATCCAACTCCGCCTAACCGTAACGGTCTGCGCTGTACATGACACTCTAATCAATCTTTGTGTCAGGGGAGACCAGGGGAGACGAAAGGGGTTGGGAAGCCGGTATGTCGTCGTTCTTACCACATCGAATCAATCTCTTCATACTTGCGTTCCGCTCCAGCCGCGCGAGGTACACCACACTATGCTTACGGACGAAGGGCTAACCGCCCGGCGCGTGTCGAACCCGATGCACGTTGCTACGAAGCTTGCCGCCAGTCCACTGGACCATGGCATTGCCCAGATCCACAATGAGGCAGCCAGGTTGCGGTTTGGCCAAAGCCCTGAGGAGGCGGATGAGTCGATACGATGGTCTCGGTACTGCCCAGTCTGATGCAAATGTGTGTGTGTTGCAGGTTGATACGGATTACGTAAGGAAGAGGGAAAATCTACGTACAGGAGGGAACGTTTAAGTCGGAGACCTTTCACGCTTACGTAACCTCTCACGAGGACGTTCTTACATAATCAGCCGGGTGACCCTAATATGCTGACTAATCAGGACAACATTTCCAGGGAATAAAAGAGCAGAAAAGCATTTGGTGATGATTGTTATTTTATCTCTCCGTTATACGAAGCAGACTGGGCGCCTGCTCATCCAGCTTAACTCAGGTATGTAGGTAGACACGTAAGAGAAAGGTAGGATATATGTGAGGTCTATGAAATATTTAGTGATGACCATTTTTCTTTCATAGCTCTGCAACACTTGCATACTCAAAATCCCCACCAGCCTCCTCCGTCGCCTCTACATTGTCAACTCTAACTGGCTCTTCATTCATCGCACTAGAGCTCCCGATGGGTTGACTTCCAGGCAAAGCAGGCATACCAATTGCAACAGGTGGGCATATATTCAGCGCATAGCAGTCGCTGCTCGCTTTTCCGACAACGCACCTATTGCCGTCGAACAGCGTTCCATCCTCGCACTTGGGCTGCATCTTCGAGACGCAATCATTGTTCGAGTCAAGGATAAGTCCAGCCCCACACTGTGGTTTCCTGGTCGAAACGCACTTGGAGCCTTTTTGAATAGTATCGGGAGGGCATGCAGGCTTGACGTTTGATACACAGATGCTGCCGTTGAATTCGGTGCCTGGGGGACAAGCTGGCTGACTCTTCGTTATGCAGCCTCCGTCTTCGAATTCAGTTCCACGCGGGCAGCTGGGCTTCACGTTGCCGACGCACTTTGTGCCGTCAAAGACAGTACCCCCATCACATTTGGGACGACTGGGAGACACACAGGTCTTTCCGTCAAACACGGTGCCCTTGTCACACGAGGGGCCTTTCTTGGTTGCACACTGCGTGCCGTCAAAGTAGCTGTCAGGGGGGCAGCTGGGGCGAGTTTCCGAGATGCATGTCTTGCCGTTAAATGTCATGCCCTTGCCACATATAGGCGTCTCGGGTACGACGCAGCCATTATTGTTGAAGGTCGAACCACGGGGGCAAACGGGGCGGAGCTCGGAGACACACGAGTGTGCGCCGTCAAACAAGGTGCCAGGAGGGCAGCTAGGGGTCTCCGGGGAAGTACAGCGGCCCTTGTTGATGCCGCAATTGTCGGGGCACGTGGGTGGGGTGGGGTAGACGCAGACATTTCCAGCCAGTGTTGCCCCAGGGGGGCAGCCTGGTGCCGTCCGGGAAACACAGTACTCGCCACTGAAGAATGATCCTGAAGGACACTTAGGCGGGTCCACAGCGGTGCAGCTGTCACCGTTGAAGATAGATCCGGCAGGACACCTAGGACCACGCTCAAGAATGCACTTAGACCCGTCAAAGGTCGAGCCTCTGGGACACACAGGGGACTCATTGAACACGCAAACGCCGCTACGGTAAACACCCCCTTTAGGGCAAGATGGGTCAGAGGTGGCGATACACACCTCGCCGTTGAAATGGCTATTGCTGGGGCATATGGGCTCAACTTCGCGACGAGTATGACAATAACCGTCGTCGTGGTCCGATCCCTCGGGGCATTCCGAGGGATTATCTGTTTTCTTTGAGCATTCATACCCGTCATAATCCATGTCAGCAGGGCAACAGGCGGTCTTGCCAGAACCCGCATCCCGGGAGATTCGCTTCCCAGGATTGCATCCTGCATCTCTCTGGGAGACGCAAGAGGATCCCTGGAGCTGAAACCCGGGCTGGCAAGTAGGCTTCTGATCTGATACGCATATCTTTCCATTGAAAGTTCCTGCGCGGCACTTGGGCGGCTCCTCCGAGTGACAGGTCGAGCCGTCAAACCTAGATCCTTGGGGGCACCCGGGTGGTTGAATCGAAAGACATTTGCCATCCTTAAACTCGAAACCACGAGGACATGCCGGAGGTCCCGCGATGCACATTCCCCCCGTCAAAGCCGTGCCAGGAGGGCACTTTGGCGGCGCCGAACCGACACAGTTATCCCCCTCGAGCCTGAGGCCATCCGGACACTTTGGAGGGGTGTGTGAGACACAGAGACGGTCTTCGAATTTATAGCCTGGGGGACAGCTGACAGGGATATCGGAGATGCAGTTATTGCCACTAAAATGAGTTCCTCGAGGGCAAACTGCTTCCGATTCCGTCTCGCAAAGGCGTCCCTTGAATATAGACCCGGGGGGACATCTTGGTGGCTCCACGGAGACGCAAGCCCGGCCGTCAAAGATAAGACCATCAGGACAGGCGGGKAGGGAGTCGGAAATGCAGAGACTGCCGACAAGCTTGGTTCCCTTGGGGCAGACACTGGACTCGGGGAAGACGCAGCCCGTTCCATCGTTGATGGTGCCAATTGGGCAGCAACGAAGATTGCCACCACCGTCCGGAATGGGTCGGATGTCGTCGATAGAGATTACCTTAGGGGGAGGATAGGGAATCCTTGGAACGAGGCTAGTAGCGTTATTCGCTACGAGGTACGGTATAGGGAAATAATTGGCGCCGCCAGAGAGGGAGACTTGGTTGGCGTAAACGCCGATAGCGCCCAGGGCTAGGAAGGTCTTCCAGGTCTTCCCCATGACGATAATTGAGTTGGAAAAAGGGACAAAAAGATGCACATATGAATGATGATGGGCTCTGGTATGATTGTCGAACTTTTTCAGGTCTGGGACGGCGAGTATTTGTACATGCTGCTCATTGCTGGGCTCCATGATCTTCCTCTCTAATATCCCTCTTTTCTCCAGTTCATGACTACCTAAGTTAAGGACTTGATTTTGGGGTGACACAGAGTGACCGCCAGTGTCCTAGCGAGCTCTTCTTCTCGAAGCTTCTTGGCCACTCAAAATAATAAACAAACCTATTCCAATGCAGACCGACACTTCTGCTTATTTTAGGTACCTTCTTCGCCCAATAAACTTGTCATCATATATTATGAAGACCTGGCTGGCCGTTACGCCTAGCCATTATGCCTAACCGCAGTCGACTGCTCGTAGCTAATTGCCAGCCAAATGACTGATCATTTTCTGATAGGGTATTCCATGGCGCCTGGTACCCGCCCTGGAAGTGTCTCAGTTAGATCGTGTTCGTATCTGCCTCCATGAAAGCTATAGAGGGTATCATATTGCGAAGTTGGTAAACATGAGAGAATATCGTTATTATGAGCCTCAATCTGCCTATACACGCGTCACATTCATGTTCCCATAGGCCGCGTAGTAGGTAGTAAAGAGGTATCCATTCATATTTTCCGATGACGGATCATACGAGACGATTAGCTAGCTGACGCGGATGGCGTTTGACGACTGAAGATCACTCATGAATCGACCGTGAAGAATACGTAGCTGATTCCAAACAGGCATGATTTACCGATCGCCCTTTGGGTATTTAGCAGGGTGCTCTTCCCAAATTCCAAAGTTCCTATATCATAGGACAGTAAATCGTCCCATTCACCCTACACCAGCAAAATGGTTTCCTATGCTTTTGTCAAATACGCAAGTCTCTTCCCGATACCTTAATACCTACCTAGGTAGCGATATACTAACAAATAGTTAGGCATCGACCAATTAGTTATACGGATACATCGTCGGCGCTCCCGATACGGACACCATGGACGAGTAATGTCGTGAGGTCTCCAAAACACAGCCTGACTACACGCGTCATTCCCCTGACCTCTTTACTTGAGAACGTCAATCCTCAACAGGTGGACCCGGACAAAAAATAAATGAAAGAAAGCAAGCCTGGCAAAGTTTATTAAAGACGCAGTCTCAGTTGCCGTTCCTACAGTGCTGAGTCATTGCTGCATTAGATACTTCCACAGAAAAACGCCTCGCGTGAGAATAATGCTGTGATATACTATACAATATTCCTATTTAAGAATGTACTGTATGCTACAGTACCATTCTCGCAAAGGGTGTTTTTTCTGACGCTATTCTGCCCCCGTTACTATCAGCTCGCAGACGCACCACAAATAGATGAAAACAACAAATAGTTAATCTATCTATACGAGGAGGAGACACCGACTGTGGTAGAGAAGGCTCGCCATGCAGTTGCCATGGGTCACCCCTATCGACTCACTTATTTCGAAGCAGCCGACAATCGTAGAGCGGGCAGCCCAATAGAGCGGGTATCCCATTGCAGCGACAGTCTAGGCAGTACAACATACAGCCTGGAGATGCATTTAGATACGCTATTATTCACGAGAATCTAGTAGGTATTGGAAGGTATTTAGGAGGCCGCCCCATTGTGACAAGGCCGACCATAGGATGAGGGTAAGAACTATGTTATTGCGCGAAGAACTATAACCTAACGGCTGGAGAGCCGGGTATACATACAAGAAACCCCTTTGCTCTAAGTATGCCTTACAGGATCCGAGGTATCCGAACTCTAACACCATTGAAGAGGCGCGGATTGAGCGACCATAGAGTTGAATGACTAATATAGTGGGCATGGTAGGGTTACTCGATAGGAACCTCATGTGCACAGTTCTGGCAGTAATGCATCCCTTAACTTACCAGTATGCCTTAGGTCTCAGGGGAGAAAGGTAGCTGAAGCATAATCCTGATCATGTTTATCTAAGTACATGAAAGGGAACATCCCCTATGACACATTGGGCTTCTCCCCCACCATTCCGTGTACTTTCAGCTCATGCAATGTTAGAGTGCGTAGCAAATCGGAGGTAGCCGGGGCCATCTCGGATATCGACTCCAATGCCACCTAGACCTGCGATTTCCATGAGGCTCGGTAGCCTGACCACCCATGTAGGGCGAGACGCGTATCTTTGGGTCAAATAATCAATACTATTTTCAGGTTGGGTTTTGTTGATGCGAAACGACGGGATATCAACCTCGCCCCATTGGAGGTAGCCTATGGAAACAAGAGAAGCGGTGAGAACGGCGATTACCCAGCACACACAAGGCAGGGTTATAGATTAGGCACCTAGGTATGGACGTCTGTTATAGCGGCAAGGTGAATAGTGACGTACTGAGCAGCCCCTGGAACCTCTTTGTCATGTAACACAAACATGAGCAGGCAGCCATGCACGACGTCGTATTTCTCAGCTAGTCCCTGAGGGACATCCTACTTACGTAGGTAACGTCCTATTGGCGAGATGAAACGTTAGGTGACAGCGCAGTGCAGCCTCGAACTCAATATTGAACCCATCCAGCTACAAAGTTGCGATTAAACGTGCGCTGATATCTGTAAAAAAAAAAAAAAAAAAAAAAAAAAAAAAAAAAAAAAAAATTCTGACCGGCAGTTGGCTGCTGTTTCGTATGTAAAGTGAGATCAGCTCACCTTGTGCCAGCCACCACATCAGCGTTACGGAGTTTAGGAGAAGTTATAGAGACCTGGGGACGGAGATGGTAGCCAAACAGCTATCATGGATTACATGCCCACGGGGACTATTGAACCATGACTGTACTGTTGACCTCTATGAGTCTGACGGGAGACCTTACGGGCGTGCGAACTCAGTACCGTTTAAGGGGAAGGGAGAAAACGCGCAAATTGACACAGGTTTCATCGCAATAGACGAGCATAGCTACCGTAAGCATCCGCTTTAGCAATTATCCTGATCAAACAATTGTAACTTCCTGTTTGATATAGGCGCCCGGGATATTCCCACAAATATGTCCTTCAATGTCTCTACGACAAACAGGAACAGTTTCTTAATAGACAGGTAGTCATTCGATCTGGACATTTGTTGGAAGGTTATCGAACCTTTTTAACACTCATTTCTGCCGACCGGTGCTGGATATGATATGGTTTACACTCTTTGCGCAAGACATCCACGACGAGCCTGGTACTATAGGGGGCGATAAACCCGCCAACCGACTACGTGCGGCGCCTAATAAGTCTGATGGGCCCTAAGAGCCTGGGTTCATGAGGTTTGTGTTACGAAATGGGCCTTTATATCGTGCGTCAGATTAGTAGAGATGTATCTCGGGCGCCATATTCAAAGGGCGCTTACAACATGAAAGGTCGGTAATCAGCACGTTAGGCCGGAAAGACAAATGGCCTGCCCCATGTTTAATGTTGCTTCACATCCGGGGTCCAAGAAGCGTCATGAATGCCTTCAGTAGTACGTACTAATGTGAGATCTAATACTGTCAGGGTTCCGTATCCTGCTCTTGGGTATCCACCTTCACGTTCGGATCCCAGAGATTGAACTCGGTGTTGAAACGAATAACCTGCTCGGATAGCGATACATCGGCGCCCCTACCAAGTTCCAAGAGTTGCTCACTCAGCATCGCGCACTTGCTCCAGAACTCATCACTCCCAATATACGCTCCTTTTAACCACCTACTTCCTGTAGCGGTATCGAACTTCTTCCGCCCATGTAAGACGCGCAAATTGTCGAATATAACGCACTCCCCCGGTTGCATCCTATACTGATACACCCACTGCTCGTCTTCTAATAGGTGTCGAAGCCTTATAGCACCTTCCAGCCATTTGCGGTAGAATTTGCGGCCATTCGCAGTGGAGGGGCGGAATTGGTGGCTGGCCTGAAATGGCGGGGRCCATTGGACTTTTTTGTTGTTCCTGGTCAGTATGGGGCGTTCTTTGTCATAATAGTGCCCATTCTTCTTATAGTGGTAACAAATATCCCTTTCGTGAAGATATTTCAATGAGCCCTTCCACCCTTCTTGCATTAGCTGGCCAGCTCTTAGGCCATCGCTGAATATGGAGTCGCCGCCCTCGCATGTGTTTTCCAGGCAATGAAGTATTTGTATACGGGGTGGACTGTTCATGTATAGTAGGTCTTGGTGTAACCCAAGGAAGGAGCTCGTATAGGCAACGTTCTCCGCGTGGGGCTTCGAACGCACATCCCAAGTCCTGCCATAAAACGTCTCTTGCAAATGTCCGATCTGATCGGCAATGGATATGACTGACTCTTCGGATGATGGTACATTGCGCAAAAAGAGGAGACCATACGTACGTAGTTGGTGGAACCCGGAAAGAAATCCTTGTCCACCCGCCATCCATTCCTCGTAGTCGATAGTTCGACATTCTCGTTCAAATGTAGCCTTATCCCACAATTTTTCCAATATTTGGGCGTTCGTACTTCTAATTGTTATCGGACTAAATGTCAATGCGCCGGATGGGTAATGGGATACATGATCCCCAGAGCTTAGGAAATCATTTTCCCAAATAACCTCAAGTCCTCCGTCCTCAGTCTTCGAGATCCCCTTAATGAGGAGATCCGTCGGCACATCGCATGAGCTGAAGTTCTTCTGTCCGGAGTCAGGGTCCACGCATATGTCACACTGGCAAGAATCGCGCAGCCAGTGATGATCTAAGACTACGTGTACTTTTTTGCCGTTTGGATTGATGAGAGAAACCTCAATCGGGTCTTGTATGCTGATCGACGATTCCTCTGCACCCTCTACGGAGCCGCTGGACACGTTCGCATTGCCCTCAGACACTTCGCTTGGCTCAGACAAGCTCGCTAATGTTCTTTTATGAATGCCGGCAATCTGATTTGGACCCGATTGCTCTCCGAATCTCGGAACACGCCCACGCTCGACGGCGCCGAACTGTCGAGAACGACATGACTGAGAATTGATTCCACGTCGAGGGGCTAATGGAATCGCCGTAGACGCCCTGCCAATACCTCGGCTGAGACTATACACACCGGAGCGTACGCAGCGACTTTTGGGGGAGTTCAGCAAATTCCGTGACAGGGCTGCCACAAGTGGCATATTCGCCATATTGGGGTGTTTCCAGGCGAAGATCCTTTTCGGATAGCTGAGAGCTACACAAGCAGCGTGCGACGTGACTGGTAGTGTAACAAGACGGACAAGATATTACCTACATGTAGGTAGGAGGTATGTAATATTGAAGATAGACAAAGTCATTCGAGGCTCCCCAAAATTTGGACTAGCCGAGGTTCCACCCGGGAGGAGCTGGCCAATGGGAAGTTGATCCGACCCACCCGATTAAGCTTCTTTTGTGCGGCCTCGAAATAGCGAAAACCTCGCTGGATACATACACTATAAATTCAACAGGAACCAATGACATACCCGAGCCGTAGTGCATCTGCTGCGCCGATGTATTCTCTCTTCATCATCAATCATACCCATGCTGCCCTGGCTACCTATTCAATGGTTCTCTGGGCATAGGCGGTGTTTCCAATTGTCTCCGCGGGCCTTCCTGGTCTGGATCAACGACGACAAGAGCAGTTTTCTTCAAATTTTGAAGGGCGCGATAGTGTTTTCGCCCCTTAATATGCTTTTTCCATTGGTCTTCCGACTGGACGGACACACCACAGGTTTCGCAAGTCTTGACCTTGAAGGTTGTCTTAGGGGACCCGTCGCTGTTGTCAAAGGCTGTCAGGACTTGGTTTGCAGCGTTAGACAACTCGGAAGGTTTGGCTAAAACCTGGCCGTCGAGAAATTCTCGGCAAAGGTTCGCAGCCGGTTCGAGCACGTTCGCCGAGAAGTTGCTGGCGTCGGAACTGTCTAAAAGGAACAGATAATCCATTGCTCCGTGTTCCTTGAATGCCGGGATGGATTTATGCCGAATCCATCGTAGCTGATACCTAGCATACTGTCTTGTTGCAATCTTAATTTCTTCTAGGCCGGCTTCTTTCAGTTGATCAACCTTGGTTTGGCTCTCTCCATCTCGTTCGGCTTCAATAGCGGGTTGCATCTGCTTGTACCCAATAGATTGCCATATTCCACGGGTAAGATCAACAGCTTCGCCCTGTTCGGATTGCAATTGACGAGTCTCGTGCAAGCTTTGCACCTCATCCATCAGTCCATTCTGGTACATCTTATCCACTCTCTTGTTGAGGCGTTCCTTCAACACTTCGGGGTCAGTGTAAACCCAAAACATCAATGATTGCCAAGGGCCTCTTGTTGGTTCGGACGCCGCCTTGGCCTGCTTTTGCTCTGCATATATGTCCGACGCCCGTTTCCCAGTGGTGAGATATATCTCAAGAGAACGCTTGATCTTGCGTCGATCATCAGGGTGCCACCGGTCTGCCATAGCAGGGTCCACCTCTCGAAGACGTTCCAAAATCACATCGGTGGGACCGTTTAGAATTGGGAATTGGACTATGTTTTCTTCTTGAGGGCGATGCTCTAGTTGACCGTCTTCAGCCCCCCGGGAACCGACCAAGTGGTCCTCAAAAAGTAGGGCATGGATGTAGTAATGGGTACCGCCTACTACAATAGGAAGCTTTCCTCTGCTGCGAATCTCCCGAATAAGCCTATTAGCCTCGCGCGCAAAAACATCGACAGTCCAAGTAGGCTCATTAGGGTCAATTGTTGCTAGGAGGTGATGTGGGACTCCTTGTTGTTCCTCTAGAGTAAGTTGGTTTGTGATGACTGGTAAGCCTTTGTACATTTGCATAGCATCGGCATTGATGATCTCGCCATTGAATTTAAGTGCCAAGTCTACTGCAAGCTATACGAAATATCATCAGTTAAGAGGCTTTGGAAATACGTTATAAGGGAAAAAGAAAACTGACATCCGATTTCCCTGTGCCCGTCGTTCCCAGGACAGCCACAAGGGGCGCTTTGGGAGGACATATTGTGGCCATCCTCCGCACATTTCTACGGAGAAAGTGTGCGATTCCTTGTCTCGCTAGGATCATGGACTATTGGTTTCTTCATTTGAGCAAGTTAGATATGTTATGTGAAGAGCTATCTCATATTCCTTGAGGATTTTAGAAAGGGCTAAAATACATCAATCGGGGTTGTGAATTTAATGCTGAGTTAGTGAAAATAAATGGAACCTTAGAACTCGATCTTTCAAGCCACAATCGCCACAGTTGGGGCTCAGCTGTGTCACGGTAATGGAAGAAAACCCTCCCCTTGTTTCCTTCCATTTTAGGATTTTAGGTGCAGCCAAGGGTCCCACCCGAGACCCTTTTTTAAGCTGCATGGCTCTGATGGCTCTTATTGCTCCAAGGTCACGTGCACGCTAGCTGGACAGCGAAGTAAGGTACTCCACACCATCGCATAATGGACACATACATCAATTTGGGGAATTTTCTGATGCCAGATCTGCCCTGCGACTTAATCCTCCCTCTCCTTTTAAACTTGATAGCATCGCGACAACCTCTACGCTAATAAGAGGGCCCTTCGTCGCTCACTGCATCTATTTTCCCTTCTACCTTCTCCTTTATTTCTATTAATCTTCTCTAGCACGCCATCACCATGAGTAGCCGTAAGTTTATTTACCTCTCTGCGTCCAGCCAGCTCCTACGCTTGCTGCTCGAAGCTCGAAGCTCGCGACGCGACCACAATCGCTGCCATTGAGTCCTGACAGTAGCTAACCTTGCTTCCATCAGTGCGGTTTCTCGATCTCGTTAAGCCTTTCGTGGCATTCTTGCCCGAGGTTCAACAGCCCGAGACCAAGGTGCCCTTCAACCAAAAGTTGATGTGGACAGGTCTCACGCTGTTGATCTTCTTGGTAATGAGCCAGATGCCCCTGTACGGCATCGTGTCCTCCGACACCTCCGATCCTCTATACTGGTTGAGAATGATGATGGCGAGTAATCGAGGAACACTGATGGAATTGGGTATTACGCCGATTATCTCCTCTGGCATGGTCTTCCAGCTCCTCGCTGGTACCCACATGATTGACGTCAACCTTGACCTCAAGTCCGATCGCGAGCTCTACCAGACCGCCCAGAAGCTCTTCGCCTTCATCCTATCTGCCGGTACCGCGACTGTCTACGTCTTCACCGGCCTCTACGGCCCTCCCTCTGACCTCGGCGCTGGCATCGTCTTCCTTCTCATTCTCCAACTCGTCGTGGCCGGTATGATCGTCATCCTTCTCGACGAGCTTTTGCAGAAGGGCTATGGTCTTGGAAGCGGTATTTCTCTATTCATCGCTACCAACATCTGCGAATCCATCATGTGGAAGGCATTCTCCCCTACCTCGATCAACACTGGTCGTGGCCCCGAGTTTGAGGGCGCCGTTATTGCCCTCTTCCACCTATTGATGACGTGGCCCAACAAGCAGCGTGCTCTGCAGGAGGCTTTCTACCGCCAGAACCTGCCCAACATCATGAACCTCCTGGCTACCCTTGCCGTCTTCGCCGCCGTTATCTACCTCCAGGGCTTCCGCGTCGAAATCCCCGTCAAGTCTTCTCGCCAGCGAGGTGCTCGTGGCTCCTACCCCGTTCGTCTATTCTACACTTCCAACATGCCCATCATGTTACAGTCCGCTCTCTCCTCCAACATCTTCCTTATTAGCCAGATGCTTTACTCTCGTTTCTCCGAGAACCTCCTTGTCCGCATGTTCGGTGTTTGGGAAGCTCGGGAAGGATCTGCTCAGCTCTCTGCTGTCTCTGGATTGGTTTACTACATGTCTCCCCCACTCAACTTCCGCGACGCCGTCCTCGACCCTATCCACACCGCCGTGTACATCACCTACATGCTCAGCGCATGTGCCATCTTCTCCAAGACCTGGATTGAAGTCTCCGGTTCCAGCCCTCGTGATGTTGCTAAGCAGCTGAAGGATCAAGGCCTCGTCATGGCTGGTCACCGCGACCAGAGCATGTACAAGGAGCTGAAGCGCATCATCCCCACAGCTGCCGCCTTCGGTGGTGCCTGCATTGGTGCGCTCTCCGTTGCCAGTGATCTCATGGGAGCTCTTGGCTCCGGCACGGGTACCCTTCTTGCCGTCACGTAAGTTCCCTATACACGAATACTGCATAGCATTTACTAACCTGTTAAAGCATTATCTACGGCTATTTTGAAATTGCCGCGAAAGAAGGCGATCTTGCTGGAATGAAGGGGATGATCATGGGATAAGCCTCATGGTTAATGATTCGAAGTCCTATTCAACCGTAACGACGGCGCAAGATAAAGAGTGCAATTATTTCACGCTATGTGTAATACCAAGGGAAAATAAAAGTCATGAGGATTTCCACAAGGGCGGCGAAGCTGGAAAAATGCATCAATGGCGGTCTGCGGTCATTCTCGTCGGGGGATCTTTGTAAGGGGCCCCCCGGACGAAGAGTGTATTAGTCTACGTATAACAATATTAGCCACGAAAACATAACATGTACATCATTAATTTTTATTTGACGACTTCGAGCGTTATAGATATGTGTACGCCCATAGATGTTAATCTCTCCAGGACGCAACAGGAGTCTTCACGGACGGGCTTGCGTAGCTCATCAAGTGATGCTGGGCGGTAAGCCGTATTTCGCGACCCGATACACGTCTCCGAGTATCAGTTATTGCGCTCTTCGAAACCGTAGGTACCGACAACCCCTAACTTTGAAGATGCCACGCGAGCCATACTTGGAGTACCCGGACTTCCTTTCCAGAACTGGAGATATCTTTTCACTAGTGAGCCTTACTATTCGGCTAACCTTCGGCGTTATTGGAAACGTCGCTATGGAAACAGACCTGGATGCCCAGCATTGCGGCCAAACCGAGAAAGGCGAGCTGGTGGACTTGATTGAGACTTTGCCCGATAGCTATAATGGCGTTGAACTGGGAAAACTACCTCATTCCCATTAAATATCTATTGTCAGCCCGTAGGTAGAATAGGGGTACTTTCTATCAGTGACGTGTCGTTCAATACTAGGTTAGGTAGCTTTCTGAGCCTCCACTCATATGTTTGTAAGTAACATCATGATGTTTCTGACTGGAAAGGCCTATATGAAGATAGAGTCTACAATTCTTTAAGGCTAGCTACATCTAAGAGAAATCAAAGGCAACTCTTGCAAAACGAAATCCTCTAACACCAGCCTTCTCCTATTATTATCAGTCCCCTAATATTCGCCTTTGTAGCCCAAAACAACAGCTAAAGAAAGTATCATTGTCTCCCGCCCTATGGTGCCGCTACAATATCCTTATTCTCGATAATGGCACCATTATCCAGGAGTAGCTGGATCATCTTCGGCGATGCGCAGCCTATCACTGACATCAGGGGTGTTTCGCCTATCACATCCCTGTTGTCAACGTTTGCACCGTTATCTAGCAGCAACTTGGCCATGCCATAGTCACCGTAAAGCGTGGCAAAATGCATTGGAGTGTGGTAATTTATGTCTTGACTTTCAATATTGGCGCCTTTTTCTAGTAGGAGTTGAACTGCGGCCTGATCCCTCAAAACAACGGCAGCATGTAACGGTGTCTTGGTGTCTTGGCCCCTGGTTTCGATATTAGCACCCCTTTCTATTAATAATCGAATGAGGGTACAATCTCTTTGGTTCACGGCGTGTCGTAACGGCGTATATCCATATAGATCCCTGCTTTCGATATTAGCGCCGGTATTTAATAGTTGTAAGGTTATGGCCTCGTGTCTTCTGAATACGGCGTGTAGCAACGGTGTATTGTGTTGATTGGGTAGTTTCTTGCCCTTATTCTCGATATCAGCACCATTCTCTAACAATAGACAAACGATGGTGTCGTGCCCAAACTCCGCCGCGTTCAGTAACGGTGTACAGCCCTTAATGTGTCCGAATGGAAAGCCCTCAGTTTCGATATCAGCACCATGCTTTAGAAGTAGTCGCACCATATTCGTATCACCCCCGTGTACTGCTAATAATAACGGAGTGCTGCCGTTGTCTGGCTTGATTTCGATGTTAGCCCCCGCGTCTAATAGTCGTTGAACAGCAGCCGTACTTCTACTTTCTGTCGCAAATGTCAACGGTGTTCGGCCACCTCTACCCATATTTTCGACGTCAGCTCCATTCTCTATCAACATTCCCACTATGCTTTGATGTCCGTGTTCCGCCGCGTATGACAGTGGGGTGCGGCCGTCGCAGTCCTTTATATCAGTCTCGCGTTTCGTTATAATGTACCTCATTTCTTCTTCAAGACCAAAGTACGCAGCTAGATGTGGCCCAGTGGTGTCTTTAACGCTAAGCACGTCAGGTGATAGTTCGCCGGCGGCCATAAGCAGAGTGGAGCTGCCTAGGAGAAAGTCTAGAATAAAAGGTAAAATCTGTTCCCGGTGGTGCGGCACTTCTTGCGCATGATATCCCCAATTTTGCACGGCATATGTAGAAAAGGCTATTTGGCCATAGGATACGGAATTTCCGGGTGCTCGGAAAGAGAGGTGCGTTATACAAATCTGTGTTATGTTGCATTGTGCTTCCGGGAACCATTGGCCTCGTGTCTTGTCGAAATATTCTTGGGTCGTGTAATGAACCAAGCGGATGACATCGCTTTCTCCATCGACGGTAACCAATCCGGCGCATACAGTTACCATCAATTCAACGTCTGGGAAATTGTCTTCGTCAAGTTCTTCCTCTCCGATTTCTACTGCTAAAGCATGCTGAAGCTGCGAGGTAGACAAGGGACGTCTGGCACACGTAATCCATGATAGAACCTGAATTGCAAGATCTCTCAGGCCCTGTTTCTGACCGTTGATTGTCTCCATAGCTTTCACGTATGCATCTGTCAGGAGTTGTGCCTTCCCGCCTTGGCTTAAATTCTGAGTTTGTTTCTGGAAGTCTTTCAAAGCGATCTTGATGGCTTTTCTTGTCGGCTTGCCATCAAGGGAGCCCAAGTATATCTGGGCCAACAGAAACCTAGGTAGGTGTCAGTAATCCATTCATTTGGGTCCCCCATGAGGAAAGAACATACATTCCATCGGCTGCTTCTGAAATAGTATCTATAACTTGCTGCCGGATCCCTGAGTCTCCGTGAACAAATGATGGTAGCTCCTCCACATGGCCCTCTAGATATGTCCTCACATCTTCTTTCGTAGCGCGGATCTCTAATGACGGACAGTCTGCAAACCAGCTCACGATTTCGGGTATAAACCTGGACGTGGCTAAAATATTCACCCCATGTTGTCTTTGAAGATCGAACAGTCCAGAGAGCAGCTTTGCCCGACAGCCATCGGATGTTTGGCATTCATCTAACGCGTCGACTACAATGAAGACTCTTGCGTATAGAGAGGCAACTAATTGCAGAGTATTCAGGACCTCCTCTTCTGATGGCCGCGTTTTTGTTCGCTTGTGTTGACCGTAGAGTTTTTCGAGGGCCTCTGGAAAAGGGGATTGGCTTTGAGCAAGCTGTTTTAGTAAGTCTATCTTCAGATTCGTAGCATTTTGCTCAGAATGTCGCCGAAAATTGCAGTAGAGATACGCAACGCCAACAAGTGGATCATCTCGATATCGAGCAAAAAGATCGTCGACTACGATAGAAGTAATAATTGTCTTTCCGGCCCCAGGGATCCCAGGACAAAACAGTGTCTGCCCCTTGATCCCTACCCAAGCTTGGTACTTGTACGAATCAAGTAGCCATTTCCCGGTACCTGGTTGCCGCCGACTAATGAAATCGGCTTGCTGGGCTGCGTAGTCAAACTGGGSGAGCCAATCTAGGATCTCGCGATGTTCCTGATCATCTTGCTTTCTCACAAGCTTGACAACGTTATTGCTAGTACATAGCTGGATGAATGAATTCAACAACGCGATGTTGGAAGTAATCCGGTACCGAAGGTCGCGAATATCATTAGGCTCCCACATCAGTTTCTGCCATGTCTTTTTTGCTGTTCTGGTTAACCCGATTGGTTTAGACCCTAGTTCGCAATACTTATTGAGTGCCTTTTCTAGGTCGTCCAGGACGCTTTTGCAGCCGCTGGCAATATTTTGGAGGTTGATACTCCGCTTCTCATCAAGCTCATTCTCGGTTATGACTACGTCAACATCTTGAAGAACAACAGAGAGGCTCCTGACTCTGTCAAACAGTTTAGTTAGTATACTTTTGAATAAAATAGGGATATCGTACTCTTCCGAAATCTCCTTGAATTGGCTCGGAGCTCCAGCAAATTCCTTTCGGACCTTGTTAGCTAGCTGGATTACTGTGATGAAGTCTACGGCGCTGAACCCGAAGCTCATTTTGATAGTCGCTTGCCTACACCGTAGTAGGCATGAGATGATTGAGAGCCATGTGTAGAGTCGCTCGTGTCGGGCTCGCTGGCTGCTGACGACTTTAGTAGAAAGGCTCCCCCAACACAGCCACGGCCTCAGCCACCACTCGATTTACATATTCAACGCCAATTGGTCACGAAGGAGCTTTTTGAGCGAATGGCGGCGAGCAATTTTTACAATATGCCTTCTAGGAAAGCCTAGGTAGTAAGTACTACTCTGCTACTCTAGAATTTTACACTGGAACCTCGCGTGTAACACAGCCGCAACAAGAGTCAACTTAGTACATGAAGTAAATCAAGGCTCATTCCGTCACCAGTCCTTGTTTTGTTATGAAGTTTGAGCAAAACCTTAAGCAATAGACTATAGAAATATGCATCGGAACAATGGCCGGTTGAGCCGCTTCCTCGTTCCGGTGAGAGTCCGATAAATTGATACCGGTGCTCATCGGACACTGGACGTGTCACAGAAGCGGGTGAAACGGGTAGGGACTTATTCGCTTCGGTTTCCGACGCCAGGCATAGCCGTGCATAATTAGTATGCATTGGACTCAGCTATCCAGGGKGGGACTTTGCGAGAAATGTAGGGGGCAGTATAGCTTGCATATAACATGGCGAATCATACAATACGAATTTCCAACCTTTGAGTCGAGACCCTCTCGTTTTGTCTTCAGGACCTTGTATAACACTTTACGATGTAGGAGGGTTAATAGGTTATCTCCAATATTCATGGATACGATCTGACTACGGGACCAATGAGAAGTGTCGTTTGCTTAGTTCCATGCATGCAAGTCGGGAACCGATGGTCACCCCGCATCAGAATGGCGCGTACCGGAACCGGTGAGTCAACTCTCCCCTTACCTGCATGTCTAAGTCGGTCTGCAAGCCCGTTCTTCAGCCCCCTTATTATTTCTTATCTGGGGCGCAGGGGGAATTTAATACCCCGACATGGTATACGGAAGTATATAGCCCCTGTGAGACTGCCTGGGTAAATTTACGTCGATTCGGAAAACTGTATTCAGCAGGTCAGCGGAACGAAGGTGAGTCAGTCCGTTCTTGAAAAATTCTTTGGCGAATAGCTTCAATAGTAGTATAGTATTCGATTCGGTTGTGTTGTAAATTACAGATCATCTGGCTCCCCACATGAAAAAGATGCGCGCTCGGTGTTACACGCGTAAGCTAATTGACCATTCATTCCCCGAGTCAATACACCCATCCATTCGCGGGCTAGTAACGATGAATGATATCACTCGAGCAAGGCAACATTCGAGATCAGGTGGCACATCAGTATAAAATCTGAACTTTACATCTGAATATCAGCAGTCACCTTTGGGCTTTAGTGTGTGTTTGGTAGCGCGGGTCGGAGTTATTCACCGTCTCTCTCTCGTGACTATCAATCATCGCAAAACATATAAGTTGGACGGATAGAAAAGAAGTGATGGTTCAAGTTGAGCCTCGACTCGAATCTACTGTAGCTGGGTACCTAAGCTATGTACTATGAGGAAGAGACATGGAAGTGTCTAAAGGAACATAACATTGAATAATAAGGTTGTAGGACTGCGTACTATAGCCACAATTGTGTAACACGGATACTGTATGCGGTCAAGGCGTCTGCATTCAGCGAACGTGCCTAAGACGGCATAGTGGGTCGTGTTCGCGTGCTAAGTGGGCGAGCTAACGACACTAAGGCTTACTAGCTGGTTAACTGAGCCCCGCTACCAGGAACCGACTGTGCGAGTTACCGAATGTCTGTCTGTGACACCTTAGAACTCGGGCAGCACAGGCAGATCTTGTAGTCAGTCCGTACATAGGTAACCCTAGGTACATAATCTGATGTCAGAGTCATAAATTTTAATCTTCCTCTAATTAGAGAATTGCACGGTGCCGGTGAAGAAGAATCACCTGCAACTCACCACTTGCAGCACGCTCTGACTCGGGTTTATAAGTGCATGACAGTATACGTGAATACGTGAATATACTATACATGTATGCATATAGGTAAGCGACGTGTATGCAATTGCACAGTAGATAGTCCCTGCCTACCAAGAATCAGCAAACCCACCAAAGGCTCCACATAGAAAAAGTTACATTAGCTATCGTTCCTTCCAATGCTATCTCCCGCTCCMCCCCCCAGGACGATTCCCGATTAGCATGCGCCATCTTTTTCACCTCTTCCATTCCCTCCTCTACGACACACCTGAAGTCGGTGTTCGCCAATTCTTATTAAAGGCTACAGACGGTTCCGAGTAGCTCTCGCGAGTATCACCACCACCGACTTCAATTGCCGCAGGTATCCGGCCAACATTTTGTCAGTCTGGTGATATCATCCAGAGTTCGCCTACCACTTTTGCTAGTGGGGCTGGGGAGAAGCGGAAGAAACATGAGCTTTGCCTCGTGTACTTGGCCGATATGGCGGACTGATGACTTTACTACCTGTTTTCAATCCGAGTAAGTATCACCACGTGCTCCCGTATCGATATACATGTGTGTTGCGCCTACTGACGGCTTATAGTTATCTCCAGATCCTTTTCCCGCTTCTTTTAATATCTCTTTCCCTCCTCCATCTCCTAATCCAGACGATCTACCGGCATGTTAAGTTAAAACAAGCTCACGGTTACGACCAGATACCGAATCCTCGAGACCATACAGATGTTCCGCCGGAAGAAGGAGATTGTCTGAGTACCGATGATGATGAAGGCCTGTCTATCAATGCGAATGGCGGTGGCCGTCTCGCCCTTGTCAAGACAACATCCAGGGGCTCTATCATCCAAGCCGACACTCCACCCGCTCAGGATTTATTAGTTGTCGTTGAAGAAGTCGCAATATGTGGACTGGTTGCTATCAATGTCATCGCCCTTGTTACCAATGCTTACGATGGCCACGGGCAACTAGCGGCTATCGTGGGTTTGCTCTCTTGGGTCTATGTTCTGGTCCTCGCAACGCTTCGCCTGTTCCTGGGAAATACCAAATGGCGAATTCCGCGGCTATGGAACCATACTGCTTTCATATACGGCTTTCAATGGCTATTTACGCTCATCTTATTCCGCTCGGTCCTCATCCGTGCCAGCTCCAGACTTGCGGAAATCCTAATCATTGTCGAGTTTTGTTTAACCACGCTCCTCTTTGGATTAGCCGTGAATACTAGGAAGGGAAACAAGACGGTTGTCATGGAATGGGAAGGGAACATCGAACCTTCGCGCGAACCTCTAGCCTCAGTTCTTTCCCTGGTGACTTTCGCTTGGATCGACCCGATGCTCTGGCAAGGTTATAAGGAACCTCTCGATATTAAGCACGTATGGAATCTTATGCCACGCGACAAGGCCGCTACGGTGCTCGCCCATTATCGTCAGGTTAAGAAGACGACGTCTCTGGCCTTGCATCTAACCAAATATTTCAAGGGCATGCTTATCATCCAGTGCGTCTGGGCTACCTTGGGTGGTTTTCTCACCTTCGCCCCAACGCTTCTACTTAAGGCTATCCTTGAGTATGTTGAGATGCCGACTATTGCCCCAAGGAATGTCATCTGGCTCTACGTCATCCTACTCCCGCTATCAGATCTCATCCGTTCTATTGCTGACAACCAAGCCTTGTGGATCGGCCGAAAAATCTGTATCCGAATTCGTTCTATCGTCATTGGCGAGATTTATGCTAAGGCCCTTCGCCGCAAGGCGGCAAGTGGCAAGGATACCGTTCTTGGAAATAGGGATGCGAATTCGAAAGAGACCAAGCTGGAGAGGCTGAAACGATTTTTGAGGCTGAAGAAAGGGGCAGACAAGAAGCCTGGAGCCCAGAATGATGATATCGCTAAGAAGGATGCATCGAAGGGCGCAGACGAACAAGCGAATCTGGGAACAATCATTAACCTCATGTCAGTGGACAGCTTCAAGATTTCCGAGTGCACTTCTTACCTGCACTTCCTGCTAGCCGCTGCTCCGTCGCAGCTCATCGTTTCCATCGCTTTACTGTACCGCGTCATGGGCCTGAGCGCCATTCCAGGTCTCGTCGTTATGGTCTTCCTCTTACCGATCAATATCCTATTAGCTAAAGGTTTCAACTACACCCAGCGTAAGATCATGGCTGCGACGGATAAGCGGATACACACAACGAACGAAATCCTCCAAAACATTCGGATCATCAAGTATTTCGCATGGGAAAAGCGTTTTAGCGACATTGTCGACGAGAAGCGACGTAACGAACTAAAAGCTCTACGAAACCGATATATGATTTGGGCACTCGCTGTCGCTATTTGGAATACGGTACCAGTTCTGATCACATTCTTCTCATTCTTGGTCTACACCAAGGTCGAGCACAAGCCTTTGTATCCCTCTGTTGCATTTACTGCCATCTCTCTCTTCATGCTACTGAGAGTACCTCTGGATCAACTTGGAGACATGATAGCTCATATTCAAGAAGCCAAGGTTTCGGTCGATCGAGTTGAAGAATTCCTAAATGAGGACGAGACAGAGAAGTACGAGCAGCTAGGGCCAGAAAACATAGATGAGAATGGAAAGAGGGTCATTGGCTTCAGAGATGCTACCTTCATTTGGGGCAGTAAAGATACAGTTGCAGCAGACGGTTCAATGGCATTTCGCCTCCTTGATCTCGACGTTGATTTCAGGATTGGAAAGCTCAATATCATTGGTGGCCCCACAGGCTCCGGGAAGACCTCAATGCTCATGGCTCTACTTGGTGAAATGACCTTGACTAAGGGTAAGGTTTATCTACCTGGTGGTCGTAGTCGCGAGGACGTTCGGCCAGATCCTGCTACAGGGCTCACCGAAACTTGTGCCTACGTTGCTCAGTCCGCCTGGTTAGTAAACGCGAATATTAGGGAGAACATCTTGTTCTCTGCGCCCTATGACGAAAAGAGGTATAAGGATGTCTTGGTGGCTTGCGCTTTAGAACGAGACCTTGAGATCCTTGACAACGGTGATGAGACCCTCGTTGGAGAAAACGGTATCACCCTCTCTGGTGGTCAGAAGCAACGCATATCCCTAGCCCGCGCTGTGTATTCAAACTCCAGGCACGTCCTACTCGACGATTGTTTGAGCGCCGTGGACTCGCATACCGCCAAGTGGATCTTTACCAAGTGTATCAAAGGCGAACTTATGAAAGGTCGAACTTGCATTCTCGTTACACACAATACGACTCTCTGTGTGCCTTTGTCCGAGTATGTTGTTCTACTCGACAACGGCAGAGTAGACACGCAAGGTCCCGCGGAGGAAGTTATTGCCTCTGGTAAGCTCGGCGAAGAGATCCGGACTAAATCGCGACCAGGCTCTTCCGATGCTTCGCGTGTTCCATCCAGGGTACCGTCAAGTGTCGGTGACGAAAGCGACCAGACCCTGATAGATAACGGCACAAACGGAACTGCGAATGCGAACCCTAGCAACCAGTCAACGAAGCCGCCTATGCAAGAAACCAAGGCTACTGGTGCTGTCAAATGGCCAGTCATCAGTCTCTACCTCCGAGCCATGGGCGCGTGGTGGTTCTGGGCTATCGCCGTTGTTGTATTTGGCGGCCAGCAATTCAGCAATGTCGCCTCCAACCTGTGGATTAAAGAATGGGCCAACCAATACACATCGGGTCTCGAAAGCATGTCTATGTCCGAGGTCCAGTCCAATCTACGCTCAGCTTCGCAACTTTCGTACAGCTCTTGGTTATCTCCAGCTTCTTTCACGTCACTTACCAGCTCGGTCAAAAGCATGTCTTTCATCACTCCCGCGGACTATTCGACTGCCGACGTCCCTGAAGTCAATGTAGACTATTATCTCACCGTTCTCGCATTGATTGGCATTGCTGGTGCAATTCTAGCTTTGACCCGGGATCTATGGCTATTCTTTGGCTCCCTCACCGCATCTTGGAAACTCCACAACAGACTCATGTCGGCCGTGTCTAGGGCGAAGTTCAAGTTTTTCGACGTGACCCCACTCGGGCAGCTGATGAACCGATTTAGCAAAGATCTCGAGGCCATTGACCAGGAGGTTGCCCCCGTCGCTATTGGTGTTATGAGCTGCGCAGTGGGCATTCTAATCACTGTAGTGCTAATTGCGGCCATCACTCCAGGATTCCTAGTTGCCGGAGTCTTTATTACTGGCCTATATATCCTAGTTGGCATGTTCTACCTTCGAGCATCCAGAGACCTCAAGCGGCTCGAGTCAGTGAATCGAAGTCCCCTCTTCCAGCAGTTCGGCGAGACGCTTTCAGGTGTCACTACCATCCGCGCATACGGCGATGAGCGGCGATTCATCCGAGAAAACCTGACAAGAATCAACACACAGGCTCGTCCGTTCATTTTCCTCTGGGCCGCTAACAGGTGGCTGGCGTTCCGAACGGACCTCTTAGGTGACTTCGTGTCGTTCTTTGCTGGAGTTTTCGTTATTCTTAGCCTGGGGAAGATAGACGCTGGCGCCGCGGGTGTATCTTTGAGTTATGCTATTGGATTTTCCGAAAATATTCTATGGCTCGTACGACTGTACGCTATGAACGAGCAGAACATGAATTCTGTTGAACGTGTCAAGGAGTATCTCGATGTAGAACAGGAGGCCGAGGCGATTAACGAAAAGAATCGGCCTCCCCAGAACTGGCCCGCACATGGCGCCGTGGAATTCATAGGATATTCTACCAGGTACCGCAAAGAACTCGACCCAGTCCTTAAAAATGTTACGTTCAAGATCGAACCGCGCGAAAAGGTTGGCATTGTGGGACGAACTGGTGCTGGAAAGAGCTCCCTGACACTGGCAATTTTCCGTGCCTTGGAAGCTGAAACGGGTAAAATCTTAATCGACAACATTGATATCAGTTTGATAGGACTGCAGGATTTGCGAGAAGCCATTACCATTGTGCCGCAGGACCCGACTCTCTTTACTGGAACTATCCGAACAAACCTTGATCCTTTCGATCTCTACACTGACGAAGAAGTTTTTGCTGCTCTCAGAAAGGTGCAACTCATCGGTCCTAATGAAACACTTCCATCAAGTGCCAGGGCTCTCCTGTTGCCAGCGGAGAATAGTGATGCCCAGGACTCTCAGGCGACGAGCCCTACTACACCAACTACGACGAACAAGAATATCTTCCTTGACCTATCCTCTCCCGTCGCGGAATCAGGCACAAATCTCTCGCAGGGACAAAGGCAACTACTCTGCCTTGCGCGCGCCATGCTTAGGAATCCCAAGGTGCTCGTAATGGACGAGGCTACGGCGTCAATCGACTACGCCACCGACTCCAAGATCCAAGAGACGATTAGAGACCTGAAGAGCACCATCATCACCATCGCGCATCGACTCGCCACCATTGTCGACTACGACAAGGTGTTGGTGCTGGACCACGGCGAGGTTGTGGAATACGGCCACCCGCACGAGCTGCTACAGAACGAGAATGGAAACTTCAGGAGCATGTGCGAGATGAGCGGCGACATGGACACGCTGGCCAAGGCGGCCAAGAAGGCATGGGACGACAAGAAACTCGTGGACGATGAGTAGGGATTCATCAGCATACGTTCATCAGCTGCTTAATTTCGATAATCGCATGGGACGGTATGGTTGGTGGTTGGAGAAGTGAGCTGAGAGCTGAGCCCCTTAATGAATAGGATGGCACCATTTGCATATGCATACCTCTTTGCATACGAAATGGTGAAGTGAGTACTTCCCGAGACCACCCCTCGGCCATGTTGACGTTGGTCGGTAGGCCCCATTGGACCGGGTGGTCTTTCTGCCCCTTGGGTGTGGCGCGTCTGTATAGGTAGTATATAGATTAGAAAGTGCCATGCCTGCTTGTTTATATGCCAATGAAATCGTTTTTTGTAATTTGACGGTATATACTGTGGTTTTCTTTTTGTGATGATAGGCTAGCTTAACTAATGTCGATGTGATAGTCTTGAAAAGTACGATAGAATCAAATGTACGTAGAGCATATTCACATTTACTAAGTAGGCATGTAGTGGTAAGAAACGAGTCATTAAGAAAACTTCGGATGTTTGGACCGAGTTAAGTCAGGGCGTCAATAAACAGTAAACTACCGGGTCAGCTACGACACATCACATGAACTCATGGATTTAAAACAGGAACGTTTCGGAACTTGGTCGCGTCGGCTCTATTCATATAGATAGCTATATAAGTAATCGTTGTTCAATACAGCAAGCCTCACCAGCAGCTACACAGGTAGGTGGGTAGCGCGGAGGTCCTCATGTTGCTATACGTTTGCTTTTGCGTTTCCAGAGCCGGCCTTCCAACCAACTCGATGCACTTTTTTCTCCAACCATGATTAGGTATCTCCTAAACTCCTTCTCGTATATACGGAGTACTACTGCTGCTGCTTAGCAGCATAACCTCGTTGATTCGTGGGCATACCGCTTCTTCTACTCGGTACCCTTAGCCTTGGACTTGCTGGCGCCMCTCTTGACACGTCGCGCGGTGGGGCGGTTCAGGTGGTCCGAGGGGATCCAGCTCTCGTCGTAGCCCTTGTCGGTGCCGGTGCCGGAACCCTCGCCTCCGGAGAGGGGCTCCTTCTCGGCGACGGTGGCTCGGGCCTTCTTGCTGGGCTTAGGAGCGCGCTTCGTCTGCGGGAACAGGGCCTCGATCCACGTCTTGTAGACGAAGTAGCAGGTACCGGCGAAGGTGGCAGTGAGGACGAGGTACAGGAAGATGCTGTAAGCCACAATCAGCTTCTATTATGGGAGAAAAATAAAATAAACGGGATATGGGGAAGGGAAGGGAGTAGCTCACATCTGAGGGTCGAAGATGCTGGTAGGCGCCTCGACAATGTTGACAGTCTGGTCATAGACGCCGACTTGGAAGATCTGGTTGGCGGAGTTGGTGATGACGGCAACGAGCTGGAGGCGGACGTCGCGAGGCTGCATATCAAGAACGAAGGAGTACGGGAGTGACTGCTTCTCGCCCGCCGGGATCGTAGCCTCATAGCGGACGGTGGTCAAGTTGCGGACGACAGCTGCCGCGGGATTGTCCTTGGGGCCGGCATCGCGAGGGTTAAGGAGCTGGCCACCAATAAAGGCCACCAGAATAGGCTCGTCCTCGTTGTTCGTCACGTCAATGACGGCCTTGGTCGGACGGCCATTGACCAGCTTCACGCCGAAGATGTCATCAGCCTCGGGGAAGGTGGCAACGATGTCTGCCTTCAGCTCGACTTCGGGAGGACTACCGGCATCGTCGGCGAGGGGCTAAGTGAGCACAATTGCCGTCAGTAGCTGAGCTAAGATATACGACATTGGACGATTATTGGACCTACAGAGTCACCCTCGGCGGCGAACACTGACACGACGCGGAGCGCCAGAGCAGCAAGGACAGAGTAACGGAAGGCCACCATGATGGGCGAAGAACACGACTGTACTACTCAATCAAGAGTAGAAGGAATTGATTGAGATTTGTTGAGGGGAGGGAAGGAGGAATTAGGGATTAGGTAGAGGAGGAAGCTCAAGAAGGAAGAGTTGCGGAGGAGCTTCGAGTTCGTCGATAGAAAGCAACGGCGAAGGCCAGGCCAAGCTCAACGGCGGAAAATTGGTTGTGTGCAATGTGGTCAAATCAATTGAAACGATGGGTCCCTGAATTTGGCTCCGACCAATGACGTGTGGTCGCGTCAACTAACATGAATCCCTGCTAGGTACCTCCTGCCTGGTACACCTCGGAGCTTGATGGGGGTTACTGTAAGTACCAAGGTATCTCTATTACTGGGGTTCCACAAATGGTCGTGGCTGCGTGGCTGAACCCCGGATTCTGGGGATTCACATCGCTGTTACTGTCTGCCTCACTCTCTTACTCCAATGGATGATTTATATACAACATGAACAGGCTTGTTAGAGATCGTCCTAACTCATTCATACTGTTCAGTTCTTAACTCCTTTCATCTATAGCTGTGACATGGGTTAAACCAATCCGAGTTGATTTTCACGCTTCATACTGAGACCTCATCCTAACATAAAGAAAGCCCTCACCATGTAACCTCACCCAAGTCTCAGCACCCCCAAAGGTTTTCTCTACACCCAATCCTCCCATCTCCCACCCTTTAAATACTCATAACCATACTCACCCTCACCCTCTCCCCCAAACGCCCTTCCGTTCGCCTGCCAAGTCGGCCCCTCAGCATCCTCCAAGAACCCATTAGCACAGTATGCATACTCCACCCTCGTCGCACTCTTCGCCTCATAGAAGCCGTCATACTGCGGCGCCAGCGCGTCCGTCAGCGACCGCACCTCGCCGTTTGGGTGTAGCTGCGCCCACGGCCGACGGCAGGTCTCGGAGGCACACGTCTTGAGGACTAGCAGTAGAGCGTCGAGGCGTGCGGCGACTTTATGCGCTGGGTAGCCCGCCGCTAAAAGACTCGTGTCTCCTGATGAGGGAAGGAGGTTGTGGAGTTGACCTGGATCAACCTGTATTTTGAGATTAGCCGAAACCGCCTGATACGTCCTCGGTATGGTTGCTCGAAGAGGAATAGGAAAGGGGAGAGGGGAAGGGTAAAATAAGCCTACCGCCAAATCGTAGAGCTCATGCTCGTTGTTACACCAGACCGAGTAGTACAAGTTATACCCCCGCCCAGAAAGTCGCAGGGCTTTGTACGTGTTGTTCTCGCGAGGATTCCCTAGGTTAGGTATATCAGGTGAGATCGGCTCTTCGGGTCTAAGAGGTTTAAAAAACAAGAGAAACTCCAGGGAAAGGGGGTGAGTAGTGGTGTGATCTTTTTACGCTTACTATTATATATCCCCTCTCCCATCGCAAACCCCCAGTACTCAATCCCAGCATGCTCGCGCCTCTCACCCGCATCCCTCACCTGCTCAAACTCGGCCATCGTCACAGGGATCGGCGCACCGTCGAAATCCTCCCTCTGCGCAATACCTAGCAGCTCGAAGAACGTCGGCGCGAGATCCGCATGCGTAGTAACCACGCCGTGCGCGGCGTACCCCTCCGCGACGCCCGGCCCGCGCACAATGAGCGGGACGTTGGTGTCCTCCTCGTACCCGCAGCTCTTGCCGGGCTGCAGCCGGTGCTGGCCGATGTGGTAGCCGTTGTCGCTGCTGTACACGAAGAACGTGTTATCGAGGACGCCGTGCGCCTCGAGCCGCGAGATCAGGCCTTCGACGAGCTCGTCGACTGCTTGGAGCGACCGCAGACGTTGTCGGTAGAAGTGGTCGTTGTACTCCACGTTCGTGCTGTTCTGCTGAGGGAGTGCGTGGATCCAGTTTGCGCCGGAGGGCTGTTAGGGGGTAAGTACCTAGTTAGTGAGATTGTTGTGAACTCGATGATACTTACTTGGTCCGGGTTGAAATTTGCAGTCCGAGGTACTTTCGCGTCCTTGAAGAGGTGCTTATGCCGCTCAGCTGGGACTGGCTCGGTGAACTCGAAAGGGAGATTGTCGGGGTCGCGAGGGGCCTCATGAGCAGTTTCGTTCATGACCACATTGGCATGGGGGGCAACAGGTGCAGCGACAAGGAAGAAAGGCTTGCCAGCATCTACGGCTTCGTCTAACAAGCCATATGCTTTCTCCGCCAGCACGTCGGTGCTGTAGTATCCCTCATAGCTACGTGGTGCTTCGCCATTCCTTTGAAATGTGGAATTAAGATAGTTGTAGGTATATGGATCAAGCAAGAAATCCTTGAATCGCTACGTTAGTTCTCATATTTGGCATATGTAGTTAAGTTAGGGGCATATGAATAGGAGTTCGTACTGAGCCTGTAAAGCCTCCTGGTGCCGGCGAGTTATAATTCTCCACCGTGTGCACGTTAAAGAGCTTTCCGGTGTAGTATGTGTTGTACCCGGCTTGCTGCAGCCATACGGGGAAGTAGTTGTCGTTGTATCCCTGAGATACGAATTTTGGATAGCCGCCTATGACGAGAATGAGAATAGGTTATGTACATTGGATAGGAGGTATTATATAAATAATACGATGGGAGGGCGAGGCTCGTTGAATTGGAATAGGGGKCTCTGGCACATGTACGCGGTGATCAAGCCACCACCACTTCATCACTTTCATGGGTAATTCCTCACCATACGGCGGACTAACGTCCGTAACATTCGTATTATGCGCGAACTTTCCCGTCCACAACGTGACCCGAGACGGACAGCACACAGCGGTGGTCGCATAGTGATGACTAAAACACGTGCCCCGGTCCAGCAAGTGCTTCTTCACCAATGGCATGTAATCCAACGACGAAAGATGCGCATCCTGGTCATCCGTCAGAACAAACACGACATTGGGTTGTGGTTGTTGTGGTTGTGGTTGTGGTAGTGGTTGCCGGCTAGGACCGAGCGGAACTTGGTCCGGGCCTAGATTTGCCGCGACGGCACCGCCGAAGCCGAGGGCTGTGACGACGGTAACAGCCGCAATGCGCATCTCGAAACCAGATATACAATTAACCTTTTATTTAAACATATATGAGCGAAAGGTATATCCGATGTGCTTAATGTAAGGGAGGAAATAAGTCACGTTTATTGCCCATTAGACCTATCTAGTTGCCCGTCTATCTTCTTAGAAGGCACCAATAGGTGGGTTTGGGTGATCGAGGTTTAGCCTCTAATGGTCGCATGCAGGGATTGTATTGCGTGCTTGGAGATGGCGTCTTCGTAACACCGTGGGATCAAGTTGGCGTATCTGTAGCTGAAGGAAGGATAAAAAAGCCAATCGACGGGTTCTCATTACATTTCAATATGAGTAAGGCCAGCTAACTTATCAAGTACTAACATGAGGTTATTACTAGGGTACCTGTGTAATGGTTAGGTACATGTATCGTTACACGGGAATTGGCACCAGCTGTATGGATTGTCGAGGAGACCGGTAGTAGATCTTCTTAGAAGAGCTTGGTACGAGGTATCTCTTTACAGGAAAGGGGTATCAAAGCAAAAGCGACGATTTTGATTTGCTATAACAAACGCAAAGCGTATATAGGCTATACTAACTAGACGTAAGCCAACTCATTGACTATGCTCTGTACCTCATCCAATCAAGAGTAGCCTGGAAACTCCAAGTATCCAAGGACTTCCGTCTTTTCATGGCTATCCTGAGACATTATATGTCTACAGGTAGTACCATACTAGAGCTTTTCCAAGACACGCAGAACGCCTTGCTTGCCCATGTGTAACCGAACAAACAAATAAGGGTATACTCAACGCGGCCTGTCAAGTTTCCTGCAGGCCTAGTTCCACTAAGACAAATCCCAGCCATCCAGCAGATCAGTGCCGCTTCCACCGGCCCCCATGCTACCGAATATGTCGTCGCCCGATCCAAAGTCGAGTCCGTGGTGGCTCGAGTCTCCCGCGCCAAGATGGCCCATGTCACTGCCACCGTTGCCAAGATCGAGGCTCATATTCGCCTCGTCTCCACCCAAGCCGTCGCTTTGGGCTGCGGCTGCGAGTGCGTCATTGAGTGCTGCTGCATTTTCGCCCAGACCTAAGTTAGCCAACTCGCCTTGCAGCATCGTCTCTGTGGGCGGTGGCATGAGCAATTGTGCTTCGACCTTACGGTACAAGCGGACGATGATCTCGGCCATGACTGGGTCTGACTTCTGGATTATCTTGCAATCCTCCGCTTCCGCCTTAAGGGCTGCCCGGAGTGAAATTCGTAGCTGTGGGGCAACAGGGGGATGGTTCGAGTCCATGACAAGCGCTATTTCAGGTGGCGGTGGCATGTTAGTCACGTCGGGAGCGCAAATAAGAGCAGTAGCAACGTCGTGAGCAATGCTTCCATTGCCGGCCTCAGTCTGCATCTTCACTTCTTCCAGCATGGTGTACAGAAACCGCTTCGCACCATGCATCCTCAGAGCGAGAAGAATTTGGCGGTGCGTATACGAAGTTGGCATGACATTAAGACCCGGATGAACACTCCATGTGACGAAGCCCTGTATTATGTGCCGAACCAAGGCGGCGAGACCTCCGTTAGCCGTGCCGCACCATGACTCCAGTTCGTTATTAGTCGCACCGGCTGTCCGACGCGAAAGTCGAAGATTGTCCCTCATGGCCTTAAGTAGAGGTTCTATCGCTTGACTCTTAGGGTCGAATCGTTGGTACGATCTTAGACCGTATTCCAGTGGAATTGCAATGATGTTTACCACTGAAGAGAGCATCGTCTGGGCCTCAGTCGAACCCTGCTTGGTCAGAAGGATCAACTGCAGAATCCTGATGACTGCCTTGTGCTCCTGGCCATGATTGAGTTCTATCCAGAGTTGATTGGACATGTACAGAATTGCTGGCACGAGAGAAGGGAGCAGAAAGGTATTCACCAGGTCTGTTTGAGGTTAGTATTACCCTAAAAGCCTGGTCGGTGTGATACTTACATTCAACACCAGTCTTCAGGCTTTCTTCATCGAGACGATTAGTCGCAAAAGCAAGCACCATCTGGTGGAAGAGTGTGGGAACCAGTAAGTAAAAATCTTGTGGGGGACAAGAGGATAGCAATTCATCTGCCAGTCCGCCAGATTCGGTATCAAAGAGTCCGAGAATCCATCCGCGAAGATGTCGATCTTCTTGCTCTGTCAATTCTTCCTGAGGTTTGTCGATCAGGTGTATACCTAGTAACTTGGCCACAAACGAGTCTGAACGAATACCAAGATCCATAGTGGAAAGGTTATAACGGTAAATGAATGCAAGGACTAGAAGAAGCACGGAACCAAATTCTTCGTAGACAGGCTGATACTCGCCTTGGTCCTCTTCGTATCGCCAGTTGTTAAGCAACTCGCACAGAGGATGCAGGACAGTAAATGGCTTGTCGAATAGAAGCATCACATCCAATGACAGCGGCTTCTTAGCAAGCTGACTACAGAGAAGCTTCAAAGTCATAGTCTCTTTGTTGTGGCAAAGGCGACCTATCACCTAGTAGAAGAATTAATATTACAGTCTTAGGATTGCTATGACTTTGGACACTTACTTCCGTTAGAGCCTGGCAAACTGCTCCAACGTTACCATCCATGTTGTCCATTTCGCTAATTAATCGTTGGATTCTTTCGGGATCACCCATGCACTCCTCGACTAGTTGTTCCTTAACATATCGTCCTGCTTGGGGTAGAGTTTGATAGGTGATTTCGCCGAGTAAACCTTCAATACTCGACTCTGGGATCAATCCATGTAGACAGCAAGCAAAGCAGAAGTCCTGTCGCACGCTGTCCGTGAAAGTGTTGTTATTATGTGTATCATCAAACATGGCAGACAGAGTCGGGAAAGCGTTAGTATCAACCTGACTAAGTGCCTCGGTAATACAAAACTGAGCTGATAACGGGGGATACATGGATGTCGCCAGCGTTGCGAGAAGTAGTGGTAGTTTGTTGATTAAATAAGAACGCAGAACATAGCTTGCTTGCTGGCCTTCATTGCGGAACACGGCATTCGCAAGCACGTCAAAGGAAGCTAGTATTAGGTCTATAGTCGTTGACTGAATATCGCCCTGTCCACGCAGTTAGCAGCTAACCCTCAAAATATGTTAAACATGGCGCACCTGGTATCGGTTTTGCAAGTAGTTGAAGAGAGCAACATCATCTATTAGTGGACGGCCAACAAGCTAAGTATAGTTAGCCCTTCATCCATCACAAGATCTTGAACCCGAGTTCTTACGCAGGCATTCAGGTAGATGTATAGACCAGCTCGAGAATTGACATTTGACAGCTCATGTACAACAAAGTTGTCAAGAGCCATGGTCGATTCCATATCGTCGATCACTGGGTTAGTGGCATCCTTTTTCTTATCGGGAGGCTCAAACAAAGCCAACGTCTCAGTGCGGAACAGCTCAAGTCGAGTAGCAATCTGCGAGGCACTTTGAATGATTGAAGGGATAAAGCTGGCTAAGCTCTCAGACAGAGCCTTTCGCGTGTCTAGTTACATTGTAAGTCTGAACAAGTCTGATCAAGTCTCGAGGGCACAAGGCAAACATACTCTTAGCAAACGGACGGCTGAGTGCGCCTAGAACAGTTTGGTTCTCGCAGATGCCTAAGAGAAGCATAACAAATGCTGCTCGGGCTGCCTCCATCTCGTCTCGTGATTGCGGGATTTGCAGCTGCCCATTCTGTAGTTGGCCCATTACCTCGTGCGCAAACGCTGCCGACGCCGAAGTAAACAACGTCATCCACTTAGCCATCAGTTTGCATACTTCTAGAGCATCGGCAGCGTTTATAATACCAGTCCCCATTGCGACCGCCTTCGTAATGCGGTAGAAGATGACCTCCTCGGACGCGTATGAGCTTCCCCATCGCAACGGGACTTTATCTTCCGAATCCTCGTGGGGAAGATTACCAGCCTTCTGGGCTTGCACATGCGATGTCGAATACTTGTACAGGGCCTTGAGTATGGACGGGGTATCAATAAGCTTGTGCTGTGAAAGGACTTGGATGTAGCGCGGGATGCGGGGGTCGAGGCTTTCGTGATTCGACGACTGCGGCTTGAGGAAGATGTCGGCGATGATTGCTGGAGGTAAAGGGTGCTTGGAGTATAACAGTTCGACGAACGAATCGAAAGCGTCAGGATCGAGACGCGAGGATATGCATCGGTTCAGAAACCTCGCCCATTCCTCTTTCGACTGCGTGTGGTCGCGAGGAGGGTCCATATCCAGGCCGCCCGCCGCCATGATCATGTCTACGTCCATCTCCATCCTGGGATTGCGTAGTCGGGTTTCTGTACAGTTGGTGCTATCAGGCGCATGGGGGTAGCGACGCGTTGCAAGGTGGATTGTATTAGTATTTGTATTGTGCAATTAGTTTGGCGTCAATGTGTTGAGAGTTGAGGACGGAAAGTTTACACAAGGCTGAACTTTGAAAGCGCCAGTGGTAAATTGACGTCGGCGGTTTCCATTAGCGATCCTAGCGCTACTACCTTGAACTCTATCGGCAGGCTCTCCGGTTAAGCGGGCTAAGCGATATGTCGCTAATCCAGCCTAGCCCGTGCCAAGCCAGGGGCATTGGGCGGGCAAATAGGGCTAGAACACAGGGGCTAGGACTGGGTACCTCCTAGGGAGCTTGGGCCATGCGGTCGCTACCGAGTTGATCTGAACAAATGGATGTCATTCGATTACCGTATGTCAGTCAAACTTCCCCTATTCTTTTACTGCAGCAACCAAAAAAAAAGGAAAAATGAACACCACAATGCAAAATGCAATGAAAGATTTGAATTAAATTTCCAACATTCTCACCGCAGCATGGAATAGCCATTATACCTCCACATTGCGTGCTATGTAAGGTCCAATATACATAGCAGCAACMCCTGTCCTGTTTGACCCAATTCCTTTCCTTCCCCTTTGACTACCTGTCCAAACCCAGCCGCATCTTCTATCCATCCTGCGGATAGTGATGAGTCGGCGTAATAAACTCGAACTAACCCATTATATCAACGCCACTTGAATACGTACTCTTAGCGTGGAGATCTATGTGGCCCACTTTGGGTGTAGAGAAATGAAATAACGCCTATTCACTTCTTATGAGCAAACCGCATCCGGCCGCTCTATATCCAGTCTCGTATCTGAGAGGTCATGTGCCTCAGTTATTCGTTGTCCTGCCTGTGGTTTGCAGGGAACATGCAGGGGACGATACCACCGTTGCTCAGGCGTCTTCGCTCTTTACGACGACCGCCATATCTCGATCGACGTCGGGTGAGCGTGGACCAACCATCCAGTCCTGCATTGCCAACCACTCACTCCAGTTGGCTTCTGCGTTGACAATCTCCTTCTCTGTAACGTTCTGAAGTGGCCGCAGAAAAGGGATGCTCTGGTCATCTGGCATGTCGTATTGGGACTTGACCTTCAGCCACCCAGCACTCTTAGCAGCAAAGAGGAAATTCCTTCGTTCAACTTCGTGAAGATGGCCTATCCCAGCGACCCAATCATCACCGAAAAATCCATGCAGCACGCCAGGGAGATCTAGGCCCGTCGCTACTAACCGACGGACGTATGGAGTCAATGAGACGGACATCGGTGGGKGACTGGACATGGGAAGTTTCCCCGCCGCAATTGATGAGGGAGACTGTACAGCTGTAGGTGAACCAGGCGGCTTCGACGAGACAACGGGGCGCTGTGGCCATTGGAATGGCAGCCGAATATTCACGAACGCGGCAACGGCTTGCACCGGCCCGCTGTGTTGTGCGTGGTCCAAAAAGTAGCGGACACATGACTGAAACTGCGGATACCATTCGAGAATATCGAATTGGGACTCCTGAAATGGAAGGAAAGGGCCCGACGGGTCTATATCAGGAGGCATCCCTCGCGCGCCAGAAGACGACGAAGGGTGTGGAGGTGACCGAGATTGAGATGGTTGGAAAGGCATTGGGAATCCAGGAGGCCCACCTCCCTGAGGGCGAAATGCCATACCGTCGACGCTAGGCGAATGGGCACAACGAGTATATCTAAATGTTGCGGTGGCCGTCTTTCCCCGGTCGAAGCCCCTCGGGAGTGTCTAGTAACACTTGATGGGCCCTTTTGAAGCTCTAGATACGGCGCCCAGTTCGTGAAGTGTAGTCGACGAAAAGATAGGTGGGATATGTATGTTTTAAACAGTGAGAGAGAAATCGTGCCGGTCTAGAGCATCACAGATGCTCCACATCCAATTGACCCGCGATGCGCCAATCAAGGAAAAGCAGAGTTAAATAGACGATAGACCTTGGAACTAAGTGAAGACGGCGGGKCTTTAAAGGCTTTAATACCACTTGGAAGGCTCGTGGCCGGTCTATGTCTTTCTCATTATATCCTTCGTCTAGACCAGTCCGCTTCGAGTTAAGGGGGAGGCTGTAAGTCACTATTAGAAATCCAGGAATAAAAAAAGAAAAAAAAGAAAAATAATTATGTGACCAGGTCACAAAGATGGTCACAGTAACCGGCCCTCGGCAGCTGAACCACGACAACTACACCACAGGGTCCGCCACTTGCGGCATGTAGAGTCGGTTTAACAACAGGATCTAGATGTAGTCATTGTGGGGGGCCGATCACACTTGCGAGGCTTGGTGCCGTACCGAGCAGGGTTCAACGAGCTACAAGGTTGACGAATGGACGAAAAGAGACACGGTCGGGAAAGGGAGCAATTCCACAATTGCAGAAATACAGCATGGAATTCTGCCATTGCAGCTGATGCGATTCCCGACTCGCCGGTATCTGTACATACGTTTAATCTATACGTTTGTATCTTCCAGACCATTTTTGATGGGAGCTACCCAGAAGGAGTATAGGGCGGCTCTGAAATGATGACGCAAGGAATTGACCTGTCGTCTTACGAATTCATGGATTAGATTGGAATTGGCGGGTTTAGTTGGTGAAGAGTTTAGGCGAGAATCAAACGTAGAACCAAAGCTAAGCCCGACTAGATGATCACTTTGTCATCTAATGTAGGTAAATGCACATTGGCAAAGAAGGCAAATAGACCGGCGATCCCAGAGAGGCTCGACGTCAGTCTGGATAAGCGTAATGAGTGTCTAAGGATTCGCGAAGCGTCTGAAGGGTGAACCATGGGATAAGAATGACGATGATCGCGACGGATTCGTGAAGATGAGGCTGCAAGAAACATCCCCATGCGGACGTTCGCGCATTGCGGAAGAAGGGACCCCTGGACGAGCCTGTTGAAGCGTCCGCTAGGGGGTTTTAGAGAGGTTCAAGACCCAGAATCGAAGTTGAAAGTCAGGGTCACTGCCGCATATGTAATGTAGCTAAAGTAAAGACCCTGTCGCGTGTGTGAGAAAAAGGGAAGAGATCGGAGAGACGGGCGAGACCAAGACGGAATCATTGGACAGGAAGCCTAGACTTGACAGGAGCGAGTTTGCGGCGGCGACGGGGGACGGAGTGTGCGCCGCCCCACTCCCTGTAAACGCCACTAGGGATGATTGGCAGCTTTGGTGAGCAGGTAGGTACAGCAGGTACAGTACGTGTATGTGGATATCCTTGAATAGCRTGCATACGGGTGGGGGCTACGAAGCTTACAGAGAAGCTGCTCACCTAAAGTCAGCATAATATAGTACACTGCTTGTACCTGGTTTACCTGGTTTACCTGCTCTACAGCGCTAAGCACCACTCCACTCCAGGTACAGTACATCAGAGGCACACCTGCAATTTCACCTAGGTGCAGTACATCGGTGCAGGAGGTGCTGCTGGTGCAGGTGCCACCGCAGAACAAGCTTCCAACTAAATCCAACTAAACCCAACTAAACGCTAAGGAGGCATATCGTGTTACGCATCTCCGACCGAGTAGCTGCGAGGAAGCTGCGAGGAGCTGCACTTCCTTCTTCAATTGGAACCTTTGTCCATCGAGAAGGCCCCCGACCAAAAAAACTCTGCTTCTTATTGCATCATCCCGCTGACTACCTGCCTAGCGGTCGTCAACTATTGAAATGATACGATCGTAATATGGACCCCATCTAAGACTTGCGTCTTACATACCCGGTCTCTGATCTGGCAATTCGTTTTGCCTCCCGAGTATCTGTGTTGTCTGTGCCGCCTGACACGCTGCCCTTGATCTGAGACAGAGCCGTTACCTCGATGCGTATCCCACTTTTACGGCCATCATTGGTCTTGGTTTGTCGGATTGTTTATGCACTGCATCCTCTCGGCATCATACAATTGTCCATCTTACAGTTTTCTCGAGAGATTCTCAATCTTACCAAGCGGTATTATTGTCGACGAGCGAACCATTGTTGTCCTCGGCTCTCGGAGGTTGCCGAGTTATACCTTCAATTATACATTGACAGATCCCGATGAATGGGTCACGAGGCAAGGCACGGGAGAGATTACTGCTACCAGAGTAGCAGCATCGATGGCAGATGGGAAGCTCCTTGGTCTAGATCCCATAGACGGGTGTTCCACCGGCTACGGGACGGGTTTGATTTATCCCCATCGAGACCAACGGACGGCGGGCTCCTCCGGTAAACATGCCCCTCTCACGTCTGTATATTATAATATACATGTATATAATATGGCATCCATTCACTATGCTCAATTTTCCCTTTGAAGGTTGAAATCGCCGGTCGACAAAATGCAAGCCGACATCTTCGTCCTAGCTCTGATGGTTGCAATTACAATCTGCCCCGACCGGTCGTGGACACTAACAGCGCACCACCGGAGCCGATTGGCTCGTTGGGGATGCTTGACCGGTTCAGGTAAAGTCACCTGTACTTCCAATTTTCCATGCATGCTGGCTTTGGAAGGGACCATGTTACCCAAATTTCCTCCTAGGGATACATGTCAACACCAGCTTCGTCTTCTGGATTCTGAATCCCACTCCGATTCCACGACTATGGCGTCGGTATCGGTCTGTGTAGCTGAATAATATCTGTCAGGACCCACCAAGCCACACGTTCCGAGCCACGGCATCTTTATCGTCCCGGGATGTTGCAGCACCGAATCCCAAGCTGATGGAGCACCGGTGGCACAACTGGCATGCCGTGTGTCAACAGCGATGATGGAGATGGCTCCCGACTACTGGATTAGGAGCAACTAGTGTAGCCTTAAGCCTGTCACCCAAAAACGCCATCGTCAAGGTATCTAGTCCTGCATTTCTACCTGACATGATAGCCATGGAGCATGTCTTGCGTTGGGGTTCATCGCTGCGCAATGATCTCACTCGTTGTTACCCTCTGCCCTATTCGGCATTCGTCAAGGGTATCGTGTCAACCCCAAAATTTCCGCGGAAGATTTTTAGCATATGCACTTCTAGCCAAAGGGGCGACTCGGGCACCCAAGCGCGACAATCTTTTCCTCATGGCGATTTGACCGGCCGAGCCGCTGTATTTTTGAGGCTCATTCCCGACGTCAGCTGAAAAACGAGGCCAACTCAACACCTATGCTATAGGGAATTCATGAGTGGCACTTACACGTTTCACAACGAAGTCGCCACTACAAACGTAATAAATAGCTAACACCTTATCGATCTCTGCACAACCCTCCACAGCATCCACGTAGGCGCCTATAGATTTCCTGGGTCTTCGGTTATCCTTTCCATGTACAAGTCGACAAGCACCAGTCGTAGCGGGAGCGCATCCGCATGAAGAATCGAACGTCTCAATGCATAACTCTCAACTTTTACGTTCCAAGCCAGGATGTTCACCCTCAACGAGATATTCTGGTGCACGGTGACTCTGTCCGGCCAGCCCCATATTCAGTTACACCGCTCTATTTCCATCTCTGTCGTAATATAATGTGCTATTTGAGCACACGCTCTCCGAAGCATGTACTTATTATATGAGTACTAGTAACCTTCCCTGTGTCATGGTTTGGTCGCTGAGTAACAGGGATTCTGGAACAGCTTCAAATTCCCGATCTACGAGCTTTGGGATATCTTGGGTGATCGCTGAACAGGGCGCCGAAAATCTGACAGGGGTAGCTCCGTACCTGACAATCCGAATCCGTCTCGTTAGTAGCACAACAGCTCGCCAGCGACAAAAAACCGTTCACAGTACTGCGCTGCAGATCCAAGACATGAAGAAACATGCGCCGTGCTATCGCCCTTCCAAGCTAATTGTTCTGAGACTTGGCTACTTCCATGCGGAGCTTCTGGCGGCTCTCCGCATGAACGAATGTAAACGTGAACAAACAGCAAAATACATAGTGCCTCTGCGCTATAAATGACCCGATTTCAGATCTTAGCTAGCATTATGGGAGGTTCGTCAGATCTGTCGCAGGAAATCATCTAGGATCAACCAATTTGTTTCCTAATTTACGCTGAAGGGTTAGTCGAAATCACAAGTGTCACTTTGACAGGTCGTTATGTCCACTTGACCGCACCCGATATCCAGGGGTCCCTCAAGCCTCGTGTCGCTACGGAAGTCCTCATGCAGGGACCCCCTTTTCCGGCGTTGTCGCTGTTCTTTCTAATTGGGACGATCTAGAGAAGTGCGGTTCGCGCGAGATATCGAGGCGCAAATCACGCTGAGAACCGCGCCTCACTTTTCCAGGGCTGCTAATTTTGTAGCTCGTTCCTAAAATGATTGTCGGCTCACACTATGCGGTCCGAGTCCTCGGMCCCGATCCCGTCCCAGACGTCTGGGTTTGATGCCACAACTTGCTGCAGCTAGCTGCCGTTGCCCGTTAAGCTAATACGCGTGGTTGACCGGTCAGCTCTGCAGTAGTTGGACCCTTATTCACGTTGCCATCGTGAGAAGCCGTTCCACTGCTAGAGGATCAAGGTGAAGCTAGCAGTTTCAACCAATAATGCCCTTAGCGTATTCTATTCAGGGTCCATGCACGGATCCTTATCCTGTGGCTTCCACTCCTGGACCCGGCTAACCTCTAAAAGTCCCGTTTCGAATGGGAGGTAGGTAGCTGTTGATTGGGTGTGTAGTATAGCTGACACCCCCTAAAACCGGACTTGCAGACACCAATCAACTTCCTATACCGAAGTACTTTCACACAATATCTCACTTAAAACAGATGGAATGTGATCCATCCATCGTCAAAGCATTCTGGTGGATACCGGGTGTACATAAAGTTGACAAGATCAGCTGAAGGGTCTTTCAACATTAGGGATTCATGTATCGGGTCAAAGCTTCAGCTCCAGCTCTACTCGTACGAGAGGATCATGGAAGGGAGGACGTGACGAGAGCTCCCTATTGTTACCAGGCGCATTCAATGGGCCAATGAACGATCGTCCCGGCGTGTTACTCGCAAGGGAGCTTTCGAATTCAAACATGGAGTAGCGAAAGTAATCTTCTTTTCGCCCGAAACGTCTTAGCTGTATGCAAAGCCTGGGGCATTCCAAATTTCTCGAATAGCACCAGAACAAACCCCCTTGCTCGCGATCAATGCTGCATCGTTACTCAATCCAGGGTCCCTCGAATCGCTAGGTAAGCGGCGCACCGGCGGTAAGGACTGTTCCCGCGATCTGGGTCTGATATGTGTTCCCCGACGATCGCGCATGGGGGTTAGGCAAACACGTCCGGGGTTGTCACCCACACAGGCGCGTCCAAGGTCCGCCAGCCCTGCGATTGATGCATTCCGTCACTGCCGTCAGCCGCCACGCCATGGGGGTCCAACTTTCAAGGGGTGGCCTACCCTAATAAGGCTGTTGTAACTCCGACAGCGGAAAGCAGACCCCGGAGAGCAGTCCAGTGCGTGCAGGCCGCGCACGTACATTACTCGACTGAAAGTAGCTAAACAGTTACATCATCCCGTCATATGGGGGTGTCGTGGTAATATCCCGTGTCCCGCCTTGCATATGGCTATACCATGAATACCAAGATATGTACATATGAACGTGCAACCTGTTGACCCAATAATGGATAGCCCACGAGGTCGCGATGTAGCGACCCGCCTTCCTGTTTACATGCTTAGCATCTGCATACCTGGTAGCTACATGTAGGTACCCTAGCTACGTATAGTACTGTAACTATCGTGGGCACCTCATATGCAGCCTGCTCGCTGCTTGGAATTCGAAGAAGCGGGATATCCACACCCATGCCCTGTCCATTGGAGGTGTGGCGCCCACTCATGTTGTGCAACGCACCCCCTTGTTCCCCGGTGTGGCTCACTGTTTGGAAATCTAAGGTTCGCTAATATTTCCTTCTTGTCCGCGGTGAAGTGCGCTATGATGCGTTGCGGATTTTCCGCGTGAGGCTTGCTTTTTTTCCCCAAATCTTTCGTGATCGCCGGTCCAGCCTGCCAGGTACCTGGAACGGACGAACAGATCGTCATATCTACCCGCTAGTCAGAAATGACAGGCAGGCTTGCGCAGCATATGGGKACGGTTTCATTTGACCTATTTCCAAAAATGGGAGGGAAGGGAGAAAAAAACAAGAATAGGACATGTCTAGGCAATGTACGTAGACACTTCCGTGCGCCATCTCCACTACCCTACTTTTTGGGCTGTGAGGCCGGTGAGCCCACACCTCGCCTCCATGGACTGATCCTGGCAGATCGGAAATGCGTGACGACTCGACGCCCTCGGTGCATTACCGCTCGTGATAAACCTCTTACGAATACTTACAATTGCGCTCGTCCATTCCTAATCTCCTGCTGGTCGAAATCGTCTCGCCCCCATCAACGGAGATGTATAACCTCCCATCCTTGTCCATAAGGAAAGATAGATTCGGCGTGCATATAGGTCTGTGTCCTAGTTTCAAACATAACGATGAGAGCTAACCCGCATCATACTTCTATGGGCCTCATAATTCTCCTTTCGGACTAGCACGAGCTGCCGCGTGGCGACTACAGGCTATAGGGGATGGGGGTTACTGGAGAAAGATAGGGGTCATCCCGCAATCTGCGGTGAACAGCCCTCATTCGCGATTCAAGGGACTACAGCTATGCGCTTCATCTACCGACAGTGGATATCCAATGGAAAGTTGCGGCAGGGAATCTCAATTCATCTAAGATGTTAGGCTAGTTAGGCTCATCGCCTATGTTCGATCATATTATGATATTCGCTGTACCCGAAATACGTTCATATCCTACCCTTATCAGAGAGCTCTTGGCTCGAAGTGCTACAAGTGTTGACATACGCGAGAACTCAAGCTCGCTGTTGATCAACTTCTGGGGCCATACTTCATCGGCGTGAAGAAACTGTTACCAAGGAGTCCAAACAATGATTCCGCCACAATAGATAAGCCAGGTAAGAGGTAGGTACCGAGGCAGTTATCCAAGGATCCATCAAGAACTCTCTTGCTAGACAACATGCCCTCTGTACATATTCGCCACAGGTAGTGGAGGTCCAGTTCCATTGGCAGCGCCTGGAGTAATTTTATTGGTCCTGGCCGCCTTGTTCGTCTCCTATCTTTCCTTAGCGGCAACCATCAGAAGCTTCAGGTAGATAGATGTAATACTATAGCCGTCTTAACTCCCGTGGTTATCTCCTCTTGTTCTAGCCTATTTGTTGAAGCTGACTGGTTACGTCCGGGCTGAGGTTAATGAGCACACGTACCTACACTTATGTGATAGCAAAGACACTAGATGCTTTCTTCAATTGGTTGATATCTCTCAAATATTTGTTTTAATGGTGCTTACCTAACCCTAGACGAAAGTCGAGATTAAGTTCAGTATAAGAACTGAACCGCGTATCCTAAAGTTATAGTCGCTTAGACTTCAACAAAAACCTCCACAACACTCTATACTCCCGAAATCAAACCTAGTTGGCCCTACATGCTTCGCAGGAGGGKATATAAACCAAATTAACCTTTACTTCCCAGTTGAAAGACACCAAAGGCCGCACTAGTGTGGCCTAGCGGAACGTATACCTTACAGTATCTTTGATCAGTATCTTAACTAGTATCATTACTTAGTATCGTTATTCGGTATCGCTAGGTCCTAGAGTTCGATTCCCTTAGTGGCCATATCACCTTTCTTTTTGTTTCTTCTTCATTTACACCATCCCTATTCAATTGGCGCTTCTTATAGCCATAAATAAGTCTTATATGCTGTTCAACGGCGACGCTCTTGCTAGGTGCGTATCAAATCATATTAGATTTGTAGGGATGTGGCAAGATGTTAGGTAGGTAATTTACAGTCCATGACCAATCGCGGCTGGGCGACAACAGCTGCTCGTATTCCATTGATTGCGTAGAGAGACTCTGCCGTATCATTATGTGTGTAGCTACCTGATGATGACACAAGGTTAGAAGAGCTGATTTCATTTACATCCACTGTCTAAGGTTGGGATCATGTATAGGAGGTAGGTAGGTTACTAGGTAGGTAGCGTAAAGTAACTCTAACATGGCTGTTGAGGAAAGTAAGAAAAAGGGGCAAAAAATTCCACCGTACCCCGGACTCGAACCGAGAATCTTCGGCTTACGAACTTGCGTAGAAGGCCGACGAGTTAACCATTTCTCTAGTACGGTTGTTGTTCAGGCAGTCTAGCCATCAGACCATCTCGTTGGAATTATGAGCCGATATTGACATATATTAAAGACTTAGCAAGTAGGGCCAACTGTCAGGAGTGGCAGGCACTGCCTCCTTGAACAAACATCTGCCCATGTACACCTTATGTAGACAGACAGACAACAATACAACATGAATGAAATGGAGTGCACCTGCCTTCAGATGATAATAAGCGGCCCCTGATCAGAGTTTGTCCATTAGGTACCTACGTGTAGGCAAGGTTCTTATTTTATGCCATACGGCTATATATATCATTAGTACATCGTATATTTACGGCCACACATCCCATTTCCTAATTAGTATGACTTTCTAGCCTTCTAGTTGATATTGACTGTATATAATTCTAGATGCCTCAGTGGCCAAGAATATATACTCTGATACCACATCCATGACTATCGTCTCTTTGTATGCCAAAGGCTTAAGCCCCTTAGTAATGGATATAAATGGAAGCCAATCAAATTTGGCCAATGCAGGTAGAGCCTTTTTCGGCTCGCTGATTGGTTCTGTTCTGTGCGTGCCAGCGTATTGGCTGGCGTCTTGTTACTCAGGACCGAGGKGACATGACCGAAATAATACCGGCGCATCTGCGCAACTGAATCTGGCGATTATGCTACACACCCGCGAACATTGGTAAAAGTGTGAAGTAAGCGGCATCGTTTCATCATTTTGAATACATACCATATAATTATATTGTTCTATTTTTGTCTCAATACCGAGAACATCTTAGTTGGGGGCAATATCATCGACATTGTCTCACCATCTGAAAAGCTACCTAAAGCCAACCTATACTACGCCGGGACTTCTCTGCCGCAATGGGGTGGCTAGAGATTCTGAGCAACGGCGCAGGTAGTATGGTGGTTGAGGAAGGCACAGACTCTACAAGCGACAGAATCACGAAGACAACTAGGAAGAATCCATTGGCAGATGCATTCGGAGGGGGCTCATTAAGTGATATAGCTGATGAACACATGTGTTACAGTCCATGGGACGGAGACAACCTATATTATCGCTTAACAAAGAGTGGGATAAACGAAGAGTATACTATGCAGGAATACATCGAATACCTCTCGAGTTTGATAGATAATCTTTCTAGTCCATACAAGGTGACTCTCCCTACATTGACTTATGAATCAATGGTTACCAGTCTGACTTGTCGATACAGCCCTTTCGCCACTTCAAACAATCGCAGCCCGTAACTTACGAAGCTGAGAGATATGGACCATCGTGCCCCAGTTTAACAGATGGTTCATCAACGTTTTCAGAGTCGTCGATGTAAGCTTCTCTTAAATATTCGGGCATAACAGTCATGCTGACCCCGAGTTTCGATAGTTCCTCAAGCCCAATTAAGCGAATCTCTGCAGGGAAAGTCCTAGCTCGACGCAAACAGGCCCAGAATATCCAAGAAGACCCCTTAAATTATATGAATTATCTAATGTTCCTTMCCGAGCCGATCCCCTTGGAAGCCCAGGAGCCCCAAAATGAAGCTGTCGAACGGAAATGCATCAGCGGTCCCGGTCTGAATGGTGTAGAACCGAACGGAGCCGACGACCTATCCGAAAAGGAAGCTAGTATTAAGAAAGAGTCTGACGAGCTGTATGGTGTTGATTTGGTTGATTTTGAGACCCCGACCGACACGTCATCTGAAGACGAGGACGAGGGGGAAAAGGAACCCTTCGAAGTTCTACACCTTGCAATTAGGCAGGCCTTCTCATCCAACACGCAACTGGCGGACAAGGTCATCAACTACTTACACCAACTCCCACCTGAGCGTCGAGCACAAGTCTATGGGTATAAGAATATCCCATCATGTGGTAACGGCGATACACAGAACTCAAGTAACTCGGTTGACTGCCAGAATAGCTCAGGACCTAGAAAACGGAAACGTATCACGTCACTGGGCAGTTCTATACAGAATCAGGCACACGAAGATGCTGACCAGGAGAATCAAGTCCTCGTTGACCGTCGCCCTTCGACGACGCCTTCCTCACAAAGAAGATTTGCTTGTGGATATAATGTCTCTGACAGAGTTCGATACGGCCCGAGGAACACTAGGTCGGCGACGCAGTATAAGTCTTGTGCCGGTCCCGGATTCAAGGAACTCAATCATTATAAGTTCGTCCACTATTCTATAAGTGAATGCATACCTAGGCTAACTAAAAGAAGGCGCCACTTAGAGCGCGTCCATACTCTACATCAATGCACCCGGTGTGGCCGTGTATTCGAGGCACTAGGAGAACTTCACGGCCATTTAGTCCAAGACCAGAGATGCAGTGTAATAATATTCGAACGAGAAGGCATGTCGCAGGAAACGTGGGACGAGGTGAAGATAGTTTTCAAAAGAAACCGTAGAGGTCAAACTGGCCCCTCTGACGAAGAACGATGGTTTCTCGCTTGGGAAGCCTTATTTCCCGGGAAACCGAGACCCCCTTCAGCTTGTGAGTCGCGGACATTCTTCACCCGGCAGCTGTATGCATATCAAACTCTAGTCTTACTGACTTTGAAGTCATACAGACTACGAGGAGCAACAAGAGCAGATTCTTTACCCTGTAATATTCATCCGCATACAGGAAATCTTCGACGCAAGCTTGAACGACTTACCACAAATAGACCCCACCCTCCGCGATGAAATTATGAGAAGACTGGGGAATGCTATCGACGCAGCGAACCGAAGCACGCCATCGGAACTAGAGGCTATAGACCCCAATGCCCCTTTAGCATCAGTGCAGGCGCCAACGCTTAGCAACGGCGTACAAAGCCGTCCAGTCGGCATCGACCGGACAAGCAACATCGAAGCCAACACACATAACCCTACTGCGTTTGAACTGACMCCATGGGACGCAATCGATTCGATTGGSGAGCCGAACCACCTAGGTAATGGGGCCGGTATTGAGCCATTTGATGACATGCACTATTTAAACATTTCGATGACAGTATCGTGGCTGCTGGTAAGTACCCCTTAATAACCTGTCGTGTCTGCCCAGGAGATCCTCATCACTTCGACAGACGGTCAAGACAACTACCCGTAAAAGCTTTACAAATGTCGGGGCTATCTATTCGGTGTCGCTCAAAGATGCACCCCATTCCGACCAGAACTTGAGTTACGGATGAGATGTGGGTTCATCTTTGACGCTTTTAGAAGCCGAGTTCAAGGGAGGATGAAGAATGGCAGAGACAGCTGGAGCTGGCTTTGATCAGTAAATATTATAGTAATGGGCAATTAACTGCCAAGAAAAATCCATTAGTCCAACGTAAGCCCAAGAGCACACATTTGTATGGTCGCCGTGGGAGCTCAGCCACACTACAGGATTTAGCCCCTGAGCCAAAGCCATCACTACATCTGGCAACTGACGCCATTCAACTCAATCTAACATTTCCGCTTTCGGCATTTTTCTAGACTCTCTAGCGGAAGCCGATTCCACTCGGGCGGCGCAATAGCCCAAGCTCCTTATAGAGGCCATTGAATAAAATGGACCATTTCCTATCTAGGAAATGGGTAGAACATTCACCTATTATGGGGTTGACGCAAGAATTTGAGATGAAGGCACCAGGCAAAGCAATATATAGATTCCCTTAACTTCTAACTTTTAGCGTTTGTGGATTTGAAGTTACAGCATACCTAACCTCCTCGTCCAAAGCCCATCTMCTCCCTCATTGGACATTCCCAAGTCCGAGCTCTCCCGCCATTCACAAAGCAGCATCTATGGTTTATAGCTTCCCCAGGCAAGCGATATCGACAAGCAGCATAGCCTCATCTTTGGGATACCCCCACTGAAGCGAGGAATCACTTACTATTTATAATATGAGCTGTTAGGGGACAATCAACCATACCCACAGAAAGAATTCCGCCTTGCTAGGGTCTAGAACTTGCGGACCTTTTGAGGACCTTCAAGACACAGCCGAAACTGGACTCTAGAGGCGAGCCATGGCGTCCATCACATCCCCGTTTAGGAAACTTTGGGTCATGCGGAAGGACTCGCGTTCGCGGACGATAACAACAAGCGAGACTCGAAGCGCAACGATACAGGACCAAGAAGACTACGCCATCCGCGCCACGGATGCTCCAAGGGATCCTGACTTGGTTCTGGGATCATGTGAACTGGTATCTCACTTAGGGAGCCAACGGGATCCTGCTTACGAAGAATACGAGGAGCAATGTCGAAACGAGCGTTTGAGGCTTAAGTAACCTTTTAGGCGTCTTTGCCTAGGCGTTGGGGGGAAACATCGTTGTTATAAGATTGTTCCATGGGTTAGGGTTGGCGAGTCTATATACGTCATCGGACAAATAGACAGCAAGGAGTTACGGCAAGGAAAAAGGTGGAAGGGGTCCGGACGTAGTGATGATCACCCTATTGTGGGTATATAGAGGAGACGGCTCATGTATATATGTACCCTGGGAGGAGTCGGGAGTTTATAGTCTGATAACTGATMCCCTAAACCACCGGCAAGCCGTTATTGCTTTTCGCTATGTGCACAACTCCCCCAATCCACTGGCAGGKTAGAGTTGAGACATTGAGGGAAACGGCATGGGKGTACAAGGACCAACGTAGACTGGTAGCTCACTTCCGAGTTCCTTGCGAAACCATGTCACTTCTATAACCTCTAAAAGGTCTGCGCTGTGAGATAGGCGAAGGTGAAAGCTTTATTATATGTAGGCCCAGGTAGTTTCCGACGACATGCTGTCTCTTCGATCGAGTACAATCGACGACGTCTTATTGGTGTATGAGCTTATCAAATTTGCAACTCACCAATATCAAAAGTTCCTATAAGCTCGGCTGCTATTCGCTCACTTTCGAGATACCAGAGTAAGCCGCATAGTGCAGATATGCCGCCGTTACACTCCGATAGACATCCCCGGTCTTCATGGTAGAGGCTGACGTCTGAAACTACACCAGGGGCCAAAGCGAGGTCGATCATAAGGCGTGACACCCCTGAGGTAAGCTTCGCTCACCTTAGTGTGTTGGAAGTAGAAGAGATAGTTCTACTAACGGCAAGCGCTCTTTATATCCTGGAATAGCAAAGTAGTTCGCATAGGAAGCCTCTGCATTGCGGGGTCAGGGAATGGGGAGTTGGAAACGCTGCTGTCATTTATACTATGAAAGTAATCTCACTCCGATGGGCCTTTTGAATATGAGGCACATACGAGTCATCAGCTAGGTAGTGACAAATTCATGATGACGAACTGACCAGTTCTTTAAGCACGGACAGTAGGTAATCATCTATTTTAAGAACTGCATTTATTATCACGTCAACTCATATCTCGACGCTCCTCTTTTATATTCGCACTTCTCATAAATGATATCAGTGTCTTCTAGTTGGATTATCTAGCGTTCTGTATCTGTTTATCTGTCCTAATTGTTTACGTGCACGAACCGTGCCGTTTATCTGCGCGGGTATGCACGCAGTGATGAAAGCGGATGGAATTGGCGGTCAAGCGCTGACTGCATACGTGTTCCTACCAGGTGCTGATCCCGTTCTCGATCGGATGGAGCCTCATCGGTGTTTGAGCTCCTTTGCAGCAATCGGATGCAAGAATTTATTGTCGATGCTTGTATATATTAAAGATGATGACATTTGTGAGACATGTTAATTACAAGAAACCACCACTAGGAAAGGATGGGGTTGTGTTATACCAGGCGCCATGGTGCGAATGCGAATAAAAACCTCGCACCTGGCCAACGATAAGCATCATCAATGAGACAGCTGTCAAGAAGCTGACATCGCATATTCGGTCCCGATCGACTGGACCGTCATAAATGACTAAATTTATGCCAGACAGAGGGTAACTCCAAGGAGCGATTGTCGGCAGATCGTGCAATTCTGATCCTTCGCCTTTGCGGGGTTTGATAGACACATCTTTTTTCTTTTTCTACACAGAAACCCGGTATTTTGCGCATCCATTACATACCCGGCTAGCATATGCAAACCGTTCTGGTCGCACCAATATAAATGGCGAGTCGAACTATTCGAGTAGCACAAAGCCAATGTCTAGAAATTCCAGCCTGATCTGGATCTACCTAGGTAGCCACAAATGCCTCTCCGGCTGAATGGGCAGCTGTGTGGTTCACGCCCGCCGCTGAAGATCTGACTAGGTACATATGTAGCTCCAGATCGTCTTCCACCATCATCTGCTCCGTCTCCCCAGGGTTACACCCATGCGAGCGGTGGAGCACACACCTACCAATACATACATATATAGCGCCGTATAGGGCCGTAAGGAAGAATGCGACGGGCTTCCCCGGGGTGGTCTACCGAGGCTCGTGGACTCCTTGTGCCCATCAGCTATAAACAGAAGAAAACGGGGACGAGGTGACGCAGAATTGCTGTTGGTGAGCCGCGGCTTTTTCTGCAGAGCTTCCGTCCCAACGTCGAGAACTCGTCAAGTCCAGGCTGATTGGCTTATTCGGATGATTCATCTACCTGAATGGGGTTGGTCATCATACAGGTATAAATGTGATATTGCTTGCTTACTTGCTTTGTATGTACCGGTAGGAGCTCCGCCCCAATCTGACGTCGCACGAGTCACCCACAGGGTCTCATCCAGTAATCCCAGGGTCTCATCACCCATACCTCCAGAGGTGGGGATTTCGTCTCAGCTGAAGCCTCACTGGGCAGTTCGATAGCGGTCCGGCAGGTAAGTCGCCGCACGTTGCAGAGGTTAAAAGCGGCTGGTCCGCCACCCCTCCCCCCTMCCCTACCCTACCACGCTGGCCCCCTCGGACTTAATTTCTGTTCTCTTTTTTTTCCCCTTTGCCCTCTCTTGGATGGGGGGTGGTCAATCGAGCGCACCGGCAACATGACATCCGCCCTCAGGCTGGCTTCCTTGAGTTACGCGATCGCTCGTGTCGATGCTAGCTTGCTTTTCTGGTCCGGGAGCCATCGTGCTGGGAATTGGGGTCCGGCCAGAGACACTGTTGGCGCTGCCGAGATAGATCCTGTAGGATGGACGCCGAAACCGACTGCGCCGCCGGGGGCCAAGCCGCTCGACATCGACCTTCGGAGAAGGCAACAAACCACAACCGTTCTTAACACTGCTACGTGCGGATATCCGACAGATAATTCTAGTGGTAGGTGAAGATTTAGATCTTAATTTACTTTAGCCTGCTTTTGAGAAGGCTTTTAACTTGTAAATAGCGCCCGCGATTGGTTGTCCTGACGGAGCGTATTGTTTTCAAACCAGGGGCATTGCGGGATGTTGTAGCGAGGCAAATCGTCGTGACTGCACGATACCGACGACGTGCGTCGAACCAGCCCGATCAAGTTCATACGTATCTAATTCTTTCACGCTCTTCTGGTAAGCCTTTTATAAGACCATTCACATGTTTCCTTAATCCCCTCAGCTAAGCCAAGGAAAAGCACCGACACGGCACAACCCCGTTGTGTAACCTACTTGTACAATGCAGATTACTTCGAGAACTTGTATGGAGTTAGCTTTCTGGCATGCGGTGATGAGGCGGGCTCTAGTACCATCGCAACTAGTCCGCCTCCAGGATGGACGCCGACGAGCGATATAAGTACGACCTCATCCGGGTCACTTTCAACAAGCAGCGACCCCACTGGCCCAGTAACTATTACCGTGTTCCCCAGCAGCGCAGCGTCATCAACCGCGCCAGCTGCAGCATCGAACAGTGGTTCGGCGGGCAGAACAGGGAAAATCGTTGGGGGCGTAATCGGCGGCGTGGCTGGTTTAGCACTAATCATCGCCGCGCTCTTCTTCCTTCTCCGTTACCGTAGAAGGAAAGTAGCAGAAGGCAAGCAGTTCGCAGGCTCGCCATATCCGACCCGGGATTATCCCGCCGCGAGCGTGTATCCCGGAGGAATCCCCGAGCCGCAGTATACATCCGATTTTTACGGGGAGCTACCACCGCAAATGTCCCAGGCATCGACTCAGCATGATCATGTTGCTGGCTATCCGCCCCCACCACCTCCAATCACTACCTACCATGAACCCGTTGCCGTGCCCAGGGAAGCTCAACCGCAGGCAAGGCCAACGACATTTGTTCACGTGTCGCCAAAGCCGAATGACGATGATATAGTATCGCCGATTACGCCCGGGGACGGATTGAACCCCGCTGATGACCCCGCGACTTACACGTGGATCTCGAATCCTACACCACCACCCCAGTCAGAGTATTCTCAATTCAGTCCCCCGCCTCCCGTACATTTTCAGTCTTATCGGCCGTACCCGGGGACGTGAATTCAGATGTGGTCATAATTGCCAGAATCAACACATTGTGACATAATCACGAAACTCGTAGAACGAGGATTTTTTGGATATATGAATTTGTCAGGATAGCATGTACATATCGGTGGGGATGGCGGCGTTCTCTTTCCCTGGTCCAGGCGTCATGGCGGATTGTAACGCATATGATACCTATTGTTATTTCTAGTGGAATCTATCATAGCAGGGAGATGAAGCGATGCGAGGACATAATTCGGGATTCTCCTCGAGCGGCACAGTTGATATTGGAATGTTGGATATGAAAAGTATCTATGCTAGGTATGTCACATATTTGACGAATTACGAGTTTGACATCGATGGACATATTCCATTATACCCTTCTTCTGAATTTCGCATTTTAGTTGTATCGATCTGGATTAATCCGGGTTCTAGGTATCTCATGCTTATGTGCAAACAGGACTCGAAGATTGCCGAGACCGCTTCCGACGAGGAGATGAAGATCCGAAGTGGAAACATGCGTGAAACCTTCACTCTTTTAGTTCAGTCATGCTTTAAGCTTAATCAACTAATGCAAAAGCAAGCTCATGCCAAAAAGAGACTGGTACCCAATCACGACCTAGTGCTTACTAATGACTTTGCATGTTTAGGTGCCTCTTTAGTATATTGTAGGCAAGTTATCGTATGTGTTTTGAAGGTGAAGAGCAACCGCAAGGAATATCGCGGGGATGCCCAGATTGACCAGATTGGGAAGGAGTGTGGGGAAGCCGGCAATCCAGCATCGTGCCTCGGTCCCCATTCTGCCGACTCGAGGGGACGTCGTATAAGAGATAGTCTGCTAACCTATCTCCTTTCATTGCTCATATCTTTGGTAAGAATTCCTATCTCTAAATCTATATGAATAATAAAAATTGGTAGATAGTGAAGGGGCTGGTTTTGGGGAAGTACTAACAGAAACTCACTCCACAACCAAATGAACTGAGAAGAGAGCAAGGGCGGACGACGAATTCTTACTCACCTCTAAAAGCCCCTAATAATATTTTGGACCTGCCCCTTTGTCTCAGATAAGTGGCAAAGATGGGTTCAGCACAAGCTGAAAAGCTACTAAGCGTGGACGAGATATCGCGCCACCGCACCCTCGATGACCTCTGGCTCGTCGTCGACGGTGTAGTATACGACCTCAGCGAATTCGCGCGCTCGCACCCGGGCGGCGCTGGAATACTCGTCAAAAACGGCGGCCGCGACGCAACAGCCGCCTATTCCGAAGTCCACTCGCCCTCTCTGATCAAAACCGAGCTCCCGGCCTCAAGTCGCATCGGCGTTCTAGACCGGGCCACCGTGACACAGGAATGGGCCAGGCCGCCACCGCGAGCTAAAGGCCCCCCTGAGAAGATAGTAGAGAAGCCGCCGCTAGCAAGTCTCATCAATGCGCGGGACTTCGAGGTGGCGGCTGAGGCCAGTTTCAGCCCCAAGGCCTGGGCGTTTGTGTCTTCAGCTGCGACGGATTGTCTGACTAAGGAGCGGAACGGCTCGGTGTATAACGATATTATTCTCCGGCCGCGGGTGCTACGGGATGTGAGGAATGTGGATATCAGCACGACGATACTAGGTCATCATATCAAGGCGCCGATATTTTGCGCCCCGACGTCGATGGGTCGGATCTTCCATCCGGAGGGTGAACGCGAACTAGGACGGGGGTGTCAGCTCATGGGCATCCCGCAGTGTGTGTCGACGAGCTGCTCGTATCCTCTCTCTGAGGTCATGGACGCGGTCGAGGATGAGCACAAGGTAGCTAGTGGTGGTGAGTCGAGTGTAATTCCAGTCTTCTTTCAGCTATACGTAGACAAGGACCGGAGAAAATCCGAAAGGTTACTGCAGACGGTAAGGAAGCGCGGTGTCAAGGCCGTCTTCTTGACAATTGACGCTCCTGTCATTGGAAAGCGCGAGGCGGATGAGCGTGTCAGGTCTGATGAGAGCCTCACCGCACCCATGTCAGGGGCACAAGCGAAGAACGATAAGAAGGGAGGGGCCCTAGGACGGCTGATGGGCAATTTCATTGATGCGTCTCTGACGTGGGAGGATATTTCTTGGCTTAGAAAACACGCACCAGGGTTACCGATTGTTCTGAAAGGCATACAGACGGCAATGGACGCCGTGAAGGCCATGGAGGCCGGTGCCGATGCGATATATATCACGAACCATGGCGGAAGGAGCTTAGACACGGCTCCTGCTACAATACTAGTGTTGCTGGAGTTGCAGAAGTGCTGCCCTCAGATCTTCGATAAGATGGAAGTGTACGTTGATGGCGGTATAACCAGGGGCACGAATATCTTCAAGGCATTGTGCCTAGGTGCCAGAGCTGTCGGTGTCGGTCGGGGAATGCTGTTCGCGCTGAACTATGGGAAGGAAGGTATTGGGCATTTCATAAACAGTGAGTCTAGCCCCTCAGACGGTTCTTAATGATTAAATAAGGAGAGACAAGCACTAACATATCGATAATTAGTTCTCACCGATGAATTGGTGACGACCATGCAGATGTGCGGTGTTACCAGCCTCGATCAGGTTCACCCTGGATTATTACATACAGGTGCTGTTGATCACTTGATTCCAGGAGGAGAAGAACATCCGTATGCAAAATGGAGGCCCAAGTCGAGAGGTAGTAAACTCTGATATAGATGTTGAGGTACATATACATACCGTCTAGATAGTTGTACTTGAAGATATACTGAATAAGTTGTTAGGTGTATGAAGAAAAGGAATAATAGTTACATAGGTACTAGGAAGTAGGTACCTAAGTCTATTCTTCACTGGCTCCCTATCCAATATCTTACTATCGTAGTATTCCGACACTCCCTGATTTTATCACGCGTCCCCGCAACACCACGACTTACMCCTTGGCACACCGCGTCCACTTCACGTCGTAGAATCTACGACACCCMCCCCTACGACAACCACACTGTCAAGTTTGCCAATTGATACCTGACAGCACAAATCGGAAAGGTACGTAAACGGTCCATGCATCCACCTGCCTCTTGAACCCGTAGTCCCACCATCAGCTGCCTCTCCATCTCCTCTGCCTCTCCATCTTTCACTTTTATTCCACACATCTCTCTCTTTAACCTCATTGCAAAATTTTCATCAAATTGCATTGTCCTTCCATCTCTACTCTCGCATCAACACATCATCCAGCTCTTCCCTTCGCATTGCCTTCATCATGGGAGGTGGCAACGCGTACTCCTGGAATCGGCCCTCCATGCTGGAGTACATCTTTGGGATACCGAGTTACGAACCTAAGAAAAAAAACAAGCGAAGTGTTGACAAGCAAAGTGCTGGCAGGCGAAGTTCTGACAGGCGAAGTTCCGACAAGCGAAGTGCTGAAAAGGTCGCCACCAAAGATTCCGTGCCCTTGCCGTTTGATGAGCAGTTTACCCCCATTGTGTTCGACGAAGAGACCAGGAGGAACACCGAGGAGAACGTTAGGAGAAGCTTTGAGGACTACATCGACACTGAAAACAACACTAAGACTGATACCGAATGTAAGACCAGAAGACACGCCAGGAAACCCAGCAAGAGCAGCATCAAGAGCAACACCTCAAATTCCGACACCGATTCTTCATCGCCCGTCGGTCCAAAAGTGCGCCCCAAGAAAACTGTCCGCATCACCACTCCCGATAGTCCGCCCGGTTCCAAGCTAGCAGAAGCCGACAAGAAGGAGGAAGTCAACGACCTTGAGGATCCATTCGTCGAAGTATACCTCTGGAAAGACAAAGTCAAGACCACAATGTCGGATTCTAGCGATGATAGCTGGAATAGCGACGAGGATGGCATGTTGTGCCTCATGCACCAGAAGGGCAGCACGTGAGTGTTACCTATAATTAATTTTCTTATACTATTATTTTTTATGCCATCATAAACGAAATCTTCACAACTTGCATGACCACATTACTAATTGAAATTCACCAGCTGGGTCGACATCGCCAGCGTCCTCCAGCGCAGCAAGCGTGAGACGAAGCAGCGCTACAAGCACCTCAGCACCATGGCCGAGGAAGGCGGCCTCACCATTGAGATCCTCGCCAACCTGTACGAGGAAGATCTCAAGCGCGAGGAGAAGTTCAAATCGCTGAAGCGCTCGACCTCGAACGCAAGCCACAAGTCCAAGGCAGCCAAGTCTCCGGATGCGACGACTAAGGGCAAGGGCAAGCCCAACACCAAGAAGAAGGCCAACAACGACAACACTAGCGCCAGTGGCGAAGACGCATCCAACTCCAAGAACAATGACAATGACAAGAAGAAGAAGAAGCACAAGCGCATCATCTCACTCTCCAGCTCTTCCTCGTCCTCCAACGACGCGACCGGCGCGCCCTCCCCCTCACCCAGCAGCTCCACTAACAACGGCAACGGCAACCCGCGCTTCCTCGACTTCGTCGACAGCCTCTGCGACCGGTACCCGGACCGCAAGCAGCTGACGGCGGACGAGTTCTACAGCGAGCGCGACGTCAAGGCGCTGTCGGTGCTCGAGGCGCGCTACCGCACCGACAAGTGGATGTACATCGCCGCGGACTTCACCAACGCCACGGGCCGCATAGTGGATCCCGAGCTGTTGCAGTATAAGTTCGAGTCGGAGGACTAAGGTACGACTAGTACTAGTAGGGCAGAGACAAGGACAGAGAGAAAAAGAGTAACTGTGACTGACTGCTTTTGTGGATATGCACTCCCCTCGACTTATCTACGGATGAAAGGGTTGTGTTTGTGAGTCACCTCTTCAGGAGAGTTCGAGCGTCAGTCATCAGAATGCGCAAACGCGTAAACTGCATATGGCAAGGACGGAAAATTCAGGAGTTGGTCAGTTTGTTTTTGAGGGTTTTCGTTTCAGGGTTCTGCTTTAAAGCTACCCCTACGGTTGTACATGAGGACAGTCGCGAGCTGTACCTACATTTGTTCCTGTGCTCTGGCACACGGGAAGGGAAGTCTGAGAACAACTTCGATTCAGGGAGGAGAGGCATATGCCCCGTTTGTTTGGTCTGGCCAGCACGAAAGTCGGTTACACTGACTGGCTACATCGACTGCCATGTTCCACGAGAGTAGCAATCAATAATAACACAGTGGCTGCTATTGCATAAAATCATGGTTGGTGACTATATGGCCTTGTAGTGGTGATAATTCTCTATTGCGCCCACGTAAACCACAAGCTGCTCAAGGCTTTTTCTTCCAATGAAAGGTGCAGTGGATCTCTATACCTAGGTTAACTAACTGGAGAGAAGGGCATGATGCTTTAGTTTAAACCCTATAGAAGGATCATAGTGAAAGGGTGAATCCCTCTTTCCAATGCGACGGAGCGATGTATATATCAAGTTCTCTTCCGAGACAGCCACATAATACCCGACCGAATGGTCGTCCAGAATTCAAATTCAAAAGTGGTATTCACATATACACACTGTCGACCGTATCTCATCTGGAGCAGAGAGAGCTATGTGCCTAAAAGTCATAATCGATATCACAGCCMCCCTCCCTTCCCGTATCCCGTTCTATTAGCGAGAGCCTTTTCCGGGAGCCAGTGCCTACGCCTACCTATAAAGGCTATATAAACCCCTTTCTTTTTTTAAGTTTCATGTCGTGCCGTATAAACCGACCCCCGTGCCTATCCGAATCTATTTACCAAGATTGTAGAAAACGAAAGTAAACGCCGCTACCTTTTGAGCCCTTCGTGAAAGATGTCCTTAGACCTTGACCAGCCAGATCATTGACCTATATCCATATGATGCATTCATGCCTCGTCCGAACCTAATAATCCGTTCCCTCGCAAGAAAGTAATGAATTTGTTGAAACTTATTAACACCGTAAGTATTTTATGGCACAAGAGCCTCGACATGCCTCAGCAGTGAGGGCAATGAATGGCGGATTTGCCGCGGAGAGCCGATGGTCCCTTACGCCGACGACTTCCTAACGCGGGCATTCCGTCTCCAGGTTGAGAGTCATCTCCTGTCTCGAAGCGCTCATTGCCAACCATAATGACCTTTATTACATTGCTGAGCCCCACGGCTAAGCTAGCACGGCCGATCCGAACCATTGGCCCGAGATTGGTGACGAAAAGATGCCCATCGTCCTCAATCTTCGGGCACAATGGAAGAGTTTCCCACGTCTCCCTTGTGCCAAAATGGGAGAACATCCATATCTCCCAATTATCTTGGGGAATATGGCCATTTGGGGGTTGAGGAGCTTGATGATGACGGCGGCGAAGGCCATTTAGCTGCGTAGGAGGATGGGGATCTTGCGGGGTATCAGCTTGAGGTTTGTCCTTTGTTTTCCTTCTAACCCCAACCATGATCCCAGAGGGTAAAGCATCCCACGACCCGGGATTCTTGATCGTCCGTTTCGACTCCTTGGCTCTTTGCCATGGACAGCATGTCTTCCTCGTTGGAGACGCGGGGTCGCAAAAGCATAGCGACTCTCCTTCATGCTGTGGGCTATAGGTTTGTATCACAAGGTCTCGGGTATATGATTGAAGATATGCCAATGTAAAAGTCCACAATGCAACAGAACCGCATCGCATCCGCCGTGGCCTTGAGTGAAAACATTTCATGCTCTTTGGCTGGACTGGGTCGACTTTGAAAGTGTATATCGCTCTGAGTGTCTGCGAATCTACTAGATCCACACTCTCCGATCGAATAACGAGAAAGAAACCCAACTCCGGTAAAGCCTGAACTGAAACAAGCTCACGCGGTTTTAGATTTGCAACATTCATCACATCAAAGCTCCAACCAGCACCTTCTTGAGTGGCGATGCATACTTGACCTTCACGAGTCGAGGCCATGACTTGAGCGGGAAACCCTTTAAATATTGTCAGTATCACTAAGCTGATTGTATGAAAAGTTTTGAAGTCTACGCACCCTTTTCCGCAAGACAGCCTACGGAGACAAGTGTACTGTCCCTGATAAGCGCGAAGCTGCTGGGTCCCGCATGGTTTGCTCGAAGCTCTGTAATCATACCGTCCCGCCGAATTAGTAGTAAAGAGGGGATGAACGTGGAATCGTCCGGCACGAAGAAGAACGCTTCTGGTTTATGTCGATCTGGCTCTGCTCTTATCACAGGGCCCCATTGAAACCCAACAAGATTCCAGAGGAGGACTTTGTCTGCTGTTAAGAGGGCTAGCCAATGAGACTCTTCGTCAATGCACATAGCCAAGATTGGAAACGGTATGATAGACGAGTCTTCGTGTTCGCCTAGCACGTAGCTCTTGCCGCCAGCCTTGATATCCCACACTCGGACTACCCGGTCTAGTCCTACAGATACAAGGTGGCCATCCGAGCAGGCTGATAGTAGGGCGACGTCCAGAGCATGGCCGCTGCTCAAGGTCTTCACCGAAAGTAAGGAATCGCCATCCGAGTCACCACCTCTCCTGGACTCCGCTAATTCGTCCCACAGCAGATAATTCATTAGTAAACGAACTGCAGCTGCCACGACTAGTATAGTAACAACAAAGGGGACTGATTGATGGCGCCAAAAATCATAAACAGCTGGTGGAAACCATGGTTCGTTGGTCGAGAGACTTCGATCTGATCCCTTAAGCACGAATATTGTGGGATGAAAGACTCTTGCGATATAGCTATGCGCATTCGGTTTGATAACGTGTATGAGTTCCCGAGCTGTTTCATGATCTTGAAGCCCTAGCCACGACGCCGGGCTCCTGCCTTGATGAACTTCGGTTAGAGGCGAAGATAGTGATAGGTCCTTGTGTCTAGGATAGATACGAGCGATGCCGCCCAGCGTCTTGAGCACGCCTCCATTCTCAAAGAAGTGCCATTGAGCGATGAGAACGAATCCAACCATGATGATAGTTCCAGCAATGCGTGTCGACATAGCAATTCTGCCCTGCAACATCGCATCGATCCATGTCTGATGCGGTTGTACTTCAGAAGCGGAGCGATGAGATCGGATTGAAGCCTTTGCAAGTGCGTCACTGAGCTCAGTCCGTCGAACATCAACGCTAAGTACTGAGAGAAAAAAGGTTGACAAGTAGAAGAAGTCAAATATCAACGCGATGGCAGCGAAGTTGCAAAATGCGGCAACACCCGGGGACACAATCTTTGAGAGGACGTATAAGATGACTAGATTTTGAGTCACACTGAAGAGTGCAATGTAACCTGTCTCACCCAGGGCCTGGCTGATCCTTTTGCTCGTGTTATCTTCAGACGGGGTGAGGATGACGGCGTTGATGAGCCGAAATATGTTCTCGAGGCTCATACAAAAAATGACTACAGGATATCCTAAACGTGGTATCCTCGACAGATCAATCTTAAGTATGGCGCATAAGGTGAAGCTCGAAAAGATGGCGAGAAATATCTGCGCTATAACCGTGACCATTAATCCTACTCTCGACTTTACAGCCCGTAATTTCGATAGGCATAACCAGAAGTAAATGATAACGAGTGTATAGGCTAGTCCCAAAAGTAAGACATCCTGAGACGACAGAGGTCGAAACTGAAACTCGTATAATTCACTGGTCTTTCCGTTCGGAGCATACTCGAAGATATCCCAATTATCGACTATCCTAGATTTGAGGGCTTCGACTCTCTCCTGCCATAAACGACCTACCGGAGAGTCCCGGTGGTGGACGAGAGTAATGACAAGGGCATCAGCAGCAACGAGCCGTCGATCTTGGAAGCGCTTCCCACTAAAGACAGTTGAATGTCTCAGAGTTATATTGACAGATGTCGGTTGGGTCTTCTTTTCGTTCGCTGTAGCAATGATATCATTGTCCAATTCTATGCTTTCAGAAGAGCACGACCAATATTGAAGCGGGGACTGAAAGAACCAAGACTCGTTCGTCAGGCCATTGACAACATGGTAGGCATCACGCTGGTCCGGCGTGAGATCCGTGATCGTACCATTAGGCATGTCGACCCCGTCGGCGGTCTGGCGTCGCGGGCTAAAGTTTACAGTAGGACCAAGGAGCTCATCTTGTAATTCCAGAGCACTCAGCAGGACAGTTTTATTGAGGGCTTGGAAATAACTTCCATGTACCCATACCGAGCGCATAATAACATCAGGCTCGACTCTATTCTTGTCGTCCAGAGGAAGAGTATCTGTCCAGGCATATTCGGGAAGAATGGACGCGCCATTGGTGAAGTCGGTGGTGTAGAGAAATGGGAAGGGGTATATGAGGACGGCGGCGACGGCGACAGAGACTAATAAGGTGGTGATGACATGGCTAGCGGCGTATCTTCCGTAACGCGCGAAGGCGCGGCGTAACCAATTCGAGTCGGTTAGTACGGGAGGTTCGGTAGTCCTTGAAATGCAACGTCAATTAAACCATAGAGAGGCGAACTGGCGGGGCTGAGCACAACGTACCCTCTAATAAAATAGAGTAGATACCAGATCATCCTTCATATACGGAGCGGGCAGTCATCAGCTCGCGAGCTGCCCACGATAACACAGCGCGCGTGGAGGATGAGAGGCAAGTGGCCTTTCGAGTGATCACAGGAGGGGCGCATTATACTCTCGAAGTATCACATGCGAGGAAGAGGCAGGATCTTGAAGGAACTCGACGCAGATGTACGTAAGGTCAGGTATTTTAGTCAAGATTTAGGTAGCTATTGGAGGAGACATGGTCGTGTCGAAGTCTAAATGATAGGTCTGAAAACGGAAAACCGAGGCTAGCAGGTATTCGATGGAAAAGCAGGGCCAAGGTGAAAGGCGGGAAATCGGACATGGAGACGCTATTTCGACCTTCGTATTTCATAACAGGGAATTGATTAGTGAAAGTACCAATGGAAAGATGCTAGAAGAGGGCTAAAGCGGCGCCGCCCGTCCTAAGTGCTTTTCTACTGTCTCGCACTTAACTTGACCGAGTTAAGCAGCCCATCTGGTTTGCGTAATCGGGCAGATGCGAGGGAAAAAAAGATTGGGTCGATCTGTCGGGCGCGCTTGAGGATATGCAGCGGCAGGTAGGCAGGTCTGTGTATAGGTAACTTACCAATTCGCCTTACGTATTGCACGCGATATTCCCGGGAAGAGGTTTCCAGACTTTGCGACTTTCCAAGTTCCATCGTTAATGCCAACTTGAACTAAGTTGGACTTGGATGTGCGCCGCCGGCGGGGCGGATTAGCGGGACTCGCGGGCAACCGGGAGAGTTACCCATTCCCCTGCTAGTCCAGCCCAGATAGTGCTGCCATACCCCCTCTCAGCCCCTCCAGCTCTTCCCATTTTACAGTATTGTTCTCCACCTCTGCCCCTCACCAGTCATATCTTCCACTTCTATGAGATCTGTTGCAGCTGGCCTTCTTCACCTTTCCATCACCAACCCAACATGATGCCGACAGACTTGACAACGCATCGCATCGCTCGATGAATTGTCATTCCCCAACTGATGAATAGATTTTTCAGAAATGATCTGCAAAAAGCCGCCACGACAGTAGAAAGAATTGTTAAGCCAAGGTAGTAAGTGAGCTAGCTGTTCAGCGCGGCTTTATACTAGGGAGGTAGGTCTACTAGTCGAAACGCATAGTAACAAAAAAGTAAGGAAAAATGCACGTATAACGTATAACTCCGGTGAAGGTCTTGAGAAAGACTGAAAGCCTGAAAGCCTGGGGGGACCATTAGCCTTTTAAATATTTATAGATATCTATCATTTCCCATCGACCCATAATGTAGCTTAACTGACCGCTTATATTGCGACCTAATAAGATTCGAACTCCATCATAATGATGACCAACATAGAAGGCGGGGTTCGTCAAGTGAGAATCAGCTCATTTTCTCTCGCGATGCCTTCGATTGGCGTACGGTAATTGGTGCATCAGGGGCAGATTAGGCAAGGGCTTTCCTAATGAGATCTGCTAAACCCAGATTCCCGGGGATGCTAAAGTAAAAATCATCCCATAATCTTAACGCTAGATCCGATCCGAGAAAAAAGTCTGTAGGGCTGAGCGCATCAGGCACCGTTCCTAGAAGGTGCATCCCTCCTCGATATCGCATCTTTGCCAGATCTTCAGGTCGTATGACTTACCCCAACAGCCCAATAGCCACCACCGCTTTTGGCAAAGGTGCTACTGAGGCTGCCACCGAAGCTACCTGTACTGGGTCCCCTGCGACGACAGGGTCTACTGATTCGGGGAAGATGGAGGATCCAAATGAAGATCCCATTGCGGAGTTGATCACTAGCTTCAACGAACTAAACGCTGGTGTAGTAGAAGAGTTGGATGAGGAACCAAGCCCGTTGGAATTTATGCGGTATGTTGCAAGGAACACGCCCTTCGTCGTACGCGGCGGTGCCAAAGACTGGCAGGCGACGAAGCGCTGGACTGCGACTTATTTGCGAGAGTCGCTTGCCGGGCATCGTGTCAACGTCGCCGTGACGCCGCTCGGCAATGCTGACGCTCCCACTGTCATGGAGGGTGAGCAGGGTCTAGTTTTCGCTAAACCCCACGAAGAAGACCAAGTTTTCGAGGACTTCCTCGATTATTTAACGGCGCAGGAGAAAGCTAGCCAATCTTCGTCTATAGGCCATGGGGAAATCAGATATGCGCAAACCCAGAACGACAATTTACGGCATGAGTATTCCTTTCTCTACTCGCAGGTCCCGCCGTCGATCCCCTTCGCGCGTATCGCACTCCAGAAAAACCCTGACGCCATCAATATGTGGATCGGTAGTTCCAAATCCGTGACGGCCTTGCACCGCGATAACTACGAGAACGTGTATGTACAAATTACTGGGCGTAAACATTTCGTCCTTCTGCCCGCTCTCTGCCAGCCGTGCGTAAACGAGCAGGAACTGCTGCCTGCTTCCTACTTTCGAAGAGAAGACGGTCTTCACTTGCAAAAAGAAGATGGCGATAAAGTCCCCTTCGCAACCTGGGATCCAGACGAACCGACCAAGCGAGCTACTAAGTATTCATATCTTGCGAGACCGCTGAGAGTTACACTTGAACCGGGTGATATGTTCTATCTACCGGCTATGTGGTGAGTGCTAATATTTGCGCAAGCCCGTCATCTTTTAGCTGATAAGTCAACTTCTTAGGTACCACAAAGTCTCGCAGTCTTGCTCGGAGGAAGGCATCTGCGTTGCGGTCAATTACTGGTAAGGCCTTTGATAGGTCCTATATACATCTTCCTTCCTATCATAATACTTACCCAACCTCTTAGGTATGATATGGAATTCAGCGGACCACTCTATCCTTTAACCTCCTTAGTCCGCACTCTCGGTAATCGAGCGAATAAATTGATTTAATTCTTCTAATATTGAAGAAACTCAATAAGATAGGCACGGGTCACAAGATATTTCGAGTTGGTAAGTTACTTATTTCATTACGAATTCCTAATCTACGAACAAGTAGAACTGGGCAATGCATTGTAACCCCTATTCCTAACAAGTAACGCCAATCATCAAGGTTCATGCTACGTAACCAGTACTCCGAGCGCCTTGCCATCAAGTATATGAATAAGTCAACGACTCCCAGCTAACTCTCTGGAGTCAAGACTCCCTTAGCATCTAGACATTAGCTCAGGCCCCCAGTGGATGTCGCGAGTCGTCATCCAAGAACCGGGTCTTGTCATCGTTAATCTTCCTTCTGAACAGAGCTAAGTCGGCTAAGAGGTCCTGCATGTTATCCTGGACAGCATTCGCCTTCTCCTCATAGACATCGGATTCGTAACCATCATCTTCGTCATAGTAGGCCTCATCAACGAGATCCTGTCCTCCATCTGCATTCTTCTCCAGTTCACCATCCGGCTTCTCCTTAACAGGCACCTCAGGAATCGGATTCTTCAGGCTGTCAAGCGCAAGCTTGAGATGCAGTCTCAAAGCTTCGTTCTCGGTCTGTAGACTGCGAATCTTGCCCTCTGCCACCAAGCTTCGCTCCTCCATCATGCGCTGCATGGCCGTGACGCGGTTCTGGTACTCCTCCAGGCGCTCTTCGCTCTCCTTAGTCTCCTTCTCTCTGCGTCGCGAGTCCGAAACGGATAACTGCAACAGCCGAATCTCCTCTGCCATGGCTTCGATCTGCGCGTCCCGCTCCGCCGTGCTGATGTGGTCCTGGTTGACCACGGCGCGCGTACGGATTCGCTTGGCTTGATCTGCGTAGCGTAGCGTAGACAGAGTCTCTTCGTAGTCTGATGGCGAGATGCATGCGATCATGGCTGTCTTGCTGTTGCCTCCAAGTGAGTCCTTCAGAAGCCACGTCAAGATAGAGTCTCGGTAGGGTACAATATCCCTGCTCCGTTTACCAGAGCGCTGCTGCTTCGGATCGGCGAGCGCTGCTATCACTCGGCCGAGCGTTGTTAGGGACTTGTTGATGTTGCTACCCTCGCGAAGTCGTGCGCCAGTTGCCTCGGTCGACTTGGCTCGCTCGCTGCCCGCTAGATCGACTAGTCGGATGCGCGAGCTGCGCTCCGTAGTCTCGTCCGTCTCCATGTCGTGGTGAATCTGCTTCAACATGATTGTAAACACGGCATGGCTTCGACTACTGGTGTCGTTCATCTTAGTGCTGGCTGTCGTGCGGCTCTTATCTCCGGTCATCATGTAGCGAAGAATCTCATCTAGGTTGCGCACCGGCACCTCAGTCAAGTCCTTGACGTACGGACCCTCGGTTGGCGACTCGCGGATCTTCAGGTAGTAGGGAGGCTGGTTGGGCGACACGGGAACGAGCAGGTCACGCACGTGCTCGTTGTAGACCTCGAAGTATGAGACGCGAACATGGTACGAAATATTCGGTGATTCGTTTTGCGCGGCCTCGATGCGCTGGAAGAGATCTTCGCAGGTACGTGGGATAAGACCGGGCTGGTCGGCTGTGCCCATCATGGTGTACGATTTACCAGAGCCGGTTTGGCCGTAGGCGAAGATGCAGGTGTGGTAGCCCTCGAAGTTATGGTCAAGAAATTCCTCACCCAAACAATTGTACACGTCTTCCTGTTGGGCATAGTGTCTGTCTCTTGTATCGTGGCTCCAGAAGGAGTTGTCGAAGGTAAATGACTTCTCCTCGATCACCTTGCGGGACTTCGCTTTCGCATTCGCCGGGTCGCTGTCATTCGGGACATGGAGTGTAGTCATCTGAGTGATCGGATCCATGCTGATGAGGCATTCCGCACCTCGTTCGATCTCTGATACCATGTCAGCTTCAATCAATTGAACATAATGTGTAGATAATTGCATTTCGCACCTCTGGGCAGAAAAGCCCTAACTCGCACCACCACGCGAACATTTCCTCCGGAATCCATTCTCATGTGTGGTGGTAGGGTTCCATCTCGAGCACGCAAAGAAGGTGTCGAGGCAGAGGAGCGGATGGCCCTCATATTGTCAGGTGAGCTGATAAATCGTTTGTCGAGCAGCATTCCAGCCAGTGTTTCGCAGATGTCGTCGACGACGTGCCTGATGCGCAGCTGGTATGTGCGGTATAATTGTGGGATGCCGTAGACGGGCATCTGCACTCTGATGGGGAATGTGGACCGGGCGTGGGCTTTATTTACTGTGCGCTCGCCGTACAGGGGCTGCGGTTGCCGGGGCAGCGGGGCTGGTGCGTGTGGGATGGTGCACCCTAAGCACCGTGCTAATTGAGTGGGAAGTTTGCACCTTGAACTGTGCAGATGGCGACGCGATTGCCCCGCGACTGTGACGTGGGACGTGTGATGGGTAATTTGTAATTTGAAGGAGGGGCTGTAATACGCAGATGTGAGCACATGTTAATGAAATGGAACGGTGATGAGAGGAACAGTCGAAAAGACCCGGGTGCATTCGGCTGTGAAATTCGTGTTTGTAGTTATTTCTATGTATATTACGGCGTCGTCTATGTTGTGCAACCAAAACAAGCAAACCTGCCCTGTTAATCTCAGCCGTCACACACCAACGCCTGCTATAAATCAAATTTAAGTCTACAGGTACCTGACTTCAATAAATGCATTCATCACCCAGCAAGTCTATGGTCTCGCAAGACCCTTCCCCAAGAGCTCGTTTCCAACCTCGTCAATGAGAGAATCGCCGGGGAATTGCTTCTTCTTGGCCAGCACGGTCCCCTGCGCATCCATTGATCTCAAAAGGTCTATCAACTCTCCATCCATTGGCATACAGTAGGCTAGGAACCCCAGCGCCAGTAACATGCCATCAAGCGCCTCCTTCGACTTGTCCTCCTGCGATATAGCTTCTAATACTGAAGCAGCCAGTTCTACCTGGTCTTCCTCGGGGAGAGCATCACCTGATTCCCGTCTCCTCTCGGAGTTCGCGGTAGCAATATTGAATAGCAATGATGCCGCCGCCACACGTATATTGCTGTGACTATCATCAAGGAAGCTAGATGAGATAAGCTGCGTAATAGCGCTTCGTAAATGTGGGTGTTCGAGGATCTGGCCCGCGTAAAGGTGGCTTGAGAAGAGATTACAAGCCATGTGCAACGTAACCAATCGTAGAGCGTAGGGACACTCGGGTTGCTTATTCACAGCATCCAAAAGAGTGATAACCGTCTCGTGGCCTTGCTCTTCTGCGAAATAGCCACTGAGTCGTGGGTCCACCAGCGCACAACGGAAAAGGTCCACAACGGCGAATAGAACTTCCCTAGGCAGCTTGCTCACAGAAGAGCGTAGAAAGCTCGAAAATGAGTGTAAATCGGGTAATGTAGCCTCCGCGGGCCCCTCTTTTGATCTGAGTTCGATAAATTGCTTCACGCTCTGAATCGAAGGGTCGTCGGCCGTTGGTCCTAACTTATCTAGAAGCTTATGAAGCGGAGGGATCTTCTCGTATAGAACCGGTTTCGGCTCTGCATTGGCAAAGTGGCGTATCTTAAGAAGGTTATGTGGATGATTGGGAACCGCCATTTGAGCTAGGAGGGTCACGGTTCCCTTGAGTCGAGCTGGATCTGCACCCATCCATCGCTCCTCTTGTTTTCCACGGACGAAGGTAATGAAGGTAGGCGTTGCCGTGATGGAGTACTTTTGCGCTACGTCAAAAGCTAGGGAGGTGTCGACCTTGACCAAAGTGACTTTATGGCCATGCTCCGCGGCTAGGCTGTCATATAAGGGGTAGAGTGCCTTGCAGGGACCGCAAGATGCCATAGTGAAGAACACGATAGCGCAATGATTCCTGGCGGCGTCTAGTACTTGGTCCAGTTCCGTGAGATTTTTGACGATCCGCACAGTTGAAGTTCGAGGGCCGGCCGAAGAGGCATTGCCATTAGTATGCGGCTGGACATTATTTTGGATACCAAGCAGTCCGCCTTGCTGAGCCTTCCTCTGTTCAACCATTTGCGTGAGTTGAGGTTGCAGCATCCTGCCAAATGGCGAATCTAGCACAGCTTGGGGCATATTCGCGATGTGACTCGGTATTCCCTTCCCTAGTAAGAACATGGCAAAATCATTGCTGAAGTTGTTGCAGTTGTGTCGAAACAAGTCATATGCCTATGAGGTCAATACAGAGAGCCCGACACGCGGGGTTGACGGACTTACTTGAGGAGTGTATACTTCTCTGAGGGAATCAAGATATTCCAAGATTACTTTCATTGGCAGTTGGGTTTGTCCCAGATGTATTCGTTCTAGGGGAGGTCCTAGATGTGAAGTCCCCGGTTGGATCACATTAATGCCACTGTCGTAGACATACTCCTTGCCTTGCAGCTCGATCGAAGTGTGGTAAATAGCATCAAGCTGAAAGCCTAGCAGGCCAAGAGATAGCTGCTTGGCTAGACCGTTTGACAGATCGTAGACAAGGAGGTGGACGTCCATCGTGGGTTGTAGTCTATAGAATCTCTTACAAGTCCGTATTATCACCCGATCTTGAAACAAGATGTACCTGGCAGTTTATGGAATGAAGAATTGACGTGGTATTATATCTATTTCTTGAGCAATTGAGAGGAACAGAAACTTCGCGACGCCGATGCCAATAATGCCGTAGAAATCAAAGTGCGACTCTAAAGAGTGAAATATGCAGTTGTAGTGAGAGGCAACAAGTTGTACGTCAGAAGGCAGTCGCAATTGTTAAGCTGCCTGTATAACAGTACCTTCTAGTAACGGAAGGTACGTACCTACCCTACCCACGGACTTGGATTGCGGCTGATCTTCAGAGTCTAGTGGCTGTTCGCCGTGGCTGTGTTTATCGGGGCCTGTATAAGGTACAGGTGGATAAGCAGATAGGGGACAAGGGACCCATAACTGCCGACCCACCACGTATACGCCACCACAGGAGTCGCGTAGACTGTAATTACTTTGTAAGGCCAACTAAATTCCAGGTCATTCACGTTCAGGGGTCAGGATAAGGAACTTTGAACTTTGAAATTGGAGGAAAATCTTCGAGATTGCATTTTGAACAAGTAGCGTTGCCTCGTGTTCGCCCCCCTTTTCAACAATTATCCTATTTAACACGACGCCCCTATCCGGCATTGATCCTCGCATCCGCCTTGGTTTAGACTTTTTCGTAGCTGAGTTGCATGTTCTAGCCACTCGTTCTACTCTTTCTCCCTTTTCTCTCTTTTTTTCCTTTCCCTTTCTTCTCCTTTTTCTCCCTTTCAAGTTTCCCCGATCTCGCTTGGGGATGCATCGCATTTGAAGGTTATGAGGAGAACATCAGGATCGTTGCCTACGAAGCAAGTCCGACACGACCCTCACGAGAAACCCGCGCGTTACGACTCGGGACACCGAGAACCCGGCATCGTGGAGAAGCTACAAGCCGCAACCATGAACCAGGCCCAGAAGACGCGATGGCTGAAGACCACGGCCATCGTTGTCTTCCTGGTGTTCCTGTTCTACTACTTTTCGCCGAAGGGAGTGGAAGTATATAAAGGTCATGGTAAGGCTCATTGAACAGGAACTATGTTACTTTAAACAGCATCTAATCGAGACCCTACAGTATCACATTCTGGCGGCCAGATCCCGTCCGATTCGTCATACGGAACCGAGAGATGTACAAAGTCCTTCTCCAAGGACAAGCCGATTATACAATATGTCCTCATGATCGACGCCGGTAGCACTGGATCTCGAATCCACGTCTACAAGTTCAACAACTGCGGACCGACCCCGGAGCTCGAGAAGGAGGAATTCAAGATGACTGAAAAGAGCGTTGGTGGTTTGAGCAAGTACAAGGATGACCCGATTGCCGCTGCGAAGACCTTGGATGATCTCATGGAAGTCGCTATGAAGACCGTTCCCGACAAGCTGAAGGGTTGCAGTCCGGTCGCTGTAAAGGCGACTGCTGGTTTGCGAATGATTGGCCCGGAGGCTAGTGAGCGAATCCTGGAGGCCGTTCGCACTCACCTTGAGAAGGACTACCCCTTCCCAGTCGTCTCGAAGGAGGAGAACGGTGTTGCGATCATGGATGGTTCCGACGAGGGTGTATATGCCTGGATCACTACTAACTACCTTCTTGGCAAGATTGGAGGCCCCGAGCAGAGCCCGACCGCAGCTATCTTCGACCTTGGTGGTGGTTCCACGCAAATCGTCTTTGAGCCTACTTTCAAGGGAAGTTCTCACGGCGGTATGCCCGAGAAACTGGCTGAGGGCGACCACAAGTACGACCTCGACTTCGGCGGACGAAAGTTCGAGCTCTACCAGCACTCTCACCTTGGCTACGGTCTGATGGCCGCTCGAAACTCGATCCACCTGAACTTACTCCACGACATCTATGCCAAGGAGAAGAACAAGAACTTCTTAAAGAAGCCCATTCTCAACCACCCTTGCATCAACGCCGGCCAAACCGACACCATCAAGGTCAAGCTCGGCGAAGACAGCCCCTTGGGTACCGGCGAACTGGAACTTAACGTGACCGGTCCCACAACCCCAGCTCCGGCCCAATGCCGCGCGCTCGCCGAGCGAATCCTATACAAGGACGCGGAATGCAAGTTGGCGCCCTGTTCCTTCAACGGCGTACACCAGCCGTCGCTAGCCAAGACCTTCGCCACGGAGGACGTCTACATCTTCTCGTTCTTCTACGACCGCACCAAGCCGCTCGGCATGCCCGACTCCTTCACCCTGCGCGAGCTGCACGACCTCACCCACGCCGTGTGCGGCGGCGAGGAGTCCTGGGACGTCTTCAGCAACATCCCGGAAGCGCTCGAGGAGCTGCGCGACCGTGGCGAGTACTGCTTGGACCTCAACTTCATGATGGGACTTCTGCACACGGGCTACGAGATGCCCATTGACAGAGAGGTCAAGATTGCCAAGAAGATCAAGGGCAATGAGTTGGGATGGTGTCTGGGAGCCAGGTAAGCTGAATATCCTTTTAAACCCTTTATTTTGTTTGATATACAGTTACTAACTTTACACAGTCTTCCCCTACTATCCAAGAACTCCGGGTGGTCCTGCAAGGTCAGCCAAACCTACTAATTACATCGCCTTAACGAGATCAAGGGCATGGTATAGAAAACCCTTTAGAGATTACTAGGTACCTAATGAGGAAGGCATGGAACATCGAAAGGTGAATGGATGCCCTATGAGGCCGGCGTTCAGGATTATGATGATTGTAAAGGTGGTGTTGTACGAAGCACGGCTCTAGTAGCATTCCCGTCTTCAATACAGAAGAGGCGTAGGAGCCTTAGAGAGCTAAAAACACGCACAAAACTATGAATGAAATATCAGGATACGGTTAGACATGATACCTAGTGACTTATTTTGAAGTTTGGCTTGCTTTTATGATTATGGCTATTGATGTTCTATGTAATATGTACTCCGGGGTATAATAACTTTTACAACGGCGCCTCAACCAGACCCAAAACCTCTTCAATCACGTATTCCGCATTCACCCCCTCGAGCAAAGCTTCGATAGCTGCGAGGTCGCTGCCCCACTGCATACTTCTCTCCCGCTCAGGCGTCACTATCCTTATCCGATGGGGATATACCTTCTTCACGGCGAGCCCAACCAGCGACGGCGTGGCGTAATCAAGGCCATGCAGTGCAGCCAGACATTTCGAAAGCTGCTCGAAGTGTTTCGTAGCTTGGGGCGTGATGCCGCCACCGCCGGGAGCAACGGCTCGGTGCATACGTAGGAAGGATATGATATTCATCAGGTACCGCAGCACCTCGACGTCTAAGTTGACTTGCCGGGCTAGCAGGGCCAGAGACGCGATGTCGGATTCGCTGATGGACGGGAACGCGGATGAGACTGAGCTCGGGGCAAGGCTAGAGCCATCGTCCATGGTTACTTGATCTCCCCCCTTAAAATTGTTCGTGCTACGACTTCGGCTCGGCCGCGGCGTCGTCGTCGACTCGGCGAAGCTCCGACGAACCACGCTCGATGCACTATCCAAGCTTGCCGTCTCTCCTCCCTTTCTTCCCCCAAACACGACGCCATCGTCATCCTGCTCCTCCTCCAAGTGCGCAAAGCCGTCCTCGGGATCGTGCCAGTGCGAGACGTAGAACAGATCGTTCAAGTGCGAGACAAGCCGGCCCGCACCGCCGGTCTCCAGCACGGCGACAAATAGGAATTGCTTGGGCGCCGTCTGCACGCTGGTGCGCGTTAACATTCGACGCGTGCGGAGGAGCTCGAGGCACTGGATCTGCACGTCCTTGGGGGCGCGGTCGAGGTTCTTGGCTAGGATCACATTGGCGATCTGCGGTGGTGTTGTGGCTATCGTTGGGTATTGCTTTTCCGCCGTGCTACCGCTGTAGCCATGGAAGTACGATGATTCAGTCCCGCGACGTCGTAGGGGGGACACGGAAGGGGTGCGCGGACCAGGAGAACGCGGTGTTAGATGCGGCTGTGGAGTCGGGGCAGGAAGCTGGATTGCAAGGGCGAGGTCGTCGAGCGTGGTATGCGGCGTGCAATCTACGACGGCAGATTGAAGGCTGAAGGTCTGCGAGGCGACGAGTTGTAGCTCCTGGACTAGATTGTCGAGCTCGTCCGGCTCGGTGCTGACGATGCAGTGCTCGCGGCTGATGAGGCAGAGTAGCGCGGCTAGATCCAAGTCCTCCAAGCCATGAATCCTGCTCAAGAGATCCTCATCCGCCATCGAATCTCTGTCTGGTGAGTACCTCGCTATCCATGGAATCGCATTGGAACCAGTCCCAAGTCGCTTGGAATGCGGTACGGGGCAAATAGGTGTTGAAGGAGCTAAGTGCGCGCCATCCAATCTCGGAGCATTTAAATTCAATGGCGGGAGCCCGACTCCCTGGGAAAGCTCGGACCAGAATCCGGGTAGCTTCATCTCGACTTGGGATAACCTTAAACTTAACTTTGTCTACCGTCATACAAGCAAATCTTGATACACCATTTTAATCATTTTTTATTTGTATATTGGATTGAAATTATCTTGATGTTCATATTTCAATCCGATATACCTCCTCGTTCCGAAGAGGAGGGCAAAGTTTGAGTCGCGTTCATTGGCGTCTCTATTAGCTATTGGTCTGCTGAGCTAAGATGCCTAGAACTTCATAACTATCACGAGACAGAAATGTTTTGCATATAGCTTAGTACTCGTAGGAGTGAATAAGGCAAATGTTAGAAATAGAACAACTCCAGAGGTTTTACGCGCAAGTTAGAAGTATCGATAGCAAACATCGATACGTCATTACAATATCTGATTCCTCTGTGTAAACCAATGACGATATACTCAGCTTCGATGTGCTTAGTACCACCTAAGAATGAGCCCCATATAGCCTACAAATTGCACTGATTGTACAACCACATATGTTGTACATCGAGTTGCCTTCCACTTGAAATATGACAGCCAACACATATAATGACTCATTTACGCATTCCAATCGATTTTCTGGTTATCCTCCCCTTGTCTAAGACCGCCACTGCGCCCATCATATGTTAGTATGAAGGACTATATCAAGATGCCACATTGATTGGTAACAATGCGAGAATCAAGCACAAAACAGAAGCAGTACGTAATACTCACCTTCCCTTCCAAAACTTGGAGTCAACCTTGTCCTCCGAAGCAGGCGCCGCGCGGTCGTGCCGCTTCTCGAAGTCCTGGTTATGCCTTTCGACTTCCTGCTTCTGCTCGTCACTCAAGCCCGGCTTGACCCCAGGGATGGACTGGTTGTGGATTTTGGGGCTGGGGCTGTCCTTTCCCTGAGGTCCTTTCAGCGCCTCACCTCCGCTCTGGCTCGCAGCGTTGGCGATGCTCCCCCCAGTCGGGCTGCCTCCCGTCTCTGTGGCCTCTTTAGATCGAGATCCGCCGGACTGCGCGCTGGCATCTTCGGGAGATTTCTGGCCTGACTCGCGGGCGGCGGCATTGTTCATGCTCTGGTGCAGACCGGCCTTGGTAGGCCCAGCTCCAGTTCCCTTGCCCACGTCAGGTGGACTTGGGCCAGGGTGTTCAGATGCTTGCTGCGCATCACTTGACGACGGTTGGCTCTGGGGATTCTCTGCTTTCGGGTCTCCCTTTCCATCACCGTAACCTTGCTGCGCATAGTAGCGAGGGCTTGTGGCGAAAGTGCGGCAGGCTTGAGGAGCGCGAGTGCGGGTTGCCCGCAGAGCGTTCAAAGCGTTGTTGATACGAATAGCTACCATTGTGACTAAGTAATGACAAGGTAATAATGATTCTTCTAAGATTGTAATAGTTTATAGAAGAACAGAGAGGTTAGGTTTTGTAGAAGAAAACATTCAATAGCTTAGGAAACTCCAAAGCATTCATAACGGTGATGCCATATATGGCAATGATGAAGTATGACATCATGTTGCTACTCTTTGAGAGAAAGCTCGCCCTAGCGCTTGCAGGGTTCCGATTGGCATTTCATCATCTCTAAATGATGTTGGAAATGGAGGCTCTTCTGATGCAAGGTCGATCATATCAATATTCCGTAGGGCCGTGACGTTGGAATACCCGGTGGTGCTCTACTAAGGTGGGTAGAGAAGCGTGAGATCGATTTGTGTGGTAGCTTAATCCGATCTACTAAGGTACGCCAGATAGCACCAAGCCTATATCCATAGGAATACCCAATCCGTTCTTATGAAACCAATCGCAATCAGCGCCAAGATGATGGCGCTACGGGGAGTCTGAGTTTAACCTAGTGGAATTAAATGTGTCAATAACCAGAGATTGAATATAAGGTTCTTCATGATCAGACGATATTGTCGAGGTTAATACTTGTCTGAGCTCTGAGTGGATGCATGTGGCTACAAGGCATTGGAGGGGAATGTGGCTGCTTCCAGCCACTGTAATTGATCTCGTGCCCACTAAAAGCTCCCAAGCGGCCGAGTCACAGCGCCTTATCAGCTCCTTGTATCAGACAGGCATCGGCGAAGGTCCGACCAGCACTTACTTCATCCATTGGCGCTGCAGCCTTCAAACGAGTACCACTACAACATCAACAGCACAACGCCCAACGACTTCGAGTTACCAGTGACGGCAGTCGCACAAGCTCAGCTGCCCTTCTTCCGAAATCAGCTTTCCGAGCGGCGCATACAATTTAATTAATAAATCGATCTTTTTTGTTGAGCTCTCAGGAGCTTATTGATACTGCATTAGTCTACGAGACCGGCGGATCGCCTCGACTTCATCATGGCTTCTAGGAAGAAGGTCCTTTTGAAGGTATGACAAATACCACCCAACAATAACCATATCAATGTTCAACATGTCTCTGTTAGCTGACACATGGGATTTGTAGGTTATTATACTCGGCGATAGCGGTGTAGGCAAGACGAGCTTGATGAACCAATATGTACGTTGCGACCGCCGCTACGAGCAATCCTTCTCTGCGATTCCTCGGTTTCGACCCCAGGTATCCTGAAACTGATCTTCTATACTCTATAGGTCAACAAGAAATTCAGTGCCAGCTATAAAGCTACCATTGGTGCCGACTTCCTAACGCGAGAGGTTCTAGTCGACGACCGACAAGTCACGATGCAGGTACGAGAATGGCTATAAATGGACAAAGAGTTGTCAATGAGCGATGGCTAACAACAAGCAGCTTTGGGATACGGCCGGCCAGGAGCGCTTCCAATCTTTAGGCGTTGCGTTCTACCGAGGTGCCGATTGCTGTGTGCTGGTCTTTGACGTCAACAACTCCAAGAGCTTCGATGCGCTGGATAGCTGGCGAGACGAGTTCTTAATCCAAGCTTCGCCGCGAGACCCTGAGAACTTCCCTTTCGTAAGGAGCACCGTTCTACTATCGCTGGATGTCGACTAACAAGACTACTAGGTGGTGCTTGGAAACAAGATCGATGTTGAGGAGAGCAAGCGAGTGGTAAGTAGGTATCGATGACTAAGCAGGGTCAAGAACTGACGATATCCAGATCTCGAGTAAGAGAGCGGCTACTTTCTGCCACTCCAAGGGTGATATCCCCTACTTCGAGACAAGTGCAAAGGAGGCCATCAACGTCGAGCAAGCTTTTGAAGGTATACTTTCAATCCCGTCTCCGTTATCGCCCTCTTCTAACTTTATGCTCTAGTCATTGCACGGAATGCGCTTGCGCAGGAAGAGTCTGAGGAGTTCAGCGGAGACTTCCAGGACCCCATCAACATTCACATCGAGAACGACCGTGATGGCTGCGCATGCTAAGAGGTTTTGAGCCTAACATTCTAAGCATCTTATCTCTCTCACGTGCCCGCCATCCCGGTTGTCCTATCACAGTTAATCCGACTTGACTAGACCTTGTTCATTTATTTGGAGCTCGTTATGCCTTCTCAACCATCATTCGCCTCTTTGTATGAAAGATTTCAGGGGCTCTCAGGGACAAGTTACAGATTTGGGGGTAGTGGGATATCCAGAACCACTCCCATAATAGGTGTATAGAGCAGTTGATGCATTGCATTTTGTTTGTGTGCCGCTGGTACAAGTTCAGGGCTGTAAAGTTGAGTCTTAGGCGTCATCAAGGTTCATCGATTAAGGGCTCTCCATTAAGACATCTCGATATTTCCCAGTTAGCATTCAGAAGTGGTTGTTCATTCGCATCCTGTGATAACCTGTTCCGTTCTCTTGATTGAAAATGTGACTTTGCTGCCTAAATATATATGTAGAACGCGCAATCCCATTCTACGTTACTCCCATCGTCACCAGACCTCTCTATCACTAGAATGCTACTGCGTAGGGAGGCACATGCAATTGAGTAAGGGGGTGTGTTCGGGTGTGCTGACTTCATCCAATCACCTAATCCAGTAAAAGAGTTCAAGTCCCGCCTGTTCCGGACCCTTGAACCGCTAAGGAGACGCTACTACGCAGGGGCAAGGGATTCTGAGCMCCTCGGTGTCTGAGATCACCGACGGTGCAGGCTCAATCAAGCCGACCTACGACCTTCTCTGACATGCAGTAACTCACCACACACCCGTTTCAGAAATTCGTATCTACTCTCTTTTCGGATTTTCATTCCTTTTCTATTTCCTTTGGCGAGAGTGCGTTTGCGTGTTGTTCCCGGCTCCTATGCTTATTCCCCACGATCATCAATACCGAACCGATTCTGTCGCTCTTTCGAATATTAGATGAGTCCGGCTCACGCGACCGTTCTGACACCCCGGAGGGACTTTTAGACCACCCGCTTCCTGCGCTTCCTTCCTCCGAGCCGACGATATGGCATCGCAGGAACCACCGCCGTATACGGCCGTCGAGAGCGAGGCAGCATACGATGCTCCAAGACGAAGGCTTTCCGAACCGCCGGTGCCCCTAGAGAATATGTCCGCACCATCCTCGTCGTCCTGGGGCAGCATACCGAGCTTAACGCCGCGGAAGGGCGGGGCGTGGAATATGGCCAGAAGGACTCTGGGTATCAGTCTCTTGCTACTTACCGTGTTCCTCTGGACGACATCGAATTTCCTCGCGAGTGTGAGTATTCTATTCTAGGAGAAACAAGGTGCAATATTCCTGGGCGTCTTTAACTAACTGGATGCGAAGTACATATTTTCCGACCACACCTACGATAAACCCTTCTTCCTAGTATATATCAACACGTCCATATTCGCGCTATCCATGATCCCGATCTCCATCAAATACATCATCCAGAACGGCGGCTTCTCGCGCGTGAAGCACCTAGCGATCCAGGAGTGGCGGGTGCGGTACCAGGGTGTCGAGCGCCTAAAGTCGCAGGAGGAGGAAGACGTCACAGTAGGAGAGCGATTACTAGTGGACGACGAGGGCAGCTTCGAGGTGCTGGACGTGCCGAACCCGAACGACAAGCTGACGTTCCTGGAGACGACGCGGTTCAGCCTCGAGTTCTGCATGATCTGGTTCCTGGGCAACTACTTCGCGTCGGCGTGCCTGGAGTACACGAGCGTGGCCAGCACGACGATCCTCACGTCCACGAGCAGCGTCTGGACCCTCATCTTCTGCGCCCTCATGCGCATCGAGTCCTTCTCCATCCGCAAGCTGCTGGGCGTCCTGGCCTCTCTGACCGGCATCATACTTATCTCCACCGTGGACCTCTCGGGCGCCGATAACGACGACAATAGAGGGAACTTCCCGCACAAGAGCCAGAGGCAGATCGCTATTGGCGATGCGATGGCGCTCTTTAGCGCCGTGGTCTATGGGTTCTACGTGGTCGTTATGAAGAGACGCATTGGGAACGAGGATAGGGTTGACATGCCGCTGTTCTTTGGGATGGTGGGCGTGTTTAATATCCTTCTTCTATGGCCTCTGTTTCCTATTCTGCATTATACGGGGATCGAGCCGGTAAGAACTGGCCAGTGCTTTGCGATTATATTTCCAGAGTTACTAATATATAATAGCTCGAAATGCCTCCAAATGGTATGGTTTGGTCGATCATCGCGGTATGGCTCATGTCTATTATATGTAACGACTCATAGTGCTAATTTACTAGCAGATCAACTCGATATCATCCTTCGTCTCAGATATTTCATGGGCCTATTCCATGCTTCTAACTACCCCCCTGGTTGTTACCGTCGGTCTATCCTTGACCATCCCGCTGTCTCTTATCGGCGAGATGATCCAATACGCGCAGTATTCGAGCTTTGTGTACTGGGTTGGCGCCGGGATAGTTCTGCTGTCTTTCATCTTTATCAATCATGAAAGCCATGACGAAGAGGATGGGAAAACCACTTCCGAGAGACAAACTAGGGATAGAATAGTGGCAGAGCCCTAGCTCTCTAGACTTGGAGGTCTTGTTTCTTTCGATTTTTGGGTATACCTACCTGGCAATGGTGGTTCGGCGTCATGGTTGGATTAATTGGGGTCTATACTACATTTACCTAGACGGTACATGGACACCAGGCAGGACATAAAGTATCATAGAACGTGCCCGTACATAATAGGTATATACGGGACCGAAAGACATGCTGTACATAGAAACTTTGCCTAAATATGGACGATATCTCAAGCTAAGAGATATGGATATCCCTGTATGTTGGATACGATGTGCAGCTGTTTGCGTCGTCGCTAATATTCCAATAGTTTATGCCAGGAGGCGATACAAGGACATTTGTGTTGTTACCCATATAGCTTTCCTGGTAAGTTGAGTTGATTTCTTCGACATCTCGTACGAAGTAATTAAGGCTGCAGTTGATGGGATCTCGAGTGATGCTATATGTCTATAAATATATGCATGTAGCTTGAACCCAAAGGTCACCTAGACTATAACAGCGCTAACTTCCAAGTTATTATGTAGCCATATGGCCGAAAAATGACATCAGTAACTTGACTTGTGCCTGATTACGTGAAACTACCTGCCTATTCACACCAGACTAAGTCATAAGACACCGCATACCTACATGTAGGTTATGTTAGTGGCGTTTTAGCGTCAACGTCGAGAGCGGGAAACCAGGTATATCCTTCGAGCCAGTTGCGAGAAATAGGTACAGGTGCTAACACATGCATCCCGAGTAGAAACACGTCCGTCGTTTGCGTGGCAAACGCAGGATCCGTATTATTAATTAAAAATCTACTCATCCTATTAACGTGTTCGCTGTACGTGTTACACCGCTCACCTGTTCACCTAGGTGTGGTTTGTCTTACAGGCGCCAAAGCCGTGTGCAAAGCTTAGCCCCGTGAGGTCCAGGGGTCATATGAGCACGACAGAGCCGCAAACGTCTCACTTCCTGTAGTCAACCACCCGCGCGACTACCTGAGTAATCAAACGGCTGCGAGCGACTCGGAGAAAGCGGGCGCGGCCACTGCCGCCAGAGCGCGTGGCTGCTTCCCGTCCGGCCATAGGGCTCATCCTAGCATTCAGCTAGAGTCGCAGTGTTGCTCCTGTTGTTATCTTGACGGTGCAGCGTCAAACGTGGGGTGGGCTTAACTCTACCTTAGGTACTCTCCGGGGAAAGAACCGTGACCGTGGTCCTGGGCGTGACTCACGACTTATATAAGTCATCTGCTCATTCCCCTGCTTTGCCCTGCTGGTCAGCCCCCAGCCCTATTTGCTCTCTCTCAGCACAGCTTGATTCTATATCAAGATCCTGGCCTTTTCTTTCTATATCAAGCATGACCTAGGCATCCTAAACGACATACCTATAAATCTTCTCAAATCCATCCGATCTAGGAGCTGCTCACCTCTTCATCGCCTATCAACATGCCTTCCAAGACCGAAGACACTACCGCTGCACCGGAGCACGCCCTGGGCGAGTCCATTAACATCGCTACTCGCTCGGTCCACACCAAGCTCAACAAGCTCATCATCCAACGGCTCCGTCTGACTCTTCCCCCCCAGGCCGACGACGCATCGAACTACGTCCAAGGCCTGCTGCACGTCGCTCCCATCTACATAACCTTCGAGGCGCTATGGCGCACCATCCTAGAGTCCTCCGAGACGGAAGACGGCCGCGTCCGCATCACCGCCGCCGACTGTCCGGAACCGTCTGACGCCCATTCCAATGCCACTAGCAATAGCACTCCGGACGCTAAGTCCCGCCCTACGATATCTAACCGCATCCACGCCCTCCTCACCAGCCTGTACATCGACGGGCTCCCGCGGTCCAGCGCGCTAACGCACGACCTCGCCGAGCTCACTGGTTGGGGTACAACCGAGCTGACGGCCCAGCTCGACGAGCGCGCCGCCGAGTCCCCCGTGCTGGCCGAGTTCCTGGCGCACACTAAGAGAGCTGTGGCCGCGCGCCCCCACGTGCTGCTCGCGTACGCGTGGGTCCTGTACATGGCGCTGTTCTCGGGCGGCCGCTTTATCCGGGCGTCGCTCGAGCGCGTCGATCCTGCTTCGTCGTTCTGGACCCCGCTTGAGCTGGACCTGGAGCTAGAGCAAGATTCCGAGCTTAAGATGCCGGGGGGCTTCCCGTCTTTGGGCGAGACGGGAAGGAGGGGGAGGGAACAAAAGGGAGGGAAGCAGGGAGAGCAGCCGCTGGCTTTCTTCCGCTTCGACACCCCGTCCGATGGCGAGGATCTCAAGAACTTGTTCAAGGCACGGCTGCTGACGCTAACCGGAGAGGGGAATGGAAAGGGGATGTCCCAGCTCACGGCACAAGAGCACGCTGATGTCGTGCAAGAAGCGCAGCGCATTTTCGAATTCATGATTCGAGTCGTGGGCGAGCTCGACGAGGTCTGCGGCACCGAGTATGCGGAGGCGGCGGCGAAGTAGGGGAAGCCGCCGAGCCTTCGGAGTCGTGATAGTCTGGTTGTGGAGAAGGAGAAGAGGAAGAGGTTGGCTGCGAGGGGGGATGGGGTCAAGAAGAGTGTTACGGCTCCTACTCCTGCTCCTGCTCCTGCTTTGGGTGGGGAGGCGGCGAAGGCGAAGAATAAGGGGGCTGGTGCTGTGAGGTTTCAGTAGATATTTACTGATATCATTGACCGCGGAGAACAGGATAGGAGGTCGGTTGGCGTAGCATACGAAATGGCACCGGCGATGGTAATAGAGATAGACAGGATGAGTGAATGAAGGATAGGAATAGAGGCGCCGAGGCTTGACCGGACTGAATACGATACCCTAAATTGCGGCGGCTTAGGCAATAGACTGGCTTCAATCTCTAGCCCTATAGACGCTTCGTTTATCTTACTTAAAGAATTATTATAATCATATGATGCTTTTTTCATTTAAGGTATTAAAACCTGGAGAATTGTCCAGGAGTCCAAAAACAGGTATTCTGATTATCAATTACTTCAAGTGACACTAGGCTGATCACAAGCAGCACTACAAAGCACACTTCACGGGTAGCTCACGGTATTCACCCAAGGCACATCACCTAGGGCACATGGTTTGCAAAGCTTTTCTCTTTGTGAGACTTCCGATGAGAACTCCGGCGGAGCTCTCGATGCGGAAATCGGGCTGCAGCTATAACGTATAATATGCAATGACGGGGCTGTCGAGCGCAGCTCACCCGTCCTTTCCGTCCATCCATCCAGCAGTACGAAACTGGGTATCATCAAACACATTTATGAACGAGAAATAAAGTAGTACGGGAGAGGTCCGTTGTTGCTGAGGCGTCGTGCGGATCTCCCTGGCGCGTCTTGAAATCTCTGGGACAGAGGCTGTGAGATCTGTAAGGTAGGAGGTATGTATGAGGTCGCTAGGTGGGTGGGCGATCTGGAGACGGCGGATTATGAATACATGGAAGCTCCTTTTCTGTGACAATAATTTGGACGCGGCGGTCGTATTGGTATCTGGATATGCTTCGGTGGTATCAATATTAAGTCGATAGAGGGCTGGCCCCTCTAGTGCTCTGTGTGGCTGCGAATGGAGACACCGGGTTTATCTCCTTATGAACGGTTCCACATGTTCGCATGGATAACAGTACGAGCTTCGCAGGCGGTTGTTGGGTAAAACGTATCGGTTCGTTCGTTTGGTACTGCTGAAATGTGACACGTCAAGTGTCTAATTCACTTAACTTCGAATCTCCATCCAGGCTCACGGGTATGACAACCGAGCTCTTCGGTTCCTCGTCACATTATATGACAGTACTGGCCAGTTGTCATCGTGTAATTAACTTTAAACGTATAAGTTGATCTCGACATCTATCGTCGTCGCACGGAACAGTTTGTTTCGCTTTCGATATCGGGATCATATAGGGTTCTCCATGCCAATGGGTGGAACAGGTGGCACAACCGTCGCACTGCTCTCGCCCCCCTGAGACACCGTGCCCGCGCTCGGACTCGGCCTTCGGGATCCTCCTCCTGAACCTAGGCCCCTCTTCATCATCTTGCCTAGCACCGTCACCAGCTCGCACGCGTCGTTGAACATATCGTCGTCCATGCCCTCGCTTGCCTCGTACACCTCGGCTATCGTGTCCTTCGCTAACTTGCGGCTGCCCTCGCGGTCGTGTACACATTCGTAGAGAAACGCTGCGTACTCGGTTTTCACGGATAGCCGCAACGAGTGTGATCCCCAGAGCAGGGTGTCTGCTAGCTCACACGCTTCTCGGAAGTACTGATGTGCTGTAGGTAGGTAGTCCACGTACGGGAGTAGAAAAGCCGCGGCTGCTTCGGGGGTCACGGCCGGGGGCTGCACTTGCGCTTCGAAACCTGGAGGTGGCAGCGGACCGCCTTGTTCTATCGGATGCGTGGGCTGTACGGACGATCGGGAAAGCTCGTGCGGTATAAAGGTCGTCTCGCTCCTGTCCACACCTTTCCCCTTGTCAATTCGAAGTGGCGTCACCTCCGGCATCATCGCTGCGGCTGCAGCTTGCGGTGTCGTCACAATCCCCATGGGCGAAACAGGGGGGTTGTTATGGAACAGCACGAAAATGTGGTAGAACGACGCGCGTAGCTTGTATGCCAACACCTTGAGCTCGACATAGTCGCCGACCATAGGCAGAACGTACTGCTCCAGMATGACCAAACCCTCGCGGGAGAGCCATATTATGTGGAAATATAGCTCGAGGGACTGCGTCATGCGCGTGGTGTCTAGACGGCGCTGCTTCTTCGCCTTGACTAGTTGCCCGGCCACGTTAATAGAGAGGCCCAGGATCTTGAAGAGCATCGACGCGAGCAGCGCGTTGTTGGGCTCAACAGCTTTTGCGAGGCGCCCGAGGAACTTCTGGTCGACCTCGGAGGAAGCCATTGAAAGGAGGTATGGAAGGAGACCAGATCCTAATAGTAGGTCAGAAATGCGTTTGGAAGTACGCCGTAGTTTAGGAGCCATTTGGGACGGAGTTGGGTGTGAGATTGCACTGATGATGAGTAGAGTAGGGACTGATGTTTACAAGGTTGGCTGTTGTATAAAGGGCACATGGGTGATAATGGATTCATCTTGATGCCTTGGGATGATGGAGATGCTAGCGAGGACAAAGTGATTCACCAAGGGGATCAACATACCTCGCAACCTGTGGCCCGACGGCAAGCTTCCTTAGTTTCCGTGATAGCTGGAACACACTCCTTCAGGTGTAATCTTTTGGAACTGGTCAGGGAAAGTTGCGGGACTGGCTGCTTTTGTACAATAAATCCCAGTACAGAAGCTAATCAGTCGAATCTGAGAGGATGCCCTGGGCCCTATTCTCCCTTGAAGGATGATCACGTCGATTAATATCAATTCAGGTCGCCAATGGTTGAGAATTAGGTCAGGGTTGCTGACTGGGGCCAAGAAGTAATCGCCGACTTGGGTTGGAAAACGCGGACCAAACACCTTCGGCTGACTGCAAATAATCTGATAACGAGCGACTGGCAAAGACGCTCAATCTCAGCAGGAGCATGAGACGGGAGAGCGGGTTGCTGGAAGAATCGGCGACGCGTAAGTGGGCGCAAAGGCGTTGATCCAGTGAGTCGCGCGTCGGTCCTTTCGTCAAAAGCAGGGCAACTCTAGTCGATAGAGCTGCACACGAGTTTCCACACACACAAGGGTTCCCAAGCTGATTTTAGAAGTACAACCCAACCAGAATTAAACATTCGAAAATATTACAATAGACTAGCGTTGCGGTATATTAGTTGGCGCAAGCTCCGGCGGCCACATCTACCCAGTAGAGGCCAAACAGCGTTGCCATTGGAGGGGGCTACTGACCAATATGATACAGTGAAGGTAATACAAAGGCAGACAGACCCAGTCGCGAAATTCTGAATAGGGTCGAATGCGCAAATTAAATTTAGTAAGGGATCAGCCAACTGGGAGGGAATATGGTGAGTGATAATGATAATAGTGATGATGGAGGCTGAAGGGCGGCGGCGGCGGCGGCGGTAGGTGTTCTGAGTCTCGTTCGATCGTGAAGCATTTCGACGTCAGTAGCGCGCGCAACAACTTTTTTTTTCTCCTGCTGATTTGGTCGTATGCACGCTAATGAAGTGTACGATCGCAATTAGCTAGTTAGTTACCATAGGTATATATAGGATCTCTCCGCCGGACCGGGGAAAGAACCTGAACTGGGCCAGTTTCGCGATTCCAAAACCGGTGGCGGTGTGAGGTCAACGCGAAGGGTCCTCGATTGGCAGTTTTTCCAGGCTTTTCGGTTTCGAACTATGTGGAGTTCACTCGCTATATTCGAACTTGAATATAATCGAAAACTGAACTCTTGGCCCCCGCGAACTTCTAAGCGGCTCCAGAAGTCGACATTAGCGTTGGCGGTGTCTTTCTCAGTACCTATGTATGGTAGTTACAATAAGATGTGGTGAGATGCATGAGCCTCGAGCTTCGCTTTAATAATAGGGGGCACACGGTGGGTGTAAATAATGTTTTGTGTGCTCGCGCTTATGCATGTGTATGCATATGTAGCAGCAGTATGTCTGGGCTGGGCGAGATCCGCGCGGGATGAAAATAAAAATAATACTGTCTGAGAGAGAGCTGCACGACAACCTTCTCTGCATGAACCGACTAGGCTATAAAGCTCGTCTCTCTCCGTATGGGTGCAGAAACGCGCGTCCGCGTCGGTGGTTTCTCATAAGCGCTCGCCTTCAGGATGCGACGTTGAACTGGGGAAGCGCGCGAAGCCAAGGGCAAGGGGATGTGAGTGGAAGAGAGAAAAAAGAAAGATATTGTGTGTGTCAGGAAGCCATATCCAAACACCACGAATCTTGCGTAGTACTTGTACCGGGTGCAGGCAGTTTAGTTTCCGATCTCTAAGGAAACCTGCTGTCGGTCACAAGCGAATGGGAGGCCGTTTATCGTGCAGCAGCTTTAATGCAAGATGAGTTGTCCACTTTCCGGGGACCGTCAGAGCTGAGATCAACAAGACGAGGTTGATTTACCGTCCAACAAACTACCAAGACTCGGGTCCGAGCCGGAAATTCGATTCGACAATGCTGTGTAACTAGGTGGTATATAATAAACAATTAGGCTCTTGAGACGTTATAATTACGAGCCTCGTCTATCGAGTACTTTTTTTGTTATTTTCCAACACAAGAGCTGATTGTTGCCAAAAGAAAGGAGTGATCATTAATACACGCCAAAACCAGAAATTACTTTTTTTGCACTTTGCACTTATGACGGGTCCAGCCGCTACGCGCAAACACGTCCCAAAAGGTGAAAATTTCCAGGAACGACAGGGGTCAGGGGACTTTTTTTATTATCAACGTCTTTATCTCCAGCCTCCATGTCCCCTCCTAAAGTCCCGAGTCCTGTCGCGTTAATTAGTCTACACGAGAAGAAGAGATGATGTCTTGCGGAAACGATTTACCGACGATACCGAAGCCATTGAGCTGATAGCCATGGCTTCTATATATGTCTATATTATTCAGGGTATCCAACCCAACCCTGAGAGAATAACCACATATACCGTGCCCGCGCATTCACAGTCGCGAGGTAACTTACGATGTTACTTACCTCGGTTCTATCCCGGAATCGTCGAAGTTGCTCAAGTGACCGATTTAAGAGGACGATGTGCCCGTTACTAGTGTCCGTCCCGTGGCTACGGGTTTTAGTTTGTGTACTAACGCCACGATATACTGTCTAAGACATTTGAGCCATCCTCATACAGCTAATCCGTGGGGCTTGAAAGCAGAGAGCGGAATAGCTTGAGGCCAAGCACGGAGGATCTGTCTGGTTTCTCTTGGTAGCTCACGGCTAGCCACGATTGTGCTACGGGAACACACTTGGAATAGCCATGTGGTGTATTCACCGAAGCGGCAACCCGTCGTGAGCCTTCTCGGCCTCTCTACTACGCGCTTTCGTTCCATGATATTCATCAATTCTAAACCCGCCGACGGTATTTACATAGGATACGCGCATCGCAAATCCACAGTTTGCTGTGTTACGGATGGAGACAGGGGAGCCCGGCTGGAGGAAGCGATTGACCAATAGCCACGGGGTAGAAGGAGATCCGATCCCCAACCACCCGATTTTCTGATTCGGCCTGGGCTGTAAGCCTGTAGCTAATAACAGCTACGCTTTGCTATTAATAATGACGAGCTGACCTCTCAGTTGACGTAGATTGATCCCCCCCTCTGCATTAGGTGCTAACACGCAAACTGCGTGGATGACCTCACGAGTTCGCTATAGAATAATAAACAGTAGCGAGAATGGCTTCTACTACTATGTAACTCGCTCCGCTTCTGGGTCATAAGACATGCGGCCCTCATTAGCTATCCATCCATTCACCTGTCTCCATCAATCTATTTTGCAGGTTACGGAATCTGCGGCCTCGTCACAATCCTGACTATGGAAGCTCCACTACCACTGTCGACACGCGCAACAAACGGGCGTAGAAACTGGCGGTGAAGAATCCCATTAGCAGCGCGCATGTTTTTTTTTCTCTTTCTTCGGTGTCTCCCTTCTTCTATATTCTTCGTACGAAACAAAACTAGTATGCAAGTGCAGTAGGATCATACGTAGTCAGCACCCGGTCCTGGAGCCTTATCGCCGTCGGCAAGCGATGATCTCTCCTATAAGAGAAACTGGTAGAAGGGCCTCCACTATCAGTCTATTCAAGGAGCGAAGCATGCATATGGGGACATCGTTTCAGTCTCTGTTCTCCCACCCCGTTGGTTGTGGTGCTGGGGAGACGCGTTGTCCTGATTCGATGGCTGCATGTCGCAGCAGCTCATACATACGTTAGGTAGCCATGTCTGCATGCAGCCCTACAGTAGGTGCTTACAAGTAGCGAGACAAGGGCTAAGATCAAACAGAGCGCCCATGACTGACCGAAATATCGCTTTCACGTACTTTGATTCGTCCAATTTGCTCAAATTTGCTACATAATCTCGACGTATAGTAGGCTTATATACTATATATGTCTTGAAATGAATGATCGTCTGGCTCCGAGGGGCAAATAAAAAGAATCGCATGTGAACAGCACTAAAAAGACGTGAGGGAGACAATTACACGTGGAGATGCTTCGAGGTCTTCTAGTCTGGAGAGAGGAACTCACTATTCCCGGCTGCTTAGACTAAGCCGTCAGTAGACAGTCAGCCACGATACCACAGTGCCATCCAGTTGACCCAGAGCCTGCCTGAGTGACTGCATGAAGCAGTCATGTTTCGGCAGTTGTTGCCCTCCATCTTGTGCTTGGCATGAGGCTCTACTCATAACTGTCCTTAGGACTATGGGAGTGCGGATAACCCGGCTTCCGGACGGCCTCCTTATACCATTTGATCGATGACCAGGGAAACCCCCCTCGAGCTCCGGAGACTATGCTGCAGACTCATCTCTGTCTGCTCCCAAAACAGCCTGAAGCTCCGGGAGGACGTGATGTACTTTGTATTATGGGCATTAATCATGAGTGTTGATACTAATAGCCCGAGCTAAACATTGATCTAGCAGAGAGCCAGCCGGGTTTGTATACTACGTATCTAAGATAAGTGCGGTAGGCAAAGATACCGACAGAACTGAACTAGATCAGGACAGCCTGTCCAGTGGTCAAGCAGCCACTAGCGTCACGGGTACCACAGCAAGCCATACGTAACGACCAAACCGAGAAAAGGGGAAGCAACTGAAACTGGTCGAGACTAAGTCATGGTATCTGCTCTATACGAACTCTTCTTTGATCAACTGTCGTATACGAAAACCGGTTGTAGTTGAATTCACCTAGAGATATACGTGGAATTAACACTGTTCAAACGCTTCGTCAAGATTACTGGTTAGCATGCACTCTTTTACTCGCTTACTGATGGCACGCACACATTCAAGTCACAGAGCCCAGTACGCTTCAGCATAAATACGTATAAAGGAAAGCGGGCGCCGAATTTGGATTCATAAAAAGGGGGTATAAAGTTCCTAGTAGCTATAATGCTCAATGCCTGATGCTGTTTAACCCCCAACGCCATGCAATGCTCAAGCTTCAGATTTCAGATTTCCCGCAACTTTCCTCCACCCTAGTCCTCATCGTCGTCGGGGACGTCCCAATCCTCTCCGACATCCGCCCATCCGCAACCCCAGCGCCTACCGCCGGTCTCGCCCCCCGTTCTCAGATCCGCTGCTTCTTCCCTCCCTTCTCTCCAGCATCGGACCATGCAGTAGTCATCGACACCCACGAGATTGCCTTCGTTTGTCCAGACCGCCGAGCCAACCTCACTAAAGTGGCCGCGGACGAGCGGTGTTCCCTTACGTACAATGGGTATGTCGTCGTCAAGTCTAGACGAAGGATTGACTGTACTACCTGCTCCGAAAAGAGACCTGCGAACTCCGGTCGAGCTCATGGGCCTATTGGGAGCCGATGGTTGCTGAGACGAGGCTATCGTGGAATTCTCGAGGGTTAGTGCGCCCATTGAACCTGATAGATCATCCCGGAAGTATCGCTCCTGCGTAGGGAATAGAACAGCGCAGTTATCGTTGCTTCCCACAGCTAGGAGTTCACTCTTGCCATCACGTGCTGGTCTCACGGAGCATTTGACGTAGAAGCTCGATACGTGAAACGAAGGATGCCTGAACCCATATAATGGCCCGAGACCTTGGTGAGTTACCGCGTTATGTCGTCTTCGTGGCGGCTCGCCATTCCGCGTAGACAGTTCTGGTGCATGTCCCAGGATAAGATGGGCAGTCGAATATGCGTAAACGGTATTGTCTTTGCACACGGCGTATATTCGAGAGGCGTCGGTGTTAAGTGCTAGAGAAGTGATGCCAAAAGGCCTCCAATGATGTGAATAGGGGAAGGCGGTCTCAGATAACGAAGAGGGAACCTTTTGGCGCGAGGAATGTATTGACCGAATGTCCCATAGTTTGATAGATGCGTCCGCCTCGCATGCTGTAAGCAACAAGTGTTCCTGCCCAGGTGGCAGGAACTGGATAGCTGTAACAGACATATCGCCAGCTCGGGATGGTAGCTCACGACGGGATGGTGTATCTCCTTGCCCGACTGGGGCTCCTTGTTGAATCTGGCGCGACGTACGTGCATGAGCACGGTAAAGGCTGTTTACAGGGCATCCTTGCTTTGGCGGCGGTCGTCGAAATCCCAACGTAGTTTCGCGGTCCTCAGGATGTATAATAGCATCCTGTACTAGTGGTCCAGCGCAACGAAGATCCCAGATTTGAACACTGCCGTCACGAGAAGATGTCGCAAGGACATTGCCATTAGCTTTCCCCGGCTGAAAACGGATCTGCTTGAGAGAGGACGTGTGATTCTGAAGGATCGCAATTGGAGTCTGTGTCATCATATCTATAACCCGTCCAGTTTGGTCACCTGACGCAGTCGCAAGGCGATAATCATCATCGGAAAAATTTAGGTCGATGACGGCATTGGTGTGAGCCTGGAAACAGAGGTGAATCTTGCGAAAAGGCTCTGCTGAGCCATTAGAAGAGTCGAGTAGACGGACTCTGCCTTCCTCATCTCCTACTGCAACGAGACCATTTCTGTTGCACGAAGCCGCACAAAACGGTGTACATCCTCCCGCACCCTCATGGCTCTTGCATGAGTGAACATCGTGAGGTCTACTGTAGAAGTCGGCGGTGTCGACTCTCCAGTCGGAAGCCGGAAATGACACGTAAGAACGTCCAGCTCGAGGCATTCCTCCCAATTGCCTTTGTGCAAGCTGACCAGCAAAGCCACGGCTTGTTAGGGGAACTAATCGCCTAATTGGTCCCGATTGGATTGGAGCCTCATCTTCACTCTCATCTTCGTCCGAGTCAAGATTCTCCTGACTTGAGTGTAGAGATCTAATAGGGCTAAGAAGTGCTCGCCTTGTACGGGGCGAAGGTGAGTGTTCTCTGTGGTGTGGATCGGTCGCCAAAGGGGGTCGACAGGGTGAAGAATCCGGAGTGTGCTGAAATTTTCGTCTCTTCGGTACTCGAGCATCTAATGGATCGATATTTTCGTCCCGCAAATGTTGTTCTGAGGCCGGTCCTAGCGGACTGGATGGGGCAGGTGTCTGATATCGGTTGCTGAACTCGGGGACTGCGAGATCCTGAAGGGCTCTTCTTGCTGGACTGACACGGGTAGGTACTCGGGAGCGAGGTGCGAAGAACCGTTTAAATTTCCGAGGCGTTATAGAAGGATTTCTTCTTTCCTTTCCATTGGTGAGCCTCGGAGGCGAAGAGGGGATCGGATTCGACATATTGTCCGCCACCAAGCAAGCCTCTTTTGCTTCGATATCCAGACTGCGTCCACAAGAGACGGGATGCCTTCGATGCACCTAAACCTTCGGCACCTGACCTCCAGTACCACTACTGAGAAGAAGAGATGTTGAACATGATAAACGGGAAAAGTGGCTAAAGAGAGATCGAATTGATTATGGAGAGGGAGTAAGTGAAATCGAGGAACAGTTGTGGGGAAAGATGAAAGGTTGGATTCTGACCGTTTCGGAAAGAAGAGTGGCTACCAGAGACACGCCCGCGAAAAGAACGCGACCACGAACCACGAAAAACCACTTACACGACCCAAAAAGGGAAATGACGTCTGGAGCTTGGGTTTTAGCGCCGTTTGTGTTTGCTGCTTAGCACTGTGCTCTCGCTTTAAATCTGGTGGCTGCGGTGGGGGTTGGATCCGGCCATTACTATATTCCGTAATGGCGCGCCTTACATTGGCCAATCAACTTTGGTCATCTGTGCCTGGTGCGTTTATTACGCTGCGGAGGACACTGTATAATCCTTAGGTAAGCATGAGCACGGACGTTTTCTATCAGTTCATCGTTTGCCAAGACTATCTGGATCTTCTAGACCCACTGATAGGCTTATCAAGAAACGATTCCTTAAAAATTTCCAGACAAAGATTGAACCCTGCCACCTCGATGCGGGACACTTGAACATATTGCGCTGCGACGAATAATCCAGCGCCAATCCGATCTGAGACGCATTCCTTTTGGCCAAGTCAAGGCTGTTTGAATTGCCATGGCTATCCAGAAGAAACACGGAAAAGGTCGTCTCGACAAATGGTACAAATTGGCCAAGGAGAAGGGCTACAGAGCCCGAGCCGCCTTCAAGTTGATCCAGCTGAACAAGAAGTATGGCTTCCTTGAGAAGAGCAAGGTCCTTCTGGATCTCTGTGCCGCTCCTGGAGTAAGTTGATTTGTGTATATATATGGAGAGAGACTTCAACTAATTATACGCTGTAGTCATGGTGTCAGGTAGCGGCAGAGGCAATGCCAGCCAACAGTCTCATCGTTGGTGTCGATCTTGCTCCGATTAAACCCATCCCAAAGGTCATAACCTTCCAGAGCGATATCACAACCGATAAGTGCCGCGCGACCATCAGACAACATTTGAAGACGTGGAAAGCCGACACCGTGCTCCACGACGGTGCTCCCAATGTCGGTACCGCTTGGGTTCAGGACTCCTTCAACCAGGCAGAGCTTGCTCTCCAATCTATGAAATTGGCGACAGAATTTCTGGTCGAGGGTGGTACATTCGTCACTAAAGTCTTCCGATCCAAGGAGTACAACAAGCTTCTCTGGGTCTTCAACCAACTCTTCACCAAAGTCGAGTCGACAAAGCCTCCGTCGTCCCGAAATGTTTCTGCCGAAATCTTCGTCGTTTGTCGTGGCTACAAGGCCCCTAAGCATCTTGATCCCAAGTTCCTTGATCCGCGGGCGGTATTCGCCGAACTCGCGGAGCAAGCTCCTAATAACGAGGCGAAAGTCTTCAAGCCTGAGATCAAGAAGCGAAAGAGAGGAGGTTATGAGGAGGGKGATTACACTCAGTTCAAAGAGATACCAGCGAGTCAATTTATCGAGACTCCTGACCCTATAGCAATACTTGGCAGTTACAACAAGCTCTCTTTTGAACAACCTCGTAACGGTGATGTAGCGCTCGCGGCATTGGACAAGATGCCAGACACGACCGAAGAGGTCAGGATATGTTGTGCGGATTTGAAAGTTTTAGGCCGGAGAGAATTCAAACTCCTACTTAAATGGAGATTGAAGGCTCGTGAAGCCTTTGGATTACCGACTAAGAAGACATCGAAACCTGCTGAGCCCGAGGAGGAAGTTGCAGAAGTTGAATCTATGGATGAGGAACTGAGAATCCAGGAAGAGTTACAGGCACTAAAGGACAAGGACAATGCTAAGAAGAAGCGTGAACGACGAAAGGAGAATGAAAAGAAGCAGAAGGAGATCATCCGTATGCAGTTACACATGGTTGCGCCTATGGATATTGGTATGGAACAAGATGGTCCTGCTGGCCATGATTCCATGTTTGCTCTCAAGCCTATCGACAAACACGGTGCTGTCAACAAGATTGCCAAGGGGAAGATGGCTGTCCTCAATGAAAAGGACAAAAAGGATAAAGACAGTGGTATTGGATCATCAGGAGACACAGACGACGAATCAGATGAAGAGGAAGACCGTCTCGAACGTGAACTCGACAGTATGTATGATCAATACAGAGAACGAAAAGCAGAGTCAGATGCGAAGTACCGAGCAAAGAAAGCCAGGCAAGAGCACGACGATGGCGAGTGGGAAGGATTATCAGCCGATGAGCAGCAGTCTAGCGATGACGGTGAGCTGGATGTGGAAAGCAGCGATGATGATGATTCCGATGAGGATTCAGCCCCTTCGAAGCCGCTCCTTACTGATTTAGATAACCAAGCGGGAGGTTCTGGTGGTCTTTCGAAACGAGCTACGAATTTCTTCAGTCAGGACATATTTAAAGATATACCGGGTATTCTGGATGAGCCCGAAGCCGACAAAATGGATGTTGACGAAGAGGAGCTTCCTGAAGCTGAAGAACCTGCCCCTCAAATCAAGGAGAAGGCGAAAGCTAAGAAGGAAAAGTCAAAGAAAGCTAAAGTAGAGGTACCCTCTGAATCCGAGGACGATGAACAGGGTGGCTTTGAGGTTGTCCAACAAGATCAAGATGACGACTGGGAGGATCAGGATAAGCGTCGCGCTGATGGAACACTTGGTAAGAACTACCCCTTTGTCCTTTGTAATCAACATATACTAACAAAATACGCTAGATATCGATATCATTACCGCCGAAGCCATGACACTGGCGCACCAGCTTGCCACAGGTCAGAAGACCAACTACGACCTTGTAGATGACGGCTTCAACAAGCACGCCTTCCGAGATCGTGACGGGTTGCCAGATTGGTTTATCGACGACGAGGGCAGACACGACAAACCACAAAAGCCCATCACTAAGGCAGCCGCCGCGGCTATCAAGGAGAAGCTACGAGCACTCAACGCGCGACCCATCAAGAAGGTGCGCGAGGCCAAGGCTCGCAAGAAGTTCAAGGCCGCCCAGCGTCTCGAGAAGCTAAAGAAGAAGTCGGATCTCCTAGCCAACGAGGAGGGCATGACGGAGAAGGAGAAGGCGGACAGCATTTCGAGGCTGCTGTCTAAGGCGGCGAAGAAGAAGCCCAGACAACCTGCCAAGCTTGTCGTGGCTAGGGGCTTGAATAGGGGKATTAAGGGACGGCCGAAGGGCGTCAAGGGTCGGTATAAGATTGTCGATCCTAGGATGAAGAAGGAGCTTAGGGCGCAGAAGAGGATTGCGAAGCGCAAGTAGATGGCTGAGTTTAGAAAAGAGTTGTTCTATACATAGGACACCTGCTGGAATTCTGAATACTATATACCCTCGGCATATCTCTCTGTTCGTCTCCTGAATGCGTGAAATTGAGTCTAAAATGGTATTCATAACCTTGTCTGTTTGCATGTAGTAGAATACAAGGTTGTTTTATTGGTATCTCTATGAACCCTTTTCATTTCCGAGGAGGCAGACTATCAACAGCAACCCATCTGCCCCCCTTTTTACACCCCAAGCAATCTAAAATTTTCCTCACTACTGCTTAGCAGCGCCAGCCTTCCTCCTGTTCTTGCCCAACCGCGCGCTCTTAACCGGCTTCCCCTTGCCCTTGACGCCGGCCTTCATGCGGCGCGCGTCGAAGCCGCTCAGGTCGCCGGAGCTGACGGCATCGCCGGACTTGGCGTGGCGCTTCTTGCCGCCGAAGCCGTACTTCTCGTTCTTCTTCTGGCGCTTGGCGCCGGGCGGCGCACGCTCGCCGTCCTTGCCCCGCGCGAACGCCTTCTTCGCGTTGTGCTTGCCGAGCTCCGCGTCCACGCCCACGTCGAACAGGTCCGCTTCGGTGGCGCCGAGGTCGCCTGAGGATTCTTGACGTTCTGTGCGGGGGTGGGGGTTAGTATGGTTTGATATGTGAGGAGATATGGTAGGACGAGAAGGAAAGGATAGATTATAGTTAGTAGTTAGAGAGGGGCATAAGGAAAGCTACTCACTTCTCTTCAGCGTCTTGATCTTCTCGAGCGTCTCACGCTTGGCCTTCTGTCGTTCTTGCATCTTGGCGACTTGCACCTGCTTGCCGAACTTCTTGAGGTCGCGCTGCTTGCGGGCCTCGGCGGACGCCTTCTTGGCGCTGGCTTCCTCGATGAGCTTCGCCTTGACCTTCTCCATATGTCCGTCGTCCTTGACCATCTCGGCGAAGTAGTCGGTCGGTCGCGAGAACGGCACGCCCTCGGCTTTGAGAAGGGCGCGCGCTCGCTTCGCGGCGTCGAGGCTCTGCGCGTAGAAGGCGAGCTCGCGCTTCAGGTCATCTTGGATGTCCTCGATGCTGTCGGCGGTGGGCTCGACGCTGACGATGCATTGGTGTGTCGCGAAGGGGACTGATTTATCGGTAGGKATGGATATTCGCTTGAGGGAGGCGAGAAGCGCGGAGGTGTTGTTGATTGTGAGGCGGGAGKGCGGGACTAGATCTTCCTTTTCTTCTTCAGGTAATTCTTCGAGGTCGGACATGGGGATGTCCTCTTCGTCTTCGTCTTCATCCTCATCCTCATCTTCATCCTCGTTCTTATTCGCCTTCTTATTACCATTTGATGTGGCGTTCTTAGCTTTGAGGACGGATTTTCGCGGGCGCTCTATCTTTTCCTCGAGATCTATTGAGGAGTCGTCGCTGTCGCTTTCATCCACTGCCGCGAAGTCAAGAAGGCCCTCCTCGTCTTCTTCGTCCTCTTCGTCGCTATCCTCCTCAGCCTCGTCATCAATTAGCGCACCGCCCTGGGCGTCATCCTCGTCCTCTTCCTCTTCATCGACACCTTCCCAGTCGCTATCGTCTTCTTCTGCAGCGTCTTGTCTGGATGCCCCGCCGCGCTTGCCTTCCCTTTCTTGCCGCTTCTTGACTCTCTCCTTGTGCTTCTTTTTCTCCTTCAATTTCTTGAAGTCGACTCCCTTTTCTGCCGCAAGGGCGACCTTCAGCTTGCTTTTGCCCATTGTTGCGGTTGCAATTGAAATTTATTGTACTTGATCAGCCGATTGTATTTGAACTTTTCCGACTGATAAGATTAATCCTCTGAACTTTTTTTTTCTGCCGCCTGCTGTGGCTGGTAGGTACGGTGGCTGAAGAGGGCGGTGTGGATTAGCGGGTCCGTGCAGTACCTAATTGGCACTGCGATCCAGCCAAATCATTTCAAAAGGTTGTCGAAGCACCAGTAAATCGCTTCTCTTGTTATTGTCTAGTTCTAAGTTGGACACTTTGCGATTTTGATACTATATCATATGTATCGATGAGGCTCAAGACATCACTGTCCTAGCCTTCTTCTCCGACCCCCATTTGGCCTTCCCTCGTTATCCCGTCTCTTACCCCAACCCAATCTCATCTCTAGAAGATGCAAGTCCAATTTCGCCCGCTTTCCATCATGAATGTCCAATGCGCCAATTATCGCAAGACAAATTGAACTCCTATGATATAGCTGAATTAGAAGTTCTTCAATTCCTTTCGTATTCCCTCTAATCGTGTCGTCATCCTGTATATCCTCAGTTGTTTCTAGAAGTGCCTGATCTACAATAACTATAGTGATATGGTTATGATGTAAACCAGGAACGAATAAAGCGACACGAGCGAAGCGCCTTTTGAATATATAAGCTCTAGACAACTCACGGGATTGCAGAGTACTATAGTTCATATGCATTTTATCTAGAATAATAGGAATTGAGTCAGAGGGAGAGCCAACACGCCGAACTCAGGACCCATTGGTCAAAACCGCGAATTGCTCGCCAATCTGAAGCAACATGAGAGTAATTCATATCGCTCTGGAGAGTCCCAAGCGACCAAAGAGCATATCGCCGGTATGAGTCATAACCAACATTTGCTCACTCTTGACACCAGCCTCGGACTCCGAACTGACAGATACTTCCCATAGGCGCCACAGGCAGACTCGCTTCAGCCATCGCCCAGCATCAAAGCGAACCGGACCTAGGCAAGACTTAGCAGGACATTCAGCGGCAAGTCAACCCGAGAAGAGGGGAGGKGAGCTGTGGCGCCATCCCGTAATTGCTGCACGCGCGAGCCGACTCCAAGATCAGGCAGCATTTCGGTGAGAACCCAGGGCACATAGAGGGTGGCAGTGAAGCCAGCCGCCTACAGAACTGGGCTGAGCAGTATGACCTTGCGCGTGCAGGAGGGGCCTCATGATAGGTCGAGCTGGATATCGATAATGATCTCTTTACGTATCTCAGGGATATATGAATAGTCGTCAGTAGAAAACACCTGCACTATCTGCTGTACTGATTTGCTGTCTAGGCACATTCCGGGGTTTTTCTTTTCTTTTTCGGCTGTAATTAATAAGTTCACGTAGTAGCTAAGGGACGCTGGCTTTTTTGATAATCTCACGGGCTATGTATAGTAGGTACGTTAGTACCTATACGAGATGCCCAACTAATTCATTGTGACGTGGCGGGCGCCTGGCCACAGTTACGTTACCACCAGCCAATACGTTATACTATGCTCGTCGTGGCTGAAGCTGTGTCACCCACCCTAATCGCCTTGAAAATTCCATCAATACCAAGCTACGCCCCTCAAGTTTCCGCCAGTACGCCCAAACTTTGCTGCGAGACTGGGATGGTCATTCAATGACCATGTCGAACCCATCGTCCACCTCATCGTCCACTCCGCTACCCCTAAACGTTCTATATCCTAATCTGAAAAATCCAGGTCCCGGGAGAGTTGATATAGAGTAAGAGTATCCTACTCCTATGAATAACTTGTCTGATTAGGTATCCAATCTAGTATCGTTGCCGTCCATGGCCTTGGAGCGGATGTAGACCGGTCGTGGAAGTGGAAAGATGGACCTAACTGGCTGGAACATCCCGAAATGCTTCCCGCCGTGTTGCCAAACGCAAGGATTATGGTCTATAGCTACTCTTCCAAATGGCACATCGAAGCCCCCAAGGTTCGTCTCGAGCTCTGTGGGGAAGAATTAATGGAAAGCCTAGACAGCTTTCGTGAACATGAGCGAGACCGTCCTATACTTTTTATCGGCCATAGTCTCGGCGGGKTGGTCGTATTATATGTCTGTCAATCATCCCATCCATAACCTTTTCTCAAACCGTTTCGGCTCTAACCTTATATATATAACAGGGCCTGCTCTATGCCGACCGAAAAGACAAATTTAAATATCTACCTTCACAGACGGCCGGTTTTGTTTCCCTTGGAACTCCTTTCAGAGGTAGCAAGATGCAAAACTTTGCTTCAACGGTTGCATCGATTCTGACCCTCTTCGGTTCTAACGATGAAATCATCGTGGATCTGAAGCCAGACAACAAATATCTCTCCGACAAAGTACATGCATTCTGTCAGCTGAAGGATAAATTGCGGATGCCAACATGGTGCTTTTTTGAGCTGTTCGATTCAGATTATGGGAAGAAGGTTAAAATTCCAGGGGTGGTTCAGGGAAGAGTAAGTATTCTTCAAGCCACTTTATAGACGTGATTTTAATTTGATACTCTAGGCAGTAGAAGAAAAATCCGCTCATATACCCGGCTGGGACCGAACTGGGCTGGAGACTGATCATTTTGGCCTGAACAAGTTCTCAGGTCCAAATGACCGTTCCTTCCAGGCCGTCTCAAGACAGGTCCGCGTTATGTGTGACAAATGGCGACGGGATACAGGTGAATAAACATCAACAAAGAAATTAAGACAGCTACTCTAACTATTAGAAGGCGGTGGCGCCTCCGAAAGGCAATCCAAGGCCATACTTGATCTCCTGCGCTTCGACCAGATCGATATTCGACGACAGAACGTTTCATCGCCCAGCAAAGGTACTTGTACCTGGGTCTTGGAAACACCACAATATAAGGAGTGGGCGAGACCCACGGAAAACTCTAATCATGGTGGCTTCTTATGGATAAAAGCCAAGCCAGGTGCAGGAAAATCAACCCTGATGAGTTTCTTATACGACGTATCGGATTCTCAGATGCCGGAAGCCAAGAGAATTTCGTTCTTCTTCAACGCGAGAGGTGATCAACTTGAGAAGACCACTGTTGGGCTGTATAGAGCGTTCCTGTGGAAAATTCTCCAGACATTTGATGGCCTCACCAGTGTACTACGTGATGCGAACCCAGACTCTATTAAAACAAACGGGTGGGGAGAACAACATCTGAAGAACCTGCTGCGACAAGCCGTTGAGCGACTGGATGATCGACCCCTAGTCTGTTACATCGATGCACTTGATGAATGCCCCGAGGAACAAGTCCGGGATATGGTTGGATATTTTCGCACAATCGGAGAGAAAGCTGCTCAGTCAAGACGTCGTTTCAAAATATGTCTCTCTAGTCGGCCTTACCCTAACATTGCTATTGGAAACGGTCTCAGCTTGGTCCTTGAAGAACAGTCTCAACATAAAGAAGACATCCAACGCTTTATCAACACGGAGCTCATCAGACGAGTAGGCACGGTAGACCAGGAGCAAGCGACTCGTATCCAGGACAAGATTCTAGAGAAATCCTCCGGAATCTTTCTTTATGTTAAACTCGTAATCCAGAGGATAAAGAAGGCTTTGGATGACGGGAAAGCGACAACGGGCGAACTGGAACGGACACTTGCCAAATTACCCAATGGATTGAAAAACTTGTACTGCGATATGTTAGGTCGAGACCCCGATGATTCCGAAGACCCTGAGGATAGAGAGGCTACGCGCTTGTGCCTTCAATTGGGTCTATTTGCGTTTAAGCGGTTGAACTTAGCAGAGCTGTATTACGCAATACGGTTAGGACTTGGTAAGGACATCGCTCCTTTTTGGTATGAAGACTACTCCTCTCTACGGCATAAAGAGGGCAACTGTTTATGGTATAAAGACGAGAACTCTCTATGGCTTATAAACAATAACTCTCCATGGTATGAAGACGATTTCTCTCCATGGTATAGAAATGAATGTAGTACCTTAACGCCGACGATGCGTCGTTACATATTGAGCGTTTCGAGAGGCTTCAAGGAAGTGGGACGCGACTCATGGAGTGTACGATTTATCCACGAATCTGTTCGCGACTTTTTCTTGCACCAGGACGGGTATAAAAAAGTATGGTCGGTTTCAAGCGGCTCATTTGAGGGTAGTGGCCACGACGCGTTGAAGAGATTATGCTACAGAGGTGTGCAAATCGCGGCTTGCGGGCTGGAACAAAGCGGTTCAACGTCGTTAGTTAACACTCGGCGGTTACATAATCGCTTCCTAGCCTATACGGTCTATGGAAGCCTCAAACACGCCGAGAAGGCTCAATCCCTCGGAATACAACAGCAAAACTTCTTCTCCAGCTTCTCGATCGAGACATGGCTTAAAGCCCGCAATTATTTCTTCGTCAGAGATGACAAAACGAGATTTGGCGAAAGGAGCGACAGAGGACCTTATATCAATCTTACTTCCCCCTTTACCATCGATGATGTAGGTCAATCCGAAGATAGGATGCTATACCTTCTCGTCGTGAATCACTGTCCTCACCTTGTCCGTAATTACCCGGGACGGATACGCCACATGAGATTCAAGGGAGGAAGACACGGCACTCCCCTGACAGCCGCATTGACACTTGGCTATCGTGAAATCGTGGAAGACCTTAGTATACAGGTGAGTCCCGATATCTATTAATTTCTATCTTTTATGTAATCAATTTATTGTTTTCAATTGATAAACATACCCGGCGAGAGATATTTTGAATATAAATACTGAATGATGCGTGCGGTATAGGTATTTCTGGACCAGAACCTCCCAGCACCAATTGATAAGGGGGACGTCGAAGAAGCCTTTAAGGGAGCCCGCCATTTCATTCCGACTGGCAATTCACTCTTCGATATAATAAGCATGGACTGTGTTCCACTTTTAAGGGCCTTCCAGGGAGAGGATCTTAATCAAGTTCACAATAAGTATGGCACGCCACTACACTGGGCTATTTGCAGCCATTCCAGAGGCGCCTTCTATCTGCTTCTAGCTGACACTAAAGTCAACCCTGATTGCCCTGACCGGGAAGGAAGAACGCCATTCTCCCATTCGGTTGTGAATGATGAGATTCCTCTGGTTACAACCAATGAGAATCGTCTTGAGTTAGCGCAAGCGCTCTTGGTAACCGGGTCTGTGGATGCGGACTCGAAGTGCAAGCGCGGGAGGAGTCCATTATCATATGCTTGTGAACAGGCATGTTCTGAGACAGGTATGGTAGAATGGCTTCTGTCGTTAGATGCAGTCGATCCCGACAGCCGCGACAATGAAGGCCGAACCCCGCTCTCTTACTTGGTAGGACGTGGTTGCCCCCGTTTGTTGAAACTCTTCATCAACTTTGGACGTAGCGGAATCAATTCTACACAGGACCCCGACTGGGGACCCGAGAGAGCTAGGAAAGGTAAGAGGACCTCCGGGAAGATCGATTCAAGGGACAACGCTGGTCGAACACCACTGAGGTGGCTAGCAACATATTATTATGAGACGAGAACACCCGAAATGGTTCAGATGCTCTTAGATACGGGTAAAGTGAATGCCGAGTTAAAAGCAAGCGACGGATTGACACCATTAGATGCATTTAAGCAACATCTGGGTGCGTGGCATGGCGACACTGGAAAGCTCTGTATCGAGGTCACTGAAAATTATTTACGTCAAAAAGGCAGGACCGCTGATGTCATAGATCAGGAAGGGGAGACAAGAACGCGGAATCCGCTCAAGCGCAAATGCCCGTTTTAGGAGAAATATTGTGCCTGCTTGATTCTATATGGGGGACTATTGCTGAGAACCTCCTATTGCGGCAATTCTTGTGAGCTTAGGTTCGACTTGATAGCTCTGTGCATATTAATGGACTTAGACTGATAGAGTCTACCTAGCATCGGCCCCGGTAGACTAGAAGCGTCGTAGGACCTAAATAACTGTGGTCTCACGTTTATTAACCCATTAGGTAGCTACCCGTTAAATATAATATAACAGATACCAGGAGCGTGTGTCCTCTGTAACATAGAGTGCTAGCCGAGATCACGACTGGAACCATCCCCCTTAGTTTCAACCCGTAGCTCATGAAACGCAGAGCTCACGATCAAGACTCTGCTGAGCTCTCTAGAATTGAAGCCGAAGCCGGCACATCCCCGTTCCCGAACATAGGGTCATCCCGCAGCGTATCGTCTTCCAAACGAGGGTAGCTGACCAAGGCTGGGCTAGATTTGAAGAAGGCACATTTAACAATAGCCACACATGGTCCGTTGCTAGAATCTTATGCCCCGTATATCCGGGTACAGGGGCAGATAGCCAGCTTATCGCGATTAGAAAAGTCGTATCGGAAATTTGGTGGGATGTAGGCTGTAATGAAGAATCAATTCCCTGAATGTGGAAATTGTTGAGTTGTTATGTTACATGGGGCTTTCCAAGCATAGCCCCATTCAAGTGATGCTCTTCTCATCCGCAATGACGTGTCTAATGATCGTCAATGCTGTCAGGCACCTTTACTAGTGAATTGAGAAGAGTATAATTCGTAGGAATAGCTAGTAACTTGACCGAACCAAAGGCACAGGAACGCCAGTCCGTCAACCCGCCCTCCCCCCTTTTCCCCCTAAAAGCCTGTCCAGTTGCGCCACAGATGCACTAGGAAAAGAAAAAAACACCCCAAAACCTCAGATCCTCCAGTGTTCCTGTCCTGCCTCCAGCCTCCGAATCCTTCAGCGGACATGCCGGTGCTATCTAAGGGTTCGACGCAGACGGCAGCGCGGGCAGATTGCTGGCGGCGCTACGCAAGAGGTAGCGGGACTGAGCGGGCCGAGCTTTCTTCGAAGGGCCGCCGCCGTTGCGAGCACGCTTGCGCTTGCGTGTCGCTCTCTGCGGGTTCTGCGTGTGCTTTCCGGGCTCGACGGGTGCTGCTGGGGGACCGCTGCTCAAGACTGATGGGCGGGCCTGTGCTGAGGCTGACTGTGAAGCTATTTTGAGGGTAATGGTGCCTGTTTGACTAATTAGTTTCTGACGTTGTGCCATATATTTGTGAGATAGGGAAACGTACCAGATGCTTCATCCGCGTTGCGAGTCTGCTCTCTCGGTACCATGTACTCGGATGGCGAAGGATTGTTGCTGTTGATGGTCGCATTACGCGTGTGATGTGCCTGCTTGGGGAGGGCCATTGTTGTAAGGCTAGAGCCGTTGGTGTAGACTGATCTGGGCGACAGCGGCGGATCGAGCGGGACAGTAGATCCAGAGTTCCAATTGACTAGGCCAAAGTCGACAGCGATTGGGACCTCGGGCATCTCAGGTGACTCAGAACGGGCTAGCTGAGTTGGTTCTGGGGCTTCATCGCCATGAAGAGCGCGCACCAATGCCACCAATTTGCTCCGCGACAAGTGGTATTTCACCTCTAACTTTCCTTCTCTTGGTTGCTCCATCTTTCTTATCCTAGAGCTGGCTTTGTTGGATTCGGAAAGGGTGTGTTTTTGTGTGAAGGAAATCTTGGTAGGCAGGATCTTAGTGCAGATCTAGAAGTAGAATATTAGAAATTGTTCATTGTGCGCAGGTGGTGTGTGCAAAGCCAAAGTCAGAAGATGATGTTATTAAAGGGAAACCTACCTCTCTGGCAGTAGTCCGTATGGTGATTCACGTGAAGTAGCGTCGTAGAATTGAAGATGACAAGAGACGGCAGCTGTCGAGAATTGGATTGAGAGAGAAATCTTTAGTAGAGTAAGTCTCTCGAAAGATCTGCTTTGAAGAAACTGGGKGATTTAAATTGACAGATGCAAGACGCGAGAGGTATGTGTATGAGATGGGGTAGGTATGTGCTCTTTGGATGGTGTTGTCGCCTTATCAGGTATCCCAATTGAAAAAGGGGGGCGGGTCTTCGAGTCAACTCGCGTTCTAGGTCAGACGACCACTCGCGTCACGGTAAGTGCACACTCTAGCGGCTATCTGGGTACCTAAATAAGGCAGAAATCGAAATATACTATGTTTGTGAATGAATGTCTGGGTAAAAGTGAAGTCACAGGTGATCAAGGCTAAGATTACACTAGGTATGACCATTCAGGGGCAACAGTGCATGGTCCTCTTCATAAATGGGCCAGACAACAAGACACTTCGCATTAGACACAATTGCCAGAGGGAACTCGATAGTTGAAACTTGTCCACTTAATAATTTTTATAGAATTTGCTTGAGAGGATTTGACTCCTGTGTAATCCCGCTAATACTACAAGTCTTGATATCACATACAATTTTCCATCATTAAGCCCTGGTTCCTTTCCTATACGCTAACCTATTGCGCAGTTCTCTTCGTAAAAAGTCATTTCCTACTAAACATCCCATTTCCCATAATCTTCGCCTTATCAAAGGTATTCTTGACCCCGCCTGTGAAGAAAGACGACCTCTGCGGCTTGAGCTGCGGGCGCGGCTGGTCCCAGTCTGCCCCACCATATAAATCATCCGCATACTGTTGGTTCGAAGCATTACCGTAGTATCCCTGATGCTGTTGCCAGTCGGGTCGTTGGTATGCTTGACCATGATAAGCCTGTACTTGGTTCGGGTTCTGTTGTGGCGGAGAGTGTTGTTGCGGCTGGTTATACGAGTCTGGATTGTAGGGGGCGAACGTAGTTTGCTGAGTGGGATATTGGCTTGTTGGTGCCTGATATTGAGTGGCGCCGCCATAATTCGAACCATCGTACTTCTGATACTGTGTCGTGGTGATTGACGACTGGCTTTGCTGGTATGAATGTGTATTCTGGTAAGAGGTGGAGGATTGAGCGACGGTGGGTTGGTCCTGGCTGTACGACGAAGATGATCCGTGCGGCTGTTGAGATGTAGTTGCATCACCCGGGCGGTATGCCGTGATGTTTTGGCCGTAGGCATTAGCTGCTGGGGGTGTTTGAAGCCGTCCGGTGGATGATTCAGACGGCTTCGGCGAAGGCGTTTGACGGTATTGAGCTTGACCATCATAAGAATTGCTTGGTGCCGGTTTCCGCTTGATATACCCCTGAATGGGCAGTTCAACTGGCTCTGAGAGAGGTATACTGTGATCGGAGGTTATCTGCTGAGACCACTGTCCAGCTAGCGCGAGTTGTGGAGGCTGTTCCCCAGATTGTCCGCCGGGTTGGTAAGCTTCCCTCCCTCCTTGTCCACCTGGTTGATAGGTTGACTGTTCGTGATCGACGGAAGCTTCAGTCGGGGACTTGATTGTGAACTCATCCCACAACGCTGCCTGATTGGCTAAAGCGGACTTAAGCTGTTCGGACATTTCGTCAAAGGCAGAGTGCTCATCGAAAGTCTTGACTTTCTGGAAAATGTTTTGCACCGAAAGAGGGTTAGGGGCAGGCGTTTCACCGTCGTCGTTGTGGGAGTTTTCGGTGTCGTCTTGATCTGGGATGGCCGAAGCCTCATCGCCGTCTTCACTACCTTGTTCACCTTCGGAATGATTGGACGGGGTCTCAGCCCGTTCTATACCCTTCGGGGTCTCTTGAGACTCGTCATCGTAGTTAAGTTCTTGTTGCTTACTGAACGCACCGCGGACAACGCTGGTGACCTCAGCGTTTCCGGAGTCCATCGAGGTTTTGAGGGCTCCTAATAACACCGAGACGCGGTCGACAAGGACTCTCAGGCAATCATCGTTCTCGTTCGCAAGCGCTGCCTGCAGAGCATTGACACCATTATTATTTGAATGCATAATGTCGGCACCGCTGTCGAGTAAGAATGAAACAGCCTCTTCGTCGCCTCTGGATGCGGCCACAATAAGAGCAGTATCTCCATCATTATCGGCGAGATTGATATCAGCACCGGCATCAAGTAGTAGCCGTAGCGAGGATTGGGGCATATAGGAGGCAGCGCTGATGAGCGGTGTAGCTGAAGTATCTACACCACCGATGACGTCAAGTTGGGCTTTCGCCTTGATTAGAAGCTCAAGGATGTCCTGTTCTGCCCGCATTGCCGCCGCAAGGATTGGTGGCTTGTCAGACCCTCCCCCAAGGTTGGGATCCGCACCGTGTTCGAGGAGTAGGGAGACTATGTCTGTCTTGCCCGCTTCGCAGGCCCCCTGAAGTGCAGTTCCTGCTTCGAAGTTCTCGTTCGTAGTGAAGGCATTCACATCGGCACCCCGTTTTAGGAGTTCCACAACGACGTCGTAGTGGCCTTCGGTGGCGGCTGTCTGAATTGCCCACCCTTCGGGCGCGTTGACATCAGCGCCGGCTTCTAGAAGCATTTGGATAATATTCATCGTGCCGTCGTACGCAGCGGCAGTAAGCGCATTGCCGTACCTTTAACTGTCAGTACTTCTCGAATTCATAATGCTCGTTTATGATCCACTTACTCTACGCCAGTAGCATTGGGGTTCGCTCCAAATTTCTCCAGTAGAAGCTTGACTGTGGATTCCTTTTCTCTATCGGTAGCGTCGTAGAGAGACTGGTTGAGCTTGTCACGGCTAATCGAGCCACCAGTATACTGCCAGATCGTCTCGAGGAGTTCATCTTGGAACTCGGTACCTGTAGCTGCTTTGTAGAAGAGGTCGTCGCAGTTAAGCCCGGCATGCTTCTCCATAAGAATCGTAACGATGACCCAGTTCGATTCCTCGGCAGCTGCATCGAGGGCTTTTTGGAAGTATTCTTGTCCGTGCTCGAAGTCGAGCAACCGATTGAAAACTTCAATACGGCCTGCTTCTGCAGCCTTGACAAAAGCCTTGCTGTACTCTTCTGCTGGGAGTTTATCCGCATATTTTTCAATTAGATACTCAAACATGGAGATGTCAGACAATAATGCGGCGAGTGCTAAGGGCGGGTCGACGCCCTCTTCGTTGAATGTCAACGAAACACCACGTTCAACCAGTAGCTCGACGCAAGCTCGGTTTCCTGAAGATATCGCTGCGTTTACTACTGGCCCAATTTCATTGGCCATTGCGTTAGCATTCGCTCCCCTTAATAATAACTTCTTCATCACTTCAACGTGGCCTCCAAAAGCAGCCATGTGTAAGGGCGTCTGTTCGTGTATCTCTTCTGCGTCGTCAATCACAGCCCCCCTGTCAAGTAACTCTTCGACAATCTTTGGGCGACCAAACCAGGCCGCAAGGTGCAACTAGATACAAGCAGAGGTTAGCTGCTATCCGCGAGACAGAAGCCCATTCGTACTTACTGGTGTGTTGATCAATGAGTCGCGTAGCTTGATCTGATCCTGGTAGCCGTTTCTGATCAATGCTGCGACGAGTTCTCTGAAGCCCACAGACGCGACAATGTCTGAAATTTCCTAAGTCAGCAATTATCATTCATAGAAAATGTGTGTGCTCATCAAGAGTCAAGTCTTCCGGGTAGACTCGCGTTACGAAAAGAGGGTATTGAAAGCTATAGAAGAACATACGTAAACCTGATAACGACTTGTAGTCGAAGTTATCAAAATTATTAGTCATGCGGCAATACTCGACAAGCCAGCGATGTCGTATGAGTGAGTCGGGGCTCCAAAATGATTCCTCGACACTTAAGTCTTCGGCAATTTCACGTGTAGCCTTACTAGCGTGACGAAGCCAGTACTTGACCGTGTATGGAACTGTAAAGACTATATCAGCATCTCAAATGTCTGTGGAGAGGGTTGACCTCCTATCCTCTCTATGTTAGGAGCCAATATTGGGATTCAAGGTTGACTTACGAGCTTTATCGTAGAGAATATCAGCCTCCGGATCCGGTTCCTCCTCCTCTTCTTCGCTATACCACTCGCTCTCACTCTCGTCGTCGTCGTCATCGTCATCGTCATCCTCTTCGTTATCACTATCATCATCATTTTCTTCATGTTGGCTAGCCCCTTCCTCGTGGTCCTCGCCTTCATGAGCTTCCTCTTCGGTCTCTGCGGGTTTTTCCTCTTTAGGGAAATCAAAGCTCTCCTTAACGTGTGAAAACGACCGAAGGGCAAGGACACCGTGTTGCCACTTCTTCTCCTCATCCGACATACCGAGGATCTGTTTGGAATTCTCCAGGAGATGTGTCTTGACCACGACGTTCATGAAGCTAATTGTATTGCTTGCTCGCTTCATAACCAAGAGGGGCTTGCACTTTTCGACGAATCTGCGGAGGTCTGCCTTGTCCTCTTCATTCGAACAGAGTCCAGCGAGAACGCCCAATTCCGCCTCTGTAGGGTCCTCATAGGTGAGAACAAGGGCCCGCAGCATCTCCTTGATTTTTTCGACATCAGGTTCATTGGCCTTGAAGATTTGCAGCCATGCGTTGTTCAGAAGCGTGGTTAAATCTTGAGGCATTCTTTCAAGTACTCGTCGGACTTTTAGATCGCTCTCGGCTTGTGGGAGTTCTTGAAGTTGGACGCATGTAATATCAATCCATTGCGTATTTTGCGCCCTTTTCCCAATAAGACTGCTGGCGAAATACGCGAGCGCCTTGTTATAATTCTTCTCTCTTTCGAGCGTGGCAACCCGCTCTTTGGCGCGTTTTCGCAGCGCCATCTGAACTTGGTCGCCGTATTTCTCGTCTTCAAGATCAACGAGGCGAACMCCCTCGATTTTGAGTGCCTCCGAGATGTTGTGCGCTTCGCGACTCGTAATCATCCACCTCGTGCGAACCCACTTCGGATCCGTGTTGTTCAAGCTGCTCTTGAGCTCAGCGCTAAGGTATTTCATCAATTTGATGGTAGAGTCCGAATCTTCCGGGAGCACATGAAGGTTATTCAGAACAAAGATAACCTTGCTGCCAATGAATTCGTCTGTAAGCATGTCCTGGAGAGTCTGCCACAAATTCTCTACGGTTACCTGGGCTTGTGACTTGGATCCCTCTCCCTTCTTCTTGGCGAATATCTTCGCGTAAGAGGCAAGAGTCTCCTGTTGGTCGATCAACTGTGTGACAAGACTCTTAAGAACGTCCTCAGCCGTACAATAATCTGGCGTCGAATCGCAAAAGAAATATGCAAGCAGGATTTGCCCTTGGTCCGTATCCTTGTCTTTGATATCTTCGATCTCGTTGACGGCTGCCAAGGATGCGCTGGTCTTTCCTCTGCCCTCTGGTCCCCGAATCCATAAACAATCCGCGACGCGGGATGCGGGAGCCTCGTCGGTCGTTGGAGGATCGTATAGCCATTCTTTATATTCTGCTTCCTTCGTGATCCAAGAGGACGGTGCAAATATTTGAGCCAGAGCCTTGCGCTTCTTGTAAACTTGGGCACTGTCCAGAGATTCATTGATGCTGTTGATCATCGATCGATCAATGTCACGGACTGAGTTTAGACGATTCTTGACTGCTAATTGTGCGCCGTGTATTATTCTCTTCAGAGGATCTTTGACGAACTGGTTCCATTGCTCATCCTTAGGTCCGTCAAACTTGACCAGACCTCGATGATTTCTCGCAAGACCTTGTTCTTCGACACCCTGCAGCGTTGCAGAGCTGCGACTAACAAATTCGGCGTATGACTTGGGGATTGCAAGCTTGCTCAAGCCGAAAAGGCTAGGGAGGCCGGCCATTTTGGAGAAGTCGGTCGGCTGCTCTTCATAGAAGCAGAGAAGATCAATCTTAGGGCTTAACTTCCCCACAAGACGCATAAATTCGTGCACAAGCTCACGAAGTCCTTCATCTTCGGGCCTCATCAAATCCAGTAGTTTGGAAGAGTAAGCGGCACCGATCTTCTCGGCGCAATATGCATACATAGCGGCTGCAGAGGCAACAGGTGCGCCACCGAACGGTGTTCCGAAGAAGATGGCAGCCGCGATAGCTTCGAACATGACAGGGAATTTATCTCGTCGAGAGTCTGCAAGGGTTATTGCTTTGGCGATCACGAGACCGCCCATACTATGGCCAATAAAGACGATTGGACGCCGTTGTACGCGGCCCTGGTTTTTATATTAGCACACAAACAGGTAACTGGGCTCTGCAGGATTTGCGCACTTCTCTCTTACTCCTCAGTCCGTTGAGTAAGGTCATCGCAATGTTGCTCATAAACTGCTTCACTTTGAGAGAGCCAGTCCATGCTGATTCGTACATGTAGAGCAAAATACGCGCGCGTGGGAAATCTCTCACTAGCCCTTCCGTGGTCCAGTTGAAGCCAGTGCTCTCGGACTTCCAACTCTCCTCCGGGTTAGCACCCAGGCCGGGCACGAAGACAATACTAAAAGCGGTCAGAATTATAACGCTCGAGTTCAATAACCTCACTGCTTGACTCACTCAATCTCCGGTTCGACATTGGGCTTGTCCAGAGGGTAAAGCTCTTTGATTCCTAGTTGAACAATATCATAGTCCTTCTTCCGCTTCGCAGGCCCCGAAGCGGCTTTCCGCGTCGCAGAACGCTGCAGAGACATGGTGACACGACTGCTGCAGAACCGACACCACAGAACCAAGTAGCACACTCGACCATCCCGCCATGGCGCACCGAATCACAAGTTATATGCCAAGGTGATGACAACGCGAGTGACTATGTGGCCGGAACTAGCGAAACGGCCCCCAAATCCTTAAGTCCTTCTAGACTGGGGAAGATGAGGAAGTACATGACGGACGAATAAGACGGGCGAATATGGTTCCATCGGGGTCCATTCTTCGTGCGGCTGATTGTTTCGTTGCCAAATTTAAGCCCTGTAGGGCTCGTCTAGCCCCCTGTATCCCCTCTTAGGCTGGCATAGCGCGGATACTCGAAATCTCCTCGATGCGACGCAGCTGATTAATTCGATTACATATCAGGCTCGCCTGCCGAGGATTATCAGTATAATTTCCTTCGCTACAGCAACTCATTATAGACTCGCAGGGCTCTTGGCTGCATGGTCCGGGTGTATGTCAGCTTACGAGATGTCTCTCCCCTATGTCTGAGGAACAAGACGAGACGACGCCTGCAGCTTTAGCATAAGGCAGGAAGAGTAATAGAAGGTTGCGTTAAGATCGAATCCGGTGTGAGATCCCCAGTCCTAGAGCCCAAGCGCTGCAGCTAGGGTTGCATATCGGTATTATTAACAACCCAATCACCCTTGTCGACCACGCTAATCTCTGTACTTCCCTAAGCAGTCATTCGGTCCCCTGCTTAGCCCGGTTGAAAATGGAGGCTGGACTATAGCTGAAGGCTTGCATGCTACCTACCACACAGTAGTGTGATATATGATACCTAATATAAATGGGCAAGCCAAGTCTCACATGAGCAGGCTGCCCTAGCGAGCCCATGCCGTAATGAATAAAATGGGCATTCCCATTTCATCTTTGAGGCTCAGATGAGCAGACTTCTTGAAGCCATCTAAAGCAAAACCGGCGACCCTCAAAAGCTAAGCCCGTAATTGATTAATCGCCAACAATGGATGCGAAGCCTCTTCCATTCACAACTCGAGTGCTTGAGTTACAAGGAGATACTCACGCGACAGGTCAGAAATCGGACTTCACCGCGCTATTTCCAGCTTCGCATCGTACAAAGAATGACGATATTGTCGTTCCCCAACCCGACTCGGAGTTCCTCGGGCGGGAGCTTCTTGTTGAGAGGTTGAATGCTGTTCAGGATTGGCTCTGGGTATGTGGTCGCCCAATGCCTCCGCGCGCATTACGGTACGTACTTCTCCAAGAGTCCTATCGAGACTCTGATTTCCCACGTTTGGTTCTCAATGCGCATACTAATCGATGAGTAGTGAGTATCAACGTTTTCTTAACTCAAGACATCCACCATCCTCTATCATTAGTTGGCATTCATACGAAGGAAGAAGCAAGCGATATGAATGCTTTCAAGAGTAAGATTTCATGAGGCGCTCAGAGAAGCTAACCTTTGATAGACCACCAAGTGCTTAACTTACGAGAGGTCGCCATCACTGAGGATCCAGAACTGCATCTTGTCTGGTCGAAAAATCGCATTTTCCTGAAACCCATTCCACCATACCTGCTCGAGCCAGGCTTCTGGGCTGACCACATTATCCATGATCGCAAACTCGCTGACTGCGCGCGAGGCTTCCTTTTCTCATACGCCGCACTCATTGCATACCAAAGCGATTACAGAATAGCGATGGAGAAAGGGCTGCTTCCTCCTGGAATTAGGTGGGAGGGGTGGAAAGCCCTCACCAAGGAGATCCTGCAGAACATCAGCTATGCGTCCGTCAACCCGAGATACTGGTACGGCGAACTCCGTCTCAGCCGGCTGAACAAAGTGTACCGATTCCGAAAGGGCGTCGTGCTACGCGGATATTCCAGAGTTGGGTCCTACGCAGTCTACGGCGACCTGATACGCGACAACTTTGCAGCGCTAGCGACCATACTCGGGTACGTGGTGATCGTGCTGACGGCGATGCAAGTCGGTCTTGGCGTCGAGCGACTGCAGTCAGACGAGGCGTTCCAGAACGCGAGCTACGGCTTCACGGTGTTTTCCATCATCGCGCCGCTGATAGCCAGCGTCGGCATCGCCTTGGTGGTCTTAGTCATGTTTGTCAGCAACTGGTTCGTCACCAAGAATTACGAAGGGAAGAGGTTCGACAAAATGGGTGTTGAGCCATTCTGGAGAAGACAACAGACGCATTTATCGATCTCGGATCATCAAAAGTAAAACGAAGGTTTATATTTATCTTGGATGGATAAGGTCTATTCAGAATAGAGAGGTGCTGTACAGCAATTAAAGTTAAGATGATTTCCAAGGGGGATTTGATCCCATCTAAGCATTCCTGCAATAATATCCAGTATGTTCGTCTAGTCAAATTTCGGGGGATTCGAAATAATTGGTGTCTTTTGGGACTTGACTTGGTGTTCCTAATCGCACACAGGGTCCGTGTACAAAGGGTTGCTAGTGACGAAACACATATATACGTCATCTTGAATGACTCGAGAGCCGGCTGGCGGGACGTGATGAAAAGCGAGCTTGCATCTACGTTTTCGACAAATGCTCACTTTTCCCTGCCGCTAACCACCCCAGCGCCAAGATAGCATCGTTTGCCAGGATGTTAAACACGGAAATATCCGCCTTCATCTCGTTGGAGAACCAGAAACGAAGCTCTACGGCCACCAGCGAGTCGACTCCGTATGAATGAGCTGGCCTTGTGATATCGATATCCTCCTCAGGCACGGATAGCGCGCGTGCCAATCTTCTTGCTAGCGCGCCCGCGATAATCGCTCCCGCCTCGTTTAGGCTCCCGGCTTCCCGCAGAAGCGCACCGTAGTCTACCTTCTTCTCGTCCCGCCCCCGGGCCTTGGCTCCGCCGCTGCTGCCACCATGTGCGTTCATCTGCCGGAGGGCACGGAATAGGGGTCGCTTAAGATGCGGCATTAATTCCATGGCGTATTGGTCCACCTTACCTGACGGTCCCGCCCCGGTGATGATCTGTGTTGACCATGGAGACAATGCTTCAGTGGTGGCGATGCTCGGACGATTAAAGGGGCCTCGTGCTGGACGGCTGCACGCCCAATCGACGACGGCGAGCAAGTGCTTCTCGTCGAGGACTTGGATTTTTTCTTCGTTCCAGCGTTTGGCGATGCTCTCGTGCTCGGCCACGTAGCCTACGCCCTGGACGACGCCGACGTCGATTGAGACGCACTGCTCACCCAGGGCCCAACGGTGTCGCGCGAAGGCGTCCTGGAATGTCGAGACTGCGTTGTACTGGGACTGGCCGCTTGAGCCGATCATACCGCCTGTAGAGGAGAGGATGACAAAAAAGTCCATTTTCTCTGGGAGGATTCGATGGAGATTCCATGTCCCACTAAGTTTGGGGGCGAGAACGGCTTGCCATTCTTCCAGGGKCATGTTTTGGAGCACCCGGTCCTAGCAGTTGGGTCAGTTGAGCTTCTCGGTAAATTGTGAAGTGAGCTTACCTTCAAGACCATAGAAGCCTGGATACAGCCTTTGATAGGAGGCATTTTCTTGGTGACATCATTAATTGCCCCCTTCAGGGACTTAGCATCGCTCACATCGCAATGGGGCGTGGCGATGGTCACGCCGCGCGCTGTGAGCTCTTTGATCAAGTTCTGCGCGGCTTCGGATATCGGGCCCGAGCGTGACAGCAATATGAGGTATTTCGCACCGCGGCGTCCGAACCACGCGGCAAGGCTTCTACCGATACCACCCAGACCGCCAGCAATCACATAGCTAGCATTCGGGTCAAAATTGGACGCTGGTTCAGGGCTTGGCACCACGGGGATCTCGGCCTCGGCCTCCCAGTCAACAACGGCCTTGCCCATGTGCCTTCCCGTCTGTAGATATCGAATCGCAGACTCGAATTGACCTCTCGTAAAGATGCTCACGGGTTGTGGAGCCTGGAAGATGCCTGCCACGAGCATATCTTCCAGTTCGAGCACAATTTCACGGTAATGAGTTGGGTTGTATTGTTCGACCGACCTGGTATTGACCACATGGTACGACGTATTTCTCAGAAACGGCTGCATGGGGAGGTTTTGGAAGGTATGAATATCACGCTTTCCTATCTCTACGAAACGTCCCAGGGGAGCGAGTATGCGCAGGGACTCGGAGAGCGCCTCGCCCGAGAGCGAATTCAGGACTACGTCGACGCCGCGGCCTCGGGTCATCTGTATGATCTGCTTCCCGAAGGAAAGATTGCGACTATAGAAAATGCGGTCGTCGGGAATGCCGTAGTGCTCCTGCATTAGCTTACGCTTCTCGGTTGAGCTGACCGTGACGAAAACATCGGCGCCGATGCGCTGCGCCAACTGGACCGCCGCTTGTCCGACGCCGCCGGCTGCCGCGTGGACCAGAATAGACTCGCCTTTTCGTAAGCGGGCAACGTGGTTAAGACTGAGGATCGTGGTGAGATAGACGGCCGGAAACACATCGGTGAAGGGGATGGAGTCTGGGATTCGAGCCGCGATGAAGGCTTTGCATCGGACGTACGTCCTGAAGCCATCTGCTCCAAGGAAGCAGACGCGGTCTCCGGGTGCAAGTGTTGTGACCGCTGACCCTGTCCGTTTTACTACTCCACAGTACTCGCAGCCCAGATGAGTACCAGCCAATTGTCCCAGGATAACCATAACGTCGATAAAGTTAACCCCTGTGGCCTTGATCTCGACTTCTATCTCGTCATCTGGAAGAGCCTCGCCGACCGATTCGTCGCGGACAAAACGGAAACCATCGAGCTGACCGACGTTGTACTGAAGCTCCAGCGCTTCGGTCGGCTCCTTACCCACCACTTTGGTCTCGATTGGGAGTTGACCTGTCTGTGAGTGTACAAAGGTATTAATCTCGCCTGCCTCGACCACTCGCGGGATTGATATGATCTCGCTGGATTGCTGGTAATCAGACTCCCAGTCATCGTGAGAGATCGCTCTTACATTCTGCTGGAACACCTTTAAGAATGTCTCAGCGGCCGTCTTTAGGTTCTCTACATCAACGTTAACGAAGCGAAGATCGAAATACTCTTGCGCGACAGCACGGCTGAAGCCAGAAGACATAGCCTTCTCTGGTTGCTGTGCGTTGGCGCCACTACCACTAGTCAACCAATAGACCTGACTCGAGGAGTCGACAACAGCCTTGACCATGGCCAGGTTCTGCTCTGTCATTGAGCTAAAAAACGGGCCTTCAAGTTCTAATAGAGCCACCAAAATGCCAACCTTTCCCGACTTAGAAGGTAGGGAGATAGGGCTAACGATGTCACACCTGGATGCATATTCTGAATCTTTTATGTATGAGGCGATTTCGGAGGCTACCTCACGCTGGAGCTTGGTGTTTGCTAAGATAGCCATGGTCTGGCGAGTGGAAGCTTGTGCCACGGACTCTTTGCCAAGGGTTGGCCTCGAGACTATGAGGCTAAGAGTATGATGACCTTCTTCCTCGTGATCAGGAATGCAGAGCTCGATTCCGGTAAAGTCTGTCTCCTTCAAACAGGTATCCCACTCTGGTTTGGAGTAAAGGGGACCTTGTTCACGGTCGTCCTCTGTACCCCTCCACCACCCAGGCAGTGTTCCCCAAATGCTATCCGAGACAGTGCTCCATTTGTTCGTCGGTTCGATTATGACTAGATAGCCACCCGGTTTGAGGAGAGAGTGTGCATTCTTTAGAGCCTCTCTAATATTAGCAGTGGCATGGAGTACTGCAGCGGCGACTACCATGTCGTATTTTCTGCTCTCAAATCCTTGTTCAGAGGGATCTTGTTCGATGTCTAGTGTCTTGAATCTCATACGATCGGCATGGTGTGCGAGGCGGTCCGCCGCTTTCTCGAAAAAGCTTGGGGAGATATCGGTGAAAGTGTAGCTGTTGTATCTTGGAATGGCCTGGTGGTCGCCCTGCGGATGGAGCAAGGCGAGGATGGGATATGTGGCTGTCCCGGTGCCCGCCCCTATCTCGAGTATATCCATATTGGGATTCTTGTGCGCCACGAGTTTTACGAAGGCCGCTGCCCGCTTTCCTGTGATAACAAATACGTCATCGGAGTAGATATCATTGGCTAGGTCTTGGTTGAAGAGTAGATCTAATGGGTCTACCTCGTTTCGGATGATCTGGGGCAGCTGAGAGCAGAATATATGTATAGCCCTCTCAACTCGTCCCTTAGCGATGAATTCAGCCAGGAATTTATCTGTATTCTCTCGTGAGAAATTCTCTTTCCAAGGCGAATGAAGAAGTGGGTTATCGTCACCGAGCCCTTCCAAATGGCGTTGCATCCAGCTTTGGTACTTCTGAAGATGATGCTTCGGGTTATTAGAACCGTTCTGATTCAGCTCTTGAAGCGCCTTGGTCATATAGTACAAGCACACTATCTTCTTCGTAGGATCCCAATCCAGGCGCGTCTCCACTTCCTCGATGCAGTACTCTTTCGTCTCAGACTGACCAAGCAGCTCGACATCAGGTTTCCATTCCAGGCCATAGAAGAGGTCACGTCTTTCCGATGGTTCATAGTTCTGGTTTGAGAGCATGGTAACTCGGTAGCCCTCGATAGTAAGGACTGGTTCCCCTGTCTTCACGGAGAGGGCAGTGATGGAGGCGTCGAGGTCACGGACCGCGAAACGAGTTGCTTTCGCACCCACTCGAATCCTGGCATCTGGATCTCTGAAAAGAAGTTCGTTGGTTATCCAGATCTCTTGAAACTGCGTCGGAGCGTGTAGCGGCCCTAGCTCGCTTCCACCTTTGTTGATCATGAGCGACATTGTCTGCAACACACCATCAAGAGCTGTGGGATGTATCACATGAGCCTCAACCGTTGGTCTTCCCGGCAGTTTCATCATCCACTCATCCAATCTTATAGTTGCGATGGAGTATCGTCCAGCCGGGTCGTATGAGATATCTGACAGTGTTTGGAATGTAGGACCGAATTCGAAGCCAATTTGCTTGCTTATTCGATATACACGCTCCTCGCTTGCCTTTGCAGAGCAATTTTTGATTATTTCATGCATTCTAGATTGTAAATATTCTCTTGTCATTCGCATGTCTTCTTCAGCATCGTATACGCCACTGGAATTGTCGACGTATTCTGTGGCAATAAGGCCTGTGCAGATGTCCGTCCATTCATTATCGATGCACGAAGACAGGCAGAACTCCCTACACTCGATCGTGGCGATTCCTGTTGTGCGGCTATTTTTCTGCTTTTGCATGTAAAGCTGTACCTCGACACCGTCAACCTCGGACGGGATTATAAGCGCGTTATGGACCGTGACGTCTCGGAAACGATACCCTCTAACGACGAGCTCGAGATTAGCGATGGACCTTGCAGCCTCGATGACCATAGACAACATTCCGGCGCCCGGATACAGTAATGTGCCGTTAAGCTATATCCATGTGAGTGTAAAATACTTGGAAGTATCTGTGCGCGGAACTCTTACCTGATGGTCATTTAGCCAAGGGAGATCCCTACTCCTGATCGTATGTCTCCATCTAGGCTTCAATGGGTTCCAATCGGTGACGGGAAGGCCCAGCAACTCGTGTCTGGGTTTGGTACGTTGCCTCCGATTCCTGGAGAGTCTACTCTCCAACCAATATCTCTGAGAATGGTTAAAGGGGKATTTTGGCAAGTCAGGCACCATCCGAGCCGGCTCACTCGTTGATCCATATGTGTTGACTGCCCGAATGTTGATTAGATATCCTGCTACGAAAAGTCTTCCTGCCATATCCATGAGTGATTCCACAGCATCTACCCCACGTCGAAGAGTAGTATCGTATTGTGTAGTGCCCTCCATATTTGACCACGTATCTCTAACAGGTTTCTGCATGGCGGGATGCGGACCAATTTCGATACAGTAATTGACCTGGCTGCCGAGGGAGATATCAGGAGAAGCTGAATGTAGCTGGGTCACTGCTTCTGCAAACCTTACCCGTGAAACCAAATTCTTCACCCAATATTCTGGCTTGGAGAGCTGGCCCAGGGAGACTGTATTGCCCGTCACAGATGATACAAAGCGAGGGCCATGCTTCATTTTTTCCTTCGGTGAGCTCTGCGGTCGAAGTATTGACTGGAGATGAACGAGATATTCGTCTGCTATTGCTTCCATATGGGTTGAGTGATAGGCAACTGGGACTGCTAGTTTCCTAGCAAAGATCCCGTCGTTATCGAGACGCTCCTTGAGGAAGTCGATTGCTGCTTCTAACCCGGTCAATGTGAGATTAGATGGGCTATTCTCGCATCCAATGTCCACATCGCCCTCTTGCCCATTTCGTGCAAGCTCTTCCAAGTATGGATTGAGTTGTGCTTCAGAAAGCTGTACAGACATCATAGCGCCGCGATCCTTTGAGTCTACAGATGCAGCGGCAAGCTTCGCAGCCAGCGCTCCCCGAAAGTAAGCAATGGCCCAAGCTGCTTCTCTATCAATAGCACCGGCGCAGAAGGCTGCAGCGATCTCACCAGACGAGTGACCAACGACGCCTTTAGGATGCACGTTCCAAGATGCAAGAAGTTCGACCAAAGCAACCTGTAGAGCTGTGCAAATTGGTTGAGCCAAGATAGGGTCACTTAATCTTGACGATTCGTTCGTTCTCTTTAACTCTTCCACGAGCGACCAGCTGCTACCTAGCAACTTAAAGTACCGGTCCGCCTGGATAAGGCAGTCTTTCGCTCGGGGGTGAGAGAGCAGTCCTAAGCCCATTGTCGCCCACTGCGCCCCTTGGCCCGTGAATATGAAGTTTAGTTTGGGAGGCACAGATGACCGTGAAGGCTTTGGGATATGCTCCAGCCTTTCCACCAAATCATCGTAAGAATGTGCAAGTATATAAGACTTCCATGGCAGCGAACTTCTCTTATCTGAGAGCGAAAAGGCAAGGTCCCGGAGAAACCCCTGCGTGTCGCTTATAAGACGTCCGCGAGACAAGTACTGTCGGTACTCTTGTCCAAGTCTCTTGACACCAGCAGCATCCGATGTGGACCATACAAAAAGACGTAGACTATTTCCTACATTGCTATCAACTTTTGCACCGTATTCGTCGCATATTCTGTTGCTAGACGTATTTACTAGTGTTGAAGTGTCACTCCCATGGTTACCATTGGATAGGCTTTCCCCGTACTTCATCTCTGCTGGCGGCGCCTTCGCGGTGCAATGGAAACCCTGGAGGTTCCGTTCACGCAGATAGTTATATGCATCGTCAATAATGACGTGAGCATTAGAGCCTCCGTATCCAAAAGAATTGACCGACGCGCGGCGGAGACCATCACAAGGCCACGGAACAGGCTCGGTAGGAAATCGCAGATTCCATTCGTCGGCCTTCACCCTGTGGTTCAAAATCTCAAAGCCAGCATTTGGAGGGATAATACCCTTTTCGAGGCAGAGGATTACTTTGATTACTCCGGCAATCCCGGCAACTGCTTCGAGATGTCCGATATTTGACTTGATGGCGCCTACATATATGGGATCCTCGCGGCTCCGGTACTCCCGGAAGACCTTTCCGATAGCCTCAGCTTCAATCGGGTCACCCATGGCGGTGCCGGTTCCATGGGCTTCAAAAAGCCGGGTACTGTGGAGATCAAGACCGCAAATGTTATAAGCATCGCGGATCTGCTCCTCCTGAGCAGCTAGGCTAGGTTGCGTGATGCCCGGCGTCCGACCATCCTGATTAGTGGTGGTCGAGCGGATCACGGCACGGATAGTATCTCCGTCAGCCAAGGCGTCCTTGAGTGGCTTCAAGACTAAGGCACCGAAACCTTCGCCCTTTGCATACCCGTTCCCTCGATCATCGAAGCTGAGGCAACGACTGTCAGATGACATAAATTTAAGAGAGGATAGCGAGATAGCGCTCGTAAAAGGCTCAAGGTATAACTGTGAGCCAGCGACGAGACTCTTTACACTGGATCAGCCTGTTTGCTAACAATATGTGCTTTAGGTACTTACCTAGGTAGGTACCTTATAGAGCTGGCTATGAAATGAACTTACCATTTTTGATTCACCCGCGCGTAGGCTTTGACAAGCGAGATGGAGGGCCACCATGCTGCTGGAACATGCCGTCTCAATTGTCATGCTGGGACCTCTCAAGTCATAGAACCAACTGATTCTATTTGCCAGAATGGCACCAGCGTTACCTGTTGCCTTGTAGATAGGCTGTATTTCCTCATCCACATCGAAAAGCGCATTATAATCTACGCTCACGCAGCCCACGTAGACAGAGCTCTTTGATCCGGCTACCTTTTGGATTGGTATACCAGCTGAACGTGAGATCAAAAGTTAGTAATTGAAGAAATACCAATTAATTGCCAAGTTAGGTCGACTTACCATTTTCCAGAGCATGGTATGATGTCTCAAGCAATATCCTCTGTTGCGGATCCATGCTTTCAACCTCAAAGGGGTTCATTGAGAAAAAGGGCGCATCAAAAGCAGCGATATCCTCTTTCAAGAAGTGACCTCCTCGGGCATTGACCTAAACTGAATTCAGCACTCTTCTACTCATCCTAGGAAACACGACTGTAGCACGGACGGTGTCAGAACGGGAAGGGTCCGGATGGTAGAAGCTATTGATGTTGAATCGGTCCGGAGGGACTTCACTCATGACGTTACGTCCCGTATAGAGGATATCCCACAAACCATCTGGGGATGTAGCCTCTTCCGGGAAGCGCATGGAGAAACCGACAACGGCAATAGGTTCCAGCCGGTCATTTTGAGCGGCTGTAGTACCTCCCAAGGGACTCGAATGACCGTTGTCTCTGAGTTGATCCATTACGAATAGGTATTCCTTGAGTAGGTACTAGGTAGATTGATAATAAAGGGGGCTCTAGGGACTAACTAATATCTTGCGGTAGACTCTGCTGCTGGACGTGATTTTATATCCTCTACTTATGACTACTGCCACGTCCCCGATCTAGGAATCCTATGTAGGTTTAGAGAGCTTTAGTTCTAGCCTTAGATTGCCATTGACAGACAACAAACTGGTTCATTACATCTATTGAGACACCGACATATGGCCATGTACCTCTCTGTCGAAATCATGTCGTCTACACTGCAGTGCAATGTAAGCAATGTTGTTATCTAAATAGTACCTCGCTATCCCTGTCGTTTACATGGATTCTTGACGGATTGTCTAGTAATTAGGTAGGTAAATAGGTAGGCTCGTACTTTTAGGTACTCGTAAAGTCGAGGCTAGTACCCAGTGATGGATAAGAGGTACACACGTACGGTGGAGGTGAAAAGGGGGGCTTGAAAAGGCGGAGCTTCGAGTTTAAGCCCCCAAATATCCCGTTTCGTGTAACCATTTGACCTGCAGGCTGAGTGTAATCTTGGTCCAACGGTCAGACGTGCAATGCTTGTGAATCGGCATTATTATGCGAATCACTTAAGCCCTGTTTTCTTCCTACATCTCCTTAGTCGAGCAGGTGCTACAAAGCCCTAGCGCTTAACTTGCGGCATATAGATAGGTGCAGACTGTCTAATGTATAGTTGTAACATCCTACATTAGATACTTTTCCCAGTATGTGTATGCCTATTTCTGGCGCATCCAACCAAAGGAATGCCGATTCATGTGGCCTATTGCATGAGACAACCAAGTGATCAAAATTAAGGCGGCTCGTTAGGGGTTATCCGACCAAGCAGTTTGTAAAGGGGGTGTGCCACAACATTAGGTACCAATTACCCCATAACTCTACCTACCTGTACCTATGCTATTGGCAGCCTTTATCGGACACTATCGGTACTTATGAGCGCCTTAAATTACTCCTGACGACATGATCAATTATTCGAAGATAGTAATGTTTGCGTACCTAGTAATTATCCTCACTACATCAATATGAAAGAGTTAAGCAGCAGCGGCACCCTCAATCTCCGGTCGGCAGTGTCTATGTTAGCACTATCCTTCGTCTCCGTTGCAATCAGGTTGACGCTTCGAAGATGGGGGAAAATACCGTTATCATGGTCAGATTGGTTGATCTTGCTTAGTCTGGTAACGGTGGCCGTAAACACTGGTTTGATTGTTCATTGTAAGGCTTCTCTCTACACAATTTGGCACTAGCAATTATATCGATGAGGGGTTCTAACAGTCGGGACGCCGTGCAGATATCGTTGACGGCCCCGGGCCAGGCACATATGACCTCAATGAAGTTATGGCGAACTATACAAACGGAGGGGCGGAGTGGGCTACTGCAATGATGAAAGTGAGTAGAGTCAACATACATTTCGTCTAGTGTCTCTATCTCCATTATTCTATCTCAACTGGCTAATGATCCCAAGGAGCTGTATGTCGGAGACCTGTTCTTCGGCCTTACCATAACGTTGATCAAGCTCTCCATCTTGACCTTTTACCGCGAGCTTTTCGCCATCTCCAAGACGTTTAAGAAGTGGAGCTGGGCTATTTCCGGGCTGTGTATCATCTGGTTCATTGTCTACACCTTCTGTAATGCATTTCAGTGCAGCCCTCCCAGCGCCCTGTGGAACTTTCTCGGCTCTACGGAATACTGCATCGCGAGCGGACCACTCTGGCTGGGCTACGAGTTGACCAACTTCTTCTTGGATGTACTAGTTCTAGTTTTACCAGTGGTCATGGTGCATCGTCTCCAGTTACGCACAGTGCAGAAATGGTCCGTTGCAAGCATATTTCTCCTCGGTGGACTGTAAGTGATGTGTTACCTGTTTTTCTATCTGGTCTTTTTAGCTCACATATTCCTCTCTAACTATAGGGTGTGTATTGCGAGTATAATACGAATGACTTTTATCTGGCACCCCGGGAACCACGAATTTGTCGAGATCTCTCAAGTCCAGTGCCTCTCAACGATTCAGCTAGGACTCGCGGTTCTATGCGCCTGTCTTCCCACATATGGGCCCTTGCTCCCAATTTTACGGAAAGTCACGAAATGGGTAAAGCATGTCATGGGATATACTGTGCCCAAGACTTTTGATCTTAGCAGTGGAAGTGGACCCAGCACCAAGGACTCTGCTAAACGCTCAGAATACTATCGCATGGGTGAAGTAGAGAGTGGTGCGCATGCTGCCTCGGCCTCTACTAACGGTTACGTTGATGAATATCCACTAGGCAACATCCCGTCTCACTCGATCATGGTCTCGAAGAGTGTGCAAGTAACGTGATATCTAAATCTCATTCTTCTATACGAGACTATATTTAACATTGGATCCAACATATAAGTGGCCGCTCTTTTTCGGGGGGAGACATGTATTATCAGTGGTACTGAGTTTTAGCATACAGATGAATGTGAAGGAAATAATAATAATGAAAAAATTCCCTCCTTATTTTGTGACCGCGGTAATCTAGCCGCAGTGCTATTGACAGTTTCGATAGATAGACCCAAATATGATTTTACCTCCATGCAGTTCATCTTTTAGGTTGCCTAATATTAACCCGGACTGTAGCAGGCGGGTTGTCCTGCAGGCAGATACTATACACGGAAGCTCCATGTTTGCTAGAGGAATGCTAAGTTTCCTTCGTGTGCGTAAAGGCACCGGCCGGAGGAGTCTCATGTCACACGAAATTCTAGCACTGCCTCCTCCTAAGAAGTGGCTCTACCTTTTCCGAGATCCAGAAGATACTCTAGACGTTTCACGCGTCACAGCTGCGCCGCCCCCAGATGGATGTTGTGTACCTACACCAGGTTGGTAACTCTTTGGACGTAAGCGACCATCCACCTTTCTGAATGATGCCACTGTAAAATTGGCCGCCCACTACATACATGTAATGTGGAGTTCGTGATGAGGGGAATGGAAGAATAGGTTCGGTGAACGACAACCTCAAATAGCGCTCTGGGACAGACAAGGGACAAGATCTTCATCCCCGTTAGGGGGATGTCATGGTACGGTAGTAGAAAAGAGAATTTGTTGGTCTTGCGGATTCCAACCTCCATTATGACTTGTTCCTTCATACATGCGGTCACAATATTGGTTAGTGTAGCGTAGCAATGTTGGGAGTATGGCAATTTCTTCAGCACTAACACGTTACGGGCCCTTTCCAATCAGGTACTCGAGAATGGAGGGTTGGTTGATAAGAAAAAGAGAAGAACTAAGGATGAGGCTCTTCAACTTTCGCCCCCTGTTTATATCCGGAGCTCGGCAGTTGTTTGCGGCGTCATGATAGGTACCTACATGGTATAAGAAAAAAAAAAAAAGACGCACTCGGTGTAACCTGCACAACAACAGAACAGACAAATTAGAGTTCGAAGAAGCGGTCGACTATATTAATTGGACTAGTATAACAAATCTAGACGCAACGAAATGAGGGAAGATCTCCGATGACTGTTGTAGAGGTACATCGTAAGAACGTTGAAGGTTAGGGAATCGTTAGCGCTAGACCGATMCCCCCGTACCCCACCCGTTGAACCTTCCACTGCCGTAGACTCGTTGTGTAGGTATTACGAACCCTACTTGTTGGATGTAGGTACTACATGTACCTACCTAGGTACCTACCTGGTAGGGATTCTCTTCCTGAATTGAACCCTAGGCCCATGGCGAAGCGAAATATATGCGTCCTCGACGAAATACTGCCCTCTATCAGTGGCGCCCCATCCGAGACCCGGCCGACCGCCTCCCAGAGTAGACCCAGGTGCGCGCCTAATATTCAAGCCATGCAATGTACGAGCGATTATGAGGGTCATCTCCATCATGGCCAAGTGCCTTCCGATGCAGCTGTATGGCCCAGAGAGGAACGGGTGGAAGCCAGATCTGTATCGGGCTAGCTTCTCCTCAGTCGTGCCTCCGTCAGATTCGTCTACGATCCAGCGCTCTGGTCGAAAAGCCTCCGCGTCTTCTCCGTACACTGCGCTGTTTCGTGAACTCGCCCATGGAACCGTACCTACGATAGTGCCCGCCGGGTAGTGCTCCCCGAGGATATTCAAGCCGCCGGCGAGGACCTCGCGTGGATGATCGCTTGGAACAGCGGGCGTGAGACGCATGCCCTCATCGATGCAGGCTCTGAGGTAAGTACAGCCCTGAAGCTTTGGACCGTGCACAACGTCCTCAGCCGACTCAAACGTGGTGCGGATCTCATCCATAAGCTTTTGACACCGTCGCGGGTCGCCGGTCAGGTAGAAGAAAATGCTTGAGAGGCTGATACTGATCGTATCGGACCCGGCGATGATCAAGAGGCTGCTTTCCGCCCTGAGCTCATTTTCATCGTAAMCCCGCCGGCCCGTGTCGGGATCCCGGGCCTCGTAAAGAAAGTAGAACAAATCCTGGCGCCGATCGGCTTCAGGCTTCTCGGCTTGCTGGCGTTGAAGAATTATTCTGTCGGTCACGCTTTGGTAAATGAAGCGGTGATATTCACGAACGGCTGGCGGGCTAGCAAGCTCAAGTACTTTGTCCAGCCCCCGGGGCTTAAGCCAAAGAAATAAGCGTAGGAATGGAGATCGACATATCTTTTCTGTCGTGTTAGAGAGTTCACACGGTAGGATAGGTGGAATGAATATACCGGATAGCAAAAGCGAACATACTCCGCGATGCTGTGTGGAATTGATTTTAAGGGATTGGATCCAGGCTCTTTGATGTTAAATGACTTTCCAAAGCTGAGATCGGCGATGATATCAAAAATCAAGGCATCTATCATTTCGCCAAGGTCTTGAGGGGCAGACCATTCTGTGAAGCCGTCGAGTTCTTGTGCAATGATTTGGGTCCAACGATTGAGATGTTTAATAACAAACTTTGAAGAAGCACGTAACGATTGTTCAGTGAAGCTCAGGGAAAGTAGCTTGCGTTTTCGGGCATGTTTATTGACGTCAGTTTCAGTCAGCGTCGTGTTCTCGCTATCAACTCGTTTAAAGGCGGCAAAGAAGGGAGCTCGTTGAACATTGGATTTCATACTATAGATGTCGGCGTAGGCGATAGGATCATAAAATAGAACCATGTTTGGCTCTGGCCTAATTCGGTATCCGTATACCTGGAACTGTCGCCAAAGCCATAGGTGGCGATCCCCACGCGTCGCATGGTACCATGAAGGGATGCCGCTAACCCGGGCCCAAAACGGTCCCGGGACGTGTTTGAGAGGGTGAAAGTACAGGTTGTAAATAGTACTTCCGATGAGCTGGATAATTGAAGAAGTTTCTAGTTAGTTTGGAGACTGCTAGTACCTAGGCTTCGGGAGACACAGACCAGGAGCAGGATAAGAACTATGGGAAATACAAGCGAACTTGCTGTGCTGTTGCTCTGAAAATAAAACCCTGGCATGTTGATTCAATCAAAATGCAGTTCGAGTAGGTACCTACGTAAAGAGGATAATTTTCAAAGGAAAACTTGATTGCCTGACCTGTCACCTCGGCTGCCCTACATACTCATTAAATACTGCTACATGTACATTATTAGGTACACTCCTAACCTCCGAAGGGGTACTTGCCTGATACTTCCGATACCTACATATATAGGTAGACATGTTGGCCCCTTACCTACCTTCTCCAAGCAAGCTCACCTCAACCTTACCTACTTACAGATCCACACGTCCAAGCCATGTCCTGGACACACGAAGGTGCATATTGGCGTCGGCCTCTCGATTGCCATGATAAATTATTTCAATCCATTGCCGCGGCTGGCGCCCCTCTAGGCCGTGAGCACTGGCTTATGGTCGGATGGCTGCAGCTCGGCTTCCCTTCCACGATGGACTCGGCGACGCAAGAGCAGCGTCTACGTGGTGCATGGAGTGCCCTTCGCCTCCGCCATCCGGATATAGCATCGACGTTGCATGAAGATGAAAAACGCTATGTGCCTCTCATCGATAACCAAGCCCTCGAGCAGTGGACTAATGCCACCTTTCGCGTCGGCACAGAAGCAGGCTCTGTCGATGAGCTGTTTTCACGCCAGCTTAAAGTCGCACCGTCCATACACGCTACTTGCTATTGGGTCCCCGCTAGTGACGAGGTAGCAATTATATCCTCACACTGGCGCTGGGATGGACGGGGGCTCATCATGATGTTGCATAGCTTCATGGACTTGCTTGGATGTAGTTCTACACCATCATCTACCATGCAGGTTGTTGTGGGTTCCGAGGCAGTAAATCTAGTTCCCACACTAGATGCGGTAATGGGCATACCTGCCCCTCCCAAGGACGAGTGGGTACGCAAGGCTGAGGATCTTCTCGCTCCCTTCCAGGATGGATCGCCTGCCATCGGCTTGCCCATCACTCCAGCGCTCCCAGGGGACACTGTGCGGGTAGAGACGGTGTTTCCCAAGGGTGTCACGACAGCGCTGCGGGAGACGTGCCGAGCGAGAGGGCTTCGACTCACCGCCGCGCTGCATGCCTCAATCGTATTGGAAACAGCGCGATATTATAACCATGAGGAAGGAAGAGCGGTCAAGGCCGACCGGGCGAGATACAAGTCGTGGGCCGCCTTCGATCTAAGGAAGCACTGCCTGCCGTCGCCCAACGGCTCGGCACATGCACCGTCAATCCGCATGGTAGCCTTCCCGCTCATTGCCGACCCAACCGCTTCCTGGGGCGCCTTAGCGTCGACCTTTCAAGCCTACTATGCGCAATCACTGGCGCCGTCGGATAGCGAATCCATATTCATCCGGGTGCCTTACGTTGAGAAGGCGACTGCCATGCTGGCGAAGGCGCCGCCTACTACGGAGCCGAACCTAAGCAATTTAGGAGTCCTTGAGGACTACCTAGAGGAGAGGTATGGAGACTTCGAGGTACGGAACGTGGCTCTGGCTGTGCATATGCTATCGCCGCAACTATATGTGCACGCTTGGAGCTGGGCTGGGGAAATGAGGGTGAGCATCTGTTACAACGAAGCATTTTATCAAGAACAATTTGTCAAGGGCTGGTTAAAAGGAGTACAGGCGAACTTGTTGGAGAATCTCGAGATCGAGACCTGACACTTCTCATTTGAGAATAGGAATGATCTAGGTAATGAATGACAACAGCTTGAATTTAGGAATTGAGACCTATTCATAAGTTATATGTACCTAAGGTATTCAACAAGAGGAATAGTCGCACCGCCTGCATCGCGAACGATCAAGCGGCGACTATCACTACAATTACCTACCTATTTCTGATCTGGCAAGCGAGGCATCGGGATCTTTCCCTCCTCCAAGTCGGTACTGTTAGCCACGCCCTCCCACTCGTCATACGTCTTCTGCAGCTGCTCAATCTTCTTGCGCATCTCAGACAGACAGTGGCTACCGAACGGGATCCGCAATGGGATCTCCCGGCCCGCAGCCACCCCCGTACCCTTGACAATCTGGATCACCTTAGACACCATATCGGGTGCGCTTCCAGCCGGGTTCTCGTAGTTGCCACGCGACCGCACGCGCGCTGCCTCATTCAGCGGCTCCCAGAAAGGCACCCGCGATGTCACATGCTGTATCTTGGCCATGACTTCGGTCCCGTGGATGCCGGACTCGATAATCAGCGGCTTGATGCCCGGGGCAAGCCAGGCTAGCTCTTTGGAAAGACTCTCCACCGCGCCTGATATACTATTAACTACCCAGGTACTGGAGCAAATTGAAAAACAAGGGTTTAGTCTAGGTACCTTCGATGGCAAATTTCGAGGCGCAGTATGCCGTTGCGCCCGGCTCGCCAACGAACCCCGACTGCGAATTCATGTAGAGTAGCCAGCCCGAGCCCCTTTCCCGGAAGTACGGGAGCGCGGCTCGCGTGAGATTGATGGGGCCGTGTACCATCGTGTCGAAGGACCGCTGCAGTTCCTCCTGGCTTTTCACACACCAGTTAATCTACCTGTCTGATGGCATAGTGCCTAGATTGGGGTGGAGTACGCACTTAATCTCCTCTACTGCTCCGCACTGGATGTAACCAGCATTGTTGACGAGTACATCAATTGTCCCGTATATGTCCCAGGCCTCCTTGAACTTCTTTTCGATCTCGGCTTGTGGCAAAGTGACGTCGAGGTCTAGTATCGCAGCCCCTGTTTCCTTCAGGTGTGCGAGCCGAGTCTCGGCGTTGCGGCCGGTCGCCACAACTCGGTCGCCCTGAGCCGTCAGCTGGCGGACGAAGAGTTCGCCGAAGCCGCTTGAGCAGCCCGTGATAAGCCAAACTTGGTTCGTCATAATGTAAGTTGTAAAAGGAAAGTATGGTAGTTTTTTACTGATTTCTCATTGTTAGAGGTGATTGAAGACGCGAGGCTCGGAACGAGTCCTCAGCGTTCATATAGGTACCTAAACATGGTCGCACAACATCCCTTTTGTAAGATATACCTACATGTAGGTACCTAAGGGAGGCAGGTATATGTACCTAGTTCCTACTTATCGGGTACGTACATACACCCTTCATACCTGTAGGTGCACATACCTACATCCAACCTACATAGGTGTAGGTAGGGGTTTTATATTGCATCCAACCTGCGAGTCTGAGCCTACCGTGCAATCTATTCTGTGTCATGTAGCACAGCGGTAGAGCCAACCCCCTTAAGCGGCACAATCACCCCATAATCACACTTAAGCGCCCATATATAGGATCATAGACAACAACAATGTTAGAAGGCAATTGCATCTAATATCATGCATATTAACCATGGCTCATGTAACGTCATGTTCGAAAAGCGTTCAATCATAATCAATGGGGGCAGGGGAGAGAAACGGATACTGTAACTATCTGTTGACCTCTGCCACAAAATGGCATAATTAATATATTCAATAATGCCTCTTACACCTTCTTTAAGGCAGGCTGTGAGGGCCGTGCAAGTTGAGCCCCAGTAATGACATGATCTCAAAGCTCTTTCTCGTCACCGAGACAGATTTCGACGTGTTGGTTCTTATCACATAGAGTTTGTGATGCTGCTTAATCAAGTAGGTAGTTGATGATTGCTCCGGATTCCCAAAGGTCGACGTTTAAGTTCCCAATTGGTATTACATACTGGCAAGGTTAGGACTTGGTTACATGTAGGTAATAATATCATGGAGTGTAATTTAGGTAGACGTGCACTAATCGGCTGCCCTAACCCMCCCCGGTTCATTTGAACAAAACCCCGCCGACGCGCCAATTCCACGATCTCCTTGACAGGGGTATGCTATAACTACCTCAGAGGATCATAGCTCTATACGCCCTATAGACCATTATAATTATAGTGAGCTACAGGGCGTCACCAACTATAGTAAGTTGACCAATTGAATTGGATTGCCATCCATTATCGACTGATCGACTACCTGGCCGGTTGATTGATTGATTGTCAGTCTGTTAATTAATCAGTCAAGCTGTCATTAAATCTGTCAGTTGGTCAGTCAGATTGACTGAATGGCTGTTGAATTGGCTGTTGCAATAGTAGGTTGAAATCGTGGAATTGACGCGTTGGCGGGGACGGGCAGAAGGACGTCAGAAAAAACGCCCCATGTGCAAATAATACTGTGATATACTATGCAATATTCCTATGCTAAGACGTACTGTATGCTACAGTACTATCCGCACATGGGGCGTTTTTTTTTCTGACGCGGGGTCTTCTTCAAATGCACAGGGGTAGTTAAATTCGGATTCCATAACCATGTGTTCTCTCTTTAGGTCTATATGAACATGTCTACCAGATAGTTATTTTTATACTTAACATAAAAACATCAATTCTTATTATCATCGATGTCCAAATTAAGTCCGTGGAACTTATCTAATGTCGAGGCCGCACCGGAGCTTACACCCTGCCATCATTGTGCAGCGATCGTGCCGGACCGAAGTAAGATGAACGGATGTGGTGACATCTCTACGGAGTACTTACGCACAGATCTATATCCCGAATTTCCGGGTCTTGGTGCGTCCGCTGAGGCGGGTTGCCGCTTCTGCCAATTTATACAGCACGAGTTCTCCACAGCAGCCCTCCTGGACATAGAACTTGGTAGAGTGCCCGCGTCCTGGGTATCACCAGACTCCCCGTGGGACCGACAGGTGAAAGTTCAAGCCAGCTTCAGCTTCCTGCCATTCATCCCTGTCTCTCCGACGGACAATTTTCATTATCATGTTGAAGGGMCCCCGCCTCAATACAATGGAGTCGTCACCTCGATGGGGGTTGGGTACAAACCCGTTGTTGGCCCCTTGCGCCGCAAGGACGACTATCCATGGAATGGGGCCGCCATTGAATTCACCGTCTTTGACTCTCCAGGTGTGTCAACGTCCCAATCCCGAGACATGCCTTTCAAACGTACGTGCTTACATCTTGGTGCCGCCAAGACCTACTAGCTATCGCGCCGGAGAAGAAGAGAAGGCTCCCTAGCGCGTCATGTCTATCCGATGAAAACGCTGAGATGATGCGGCGCTGGATTGACGACTGCAAGTTCAACCACAAGGAATGTTTAGGGCCATCTGATCCGTGGATTCCCACCAGACTCCTAGAGATCATCGATGGTAGTAATGGCGAGATCAACCTCCGCCTCGTAGAGACCGCCGATCCGCCCATACCCAAAGAAAGTCTGTTCGCCGCCTTGAGCCACATGTGGGGTAATGTGAATACGAATCCTCCGCTTCGAACAGTGAGCACCAACTACGAGCAGCTGAAGAAGCTAATACCAGCAAAAAGCCTGCCCCAGAATTTCCTAGATACGGCCCTCGTGTGTGTCCGTCTGGGTATTCGATACATCTGGATTGACTCACTATGTATTATCCAGGATTCCGGTGAAGACTGGAGACACGAAGCTGCGCTGATGCATCTCGTGTACCGCCATGCCGAAGCCACTATAGTAGCTACGTCGGCGACCTCTAGTCACGATGGCTTCCTTCAGCGGAGTATTGATACGATACCAGCTATAAAAATCCCTTACTCCATCAAACACCCCGGCGCTACCGCTGCAGTGAAACAATACATGATAGCAGGTCGCGACAAGAACCCACAGGAGAGCTACCGAATGTTTGCTGTGAGCGGATCCGAGTGGAATACCCGGGGTTGGACGATGCAGGAGCGGAGTCTGTCGGCACGGTCCATTCACTTCTGCCGGAATAGGATCTTCTACGAGTGCCGGAATTGTCTGCGCTCCGAAGATAACGAGCCCGCACAGGAGTTCGATATGATCAATAGCATTCTCTGGCCCCGAGGCGCAACGATTTCTTTTGACGATCTTTATCGGCACTGGGAGCTCTTCCTGGCAGAATACTCCCAGCGCAATTTAACCTACGGCACGGATAAGCTTCCGGCGATTCAGAGTGTTGCTGCGGAGATCACGGCGGTGACTGGGTGCGAATACATTCCGTATGCTGGGATGTGGCTGCATCACCTCCGAAACGAGCTTCTTTGGCATACTTCCGCTTTCGAGGACATAACTCGCCCTTCTCAGTGGCGGGCCCCGAGTTGGTCTTGGGCGTCCGTGGAGGGTAGGTTAGTCTTCTCTCAATGGTCAATTAGGGACACCAGTTCCTCGTCCCCGGGATCGCTCCTATCTAATCTCAGCAAACACCCCTTTTTGGAAGTGTTGGCTACGGACGAGGCCTACCCGGACGCCCGCTCCGAGACCCGTGGCTTCCTCAAAGTCCGGGGGCTAGCCAAGCGCATCAGTAAAATACGACGATTCGACGAGACCACAAGCAAGAAGTCGTTTTTCCGGTACGGTCTGTTCATGGTTTCTCAAGGACAGAATGGAGAGGAAGAGAGTCACGAAGAAGTCTTCGCCCACGGAAAATTAGACGTCGCCGGCGACGAGAATGTTGTTCAAAACAGCGGCGACCCACTCATATACGTGCACGTAGATGGGGAGATGCGTGTTACTGGTTTGATCTTACAGAAGGCGCGTCGAGATGTAGACAACAAGGATACCAGCGCGGAAGTGTGGAGGAGGGTTGGGATCGCAACTCTATTCGTGGATAAGGGACAGCCGGCAATCAACGAAAAGGCCTTCTCAGAACATGATCTGCTACAGACCATCACGATTATCTAGGTAAGCACATAATATTCCATAACATTCATCAACAGAGACAACGACCATCCTAAGGAAATTAACATATTCTTCGAACTTCAAGATAAAGCAGCATCAGGTTTTCAAGGCGCCCATAAATCCTAAGAAATACCAAGCCTAACTTAAGATGAAATATCAAGCATTGAATGGCATCAGTTACATTCCCGTGGGATCCCCTTGCTTCATCGTGTAACGAACGCAAACCTGCTCGAATAGCGACGGCATCGTCGGGTTTTCAGAAATTTGCACTGAATAGTACCCCGTTATCCACGCATGAATCTTTCATTTCACTGGCAATTTTTTTTAATTTTATCGCCTCGTCTGACTTATAGCATCAACCCCACGGAGATCTATCGCGTGGGCCGACGTCGTCGATATAAACACAATGGGAGTAGCCCGTATTTCTAACGCTCTCCTCTTGCTCCTCATCTGCATAGCACCAGTCTATCTCATCGTACTCAATATTTCGGGTTAAACGACGGTTCAAACACATTCAAATATTGGCCATGTCGCTGCTCACCTTTCTTCTACTCCCTCTTTACGTACTCGCTGAGGAAGCACCTCCTAAAGATGTGACTCCGGTTCCAACTCTCACGCCGGCTGGCCCCGTAGTCTCTTCCACAGACAGGAATACACCAAGACTGTCCCACGACAATTGCGATAAGTCTACTTATTATCGGTCAAACACCAGTAACCCGGCCACGTGGGATCATTGTCTATATATACGAGACATGTTCCCACGTTTTGGCTACGGCGAGTGGACGTGTGAGTGACTTTCTTCGAGTATGGGACTTCTTCAACATCACCATCATATACTTGACTACCTAGAAACCCACATATGCCCTTTATCGGGTAGGTTCCTACGTGTCGATGGTCTTAGTCATTCACTGCGTTAGATAAAATGCGGAGATATTCCTCTAGCCTGGACGCCTTACCTTCTTCTAACCTAAAGCAACACAGTCAACCGTACAACCGACCCCGATGACGAGAACGACTGGAATGTCCTCTAGTTCTACTTGGACTGTGTGATACTGGTCAGGAACATCGCGCCCACCACAGTTGGAGACGCGGACGTCAGCAACCTGATAAACGACGTTTGCTGGGACAGCTGCGGCGAGGGTGTGGTCGAGGAAAAAGGCACCCTTAGTCTTTGCACTAACAACGTGACCGTGGACTTCTGAATTCGAGGTGTCCTTGGGCTGGATTTGGATAGCTTTTCCCTGCCTGACCCAGATAAGCTGTGAACTGAGTTGGATTATATCTATGAGAGGCTCGGATACTGGGGTTCATAGTACGCGGTTTTGGGATGGGAACAACGAAACAGTTCATTTTATTCGGAAGGCTAGGATGCATCTTAAGGGTTTTCCCCGTCCTATTTTGATTTTATTGAATTACAAATGTGGTCATTCCATTCAATTCATGAAGACGCCGATACTTTTGCGAGGCGTATTCGTGTAGCCACCAAGCACAGGATGGCAGCGTCAAAATCCAGCAACTTAGAACCGAGTGAACGGGAGCCTGCTCGATGTAAGTAATATGCACAGAGGCTATTATATTTGGTAAAATGAACTTACCATTTTCCTCGAAGAGTAATATTGACCCAACTAGCCTTATGTTAGTTCCCAGGCGCATAACATTAGTGAAGGAGCCAACTTACGTGACTCCATCGCTGTCAACCTCCTTCTCAACCTTAGAGGAGAACGCAATAGCGCTCATGATGCCGTCGCCAAACTTCTCGTTCAAGACGGCCTTGAAAGCGTATCCGTAGTTCTGCACGATCTCATACAGTCTGTAAATGAGCGGCTCTACAGGCGGCATCGGCCCAGAGTGTCCCCGGTTCGGGAAACTTGTGATTGAAGAAGCCTCTAGAATGTTGATAGGGATTTTGAGTATGCTCGACAGCTTCTCGACATCTTCAGTTGAGGCCTGGGCTTGGCCGTAGAAAATAGCGGCAACGGCGACTTCGTTTCGGCCTAGTTCCTTCGCAATCTCCTCAAAGGTGAGCCCTTGGGTGGTCTTGGCGGCGAATAGTGTTTGCGAATATGAGGGAAGTCTATCGAGGAGTGTTGTCTTGGGTACAAGTCAGTGCCAGAGCCAGTGAATGTATACCTTACCTAAGGAATTCGTGAGAGGTACTCACATCAAGGGCAGCGAGCTGGGATTGGGGCGCCATCTTTACAGCGGGGTTATAACACTCTTTCAATGAGATGATAAAGCGATGCAATTGAACAGCAACACCTCGGGACAGGTGAAGTAGGTATTTATGAGAAAGATGAGGAGATACAATAGCTTACTGAGACCCAGTTGCCCGGTACGTAATGAATTGCACGCATACAAACAACCCCGCGCGCAGGCTCTAGGCTCTAGGCTCTAGCTCTAGACGCCATCTTTGAACTGGAGCTCGGCACGGGGAAAAGCCGGGATCTCGGCGTCTCGTTCGCGACCACAACATCCCGCTCATAATAATTATGCCGACCCGGTATTCCCGACCGCAACTCAAACGCCGTCGAACTTGTTACTGATTCAATCGGCGCCGGGACGGTTTACTGGACGCTGACTAAGTCCGAGGAAATGCGAATTTTCATCATGTCTAGCAGAGGCAATATGGTGCCATCCGTCAATCTCCTGTGGTCAAATATCATATGAGAGCCATACTGTCCAAATAACTTTATCAATATTAAGCAAATACTAATCATAGATTATTCACTTATTATTCTTGACTTTCCTCTTCAGCTCTGAACGGATCGGATTCTGGTCGGAACAATGCCCTCCCGTATAAGGGAGAACTTTGACTCTAACTTCTAATCCAAAGAACTAATATTGAAAAATACAATACCACCACTATGCTAGATTCAATATTGCAATTTCTTTGTCCCCAATAACTTGCGAGTCTCTAGTTACGTTAAGCAAGGTCGTGCACTGCGCTGTCTTTGTCCCAGCCGAAAGCAGCCATGCGTTGTACCTGTTTGAGCTTTAAGCAATCCTATTCCTGTAGACAATGATACTTGTGCCAAAAATTAATCCTACTCGCTGCTTTCTGAGAATGTCGTCTCTTAGTGATTTGAATGTACACGCTCACCGCGGTAGCTACACTGAATTATCCCCGGCCATTTGGATTATAATGTTTCATAGGCATAATTCACGTATTGGGGAGATATTATGACTTCGCCGTACCGTAGGTTCATCTATACCTTCTTCGCAACAGGTAATAGTAACCTTAGCCCCATTAGTTCGACCATTTGTACGATACAGGCAGGCAGAAGTAAACGAAGTCTTCCACGCCGCCAGGGAAGCAAATATCCGTTCGAGAGAATTCTTTTATCAGAACTCATTATCGATAGAATTCCAGAAAGTTTTAGGATTCGGCAGCTCTGGAGTAGTGACGCTTTTTTCCGTATTCAATGGGCAAAGGCAACGTATACGAGATATTGCGGTTAAAGCTCCGTCAGACGAAAACGACCCATATTTTCCCGTGGAAATACAATGGATGACGGTAAGTGGAATAGTCAGGTAGATATATACCTAGTAAATGTATGCAGTAGTTAACACGTAGGTATAGGAAACCTTTAATACCGCTGAACATTTTGTCCAACCTATCTATTTCCCAGAAGAAGCATTAGACGGTGCTCTTTATAATGACCCATATAACGAGAACGGACCTGCCTTGTTGATTATGGAATACTTTGAGAGATGTGAACTGAACGAGCTTTTGGTGCGGTTGAATGAGGCGGTCAGGAACAACGATAATGCCCCAGATAACGAGAAGAAATTAGAATTTATACCGAGTCGAGTTTTGTGGAGATTATTCCTCTGTCGTGAGTCTAATACGACCTTTCTTCACCGGTGAAATGTATTCTAACTGAGGTACCTTGTCAGTTGTTAGAGCTTGTATAGGAATGGCCTATCCGCCAGAGCAATATTACGACATGCCCGAGATATACAGAGAGGTTATTAGGCCTGAGGAGGCACCTAGACCAATCATTCATTTTGACCTACATCCTTTTAATGGTACTATTTTCTATACGAATCGAGATGTATCCGTGCTAACTTACTTCAGTGTTCATAGATAACCCCTTTTTGACGTGGGGGGATGTCCCGGAGCATGGTTACGTTCCGCGGTTTAAGGTTAGCTCTAATCATAACGGTGCGGACCAGTACGCTAATATTGACTCTAGTTAGGTGACATGGGGCTCATGGCAGAGTGGGATGATAGTGTAAGTCATAATACATAATGAATTCGGATTTATCTCCTACCTCGTTCGCTATTCCTGGTCCCAGTATAGATTACAGTCAAATTGTCAGCGTCTTGTCAACAGCCTTGAAGAAGAATTGCTAATATATTATAAAATAATAGTGGGTAGATGATATGTAGAGTATTTAGGAACCCATATGCTCAACTCTTTCTAATATCCTGCTCTAGAAAATTCGCTCAAGCCAATGTTGGAAAGCCCGGATATCAAACTCCCGTACGTGACACGCGCAACGAATGCAGAGAAAACATAGACAAGGGGGCTAATTGTTAAATAGGAGCAACGTAACCGACAGAGGGCAGCGCAGCCTGGCGCATTTGGACCGCATACCAATATATGGGGCGTGGGGTTGGTATGTAGAGCCTGTTCTCATGAAGACGAGGCGAAAGTTGCGGTCTGCAGGTATTCAATGAATACTGATTTCGAGAATAGCTCATGTTCAACGCCTTAACACTTTACTTTACCGAAGACGATGAATGGGAACCGCGAATCTGTCCCATAGTGATGCCAGACGGCACGGTCTACGATCTCAATACTTGGGCTCCGTTCCTAGTCGGCAACGAGATCTACGACGAATTCAGGGCCTATCCCATCGGGCTACGCACTTTGATAGCCCGCTGCATGGCCGATAATGCTGAAGATCGGCCATCCCTGGAAGAGCTTCTTAACATTATCAATTACAACATCGCGCAAGGCGACGCTGCAGCTCACGAAGCTCGAATAAATTGGGAAGCGCAGAAAGCTAATGATCCTACCATACAGAAGCCTCCGGTAGATATAAAGAGGCCMCCTGCCGTTGAGGATGACGATCTCTTGATTAGATTCTTCCAGCAGTATTTCCGCGATCCGCCAGTGAGAGAAGACCCTTACATCGACTTGTGGAATGATGATGCTGGCTGGGGKGGATAATTGTGCGTCAACTCATTGCTGGCTGACAGTTTAAACCGAGTACGGCCACGGTGTTCGTGTGTGTAACTTGAATGGTGGCGTTGAGTTGGGAGAGGGCAGATCAGGTCCTATTGGGGCGTCGTGCGTTTATATCCCTCATTGTGTTAGACAGCAAGGATGTAAGGTGTATAGCTTAGTTTTTATACTAGAACTGTAGTTATTACTTTAAGAACTGCTTGCGTTTTAGACAATATCTAATTTACGTGAAGCGTAAGTCGGTCGCCGTAAGTATTCTGAAGTTATTAATCATGAGGAGAGATTGTAGAGTTCCTCTGATGTGAAAGTCTGTTGGTTCAAATTGAAGTGCGATGGTGTGGGTACAATAGTGGTGTTACCGAAGCTTCTGCGCGATCCGCTTATCTCCACACTGGCCGGAGTTAAGTGACCCTACCGATCTAATCGATAAGATAACTACGGGAGTATGAGTAATGCCCCCATTTAATGCCTCCCCAGCGGAACTTTCATAGGGCACTGACGCAATGATTTCTTTGTCTCACTACTGCTATCAAGGTAAATATTTAAGTGATATTTAACTTTTCTACGAGCCTTTAAAAATAAGAAATTACGAATGACTATAAAAAGGAGGGCATCTTTTAATTATTATACTAAGTATCCCACCCTTTTCCTTATTTGGTCCTAGCTATGACCGGGGGCGTCGATACCAATCAATCGCAAGGCGCGAATGAAGATCGGTACGATGACCATCATTCGAGCGCAAGCGATGACGACAGTAACGCAGTTGAGGTACTTTCTTCATTTCATTATATTCATTACATTCTTATAAGGCCGCCATTCTAAACTCTCATCTTCCGCTTGAGCAGGTAACATTCGATGATGGAAATCCATACCGGCGGAAAAGTTCCTTGGTCTTTAGTGAGGCAACCACTCCGAAGTTTGCGACGTCCAATTCGAGACCATCAGCCACTCAATGTTTAGTTCATCAATTTCTCGAGGGTCATAGGTATGATAAGCCTAAAATACCCCATCGAGAGCATAAAGATCATAAACACGAGGACATCGTGAGCGAGGTTGGCCTGGATGAGTATGTCGAGCCCAAGGGAAAAGCTATCACTCAAAATGAGCACGCGTCGGCAACCGAGCCAGACAGTGACGTAAGCGCTGATGCCGGGGGCGTTGACCAAAAGACGTGGAGGAAGGCCGTTAGGAGAGGCAAACCTGGGGTGGATCACAATGATGGCCTTAACAGCCGGCTACTCACTAAGAAACAACTGACCGATATGGCCTGGGGGGTCCGGGAACTTAGTCGAAGACTGGGAAGCATACGGCTGAAGTTCAAAGCCAGAAGTATCTTCCTCTTAACGAAGGCATATGATCGCGAACTGATACCGAAAACGAGAGAGGTAGCAAAGTGGCTGCTTAGTCACGACAGAGATGTTCGGTATACTGTGTACGTGGAGGAGAGTTTAGAACACAACAAAGAATTCGATGCACCTGGGTTGCTGGAAGAACTCCACCAAGAGTACATCGATAGGGGCCAAGTGGACGGCGTTGCCACAAAGGCTGCCTTGGAAGGTCGACTGCGCTACTGGGCTGAGAAGATGTGCCGCAGGCGGCCACACACATTTGGCTTTGTCATTACCCTTGGAGGCGATGGAACAGTCCTCTACGCTAGCTGGCTGTTCCAGAGGATAGTACCCCCTGTGCTCAGCTTTTCATTAGGAAGCCTCGGGTTTCTCACAAAGTTCGATTTCAACGAATACCAAGAAATCCTCGCTACGGCCTTCAGAGACGGCGTAACCGTCAGCCTACGCCTACGGTTCGAAGGCACGGTCATGAGGAGCCAGAAGAAACCGAATCAATTATCACAAAACGAATATATCGATGAGAAAGGGGCTCATCGCAGGCGAGATCTGATAGAAGAGCTCATCGGCGAGGAGCGGGACGACGAGCATACTCACAGACCCGACAGCACCTTTGAGATTCTCAACGAGATCGTCATAGACAGGGGTCCGAATCCAAGTAAGTCTCCCGTCCCCCCCTTTCATAACCGACAACCCGCCTGAACTAAAAAAAAATGAGTAGCAATGTCCAGCACAGAAATATTCGGCGACGACGAGCACTTCACATCGGTGCTCGCGGACGGGGTATGCGTGTCGACGCCGACCGGCTCGACGGCGTACAACCTGGCGGCGGGGGGCTCGCTGTGCCACCCGGAGAACCCGGTGATGCTGGTGACGTCGATCTGCGCGCACACGCTGTCGTTCCGGCCGATCATCCTGCCGGACACGATCGTGCTGCGCATCGGCGTCCCGTACGACGCGCGCACCAACAGCTGGGCCAGCTTCGACGGCCGCGAGCGCATCGAGCTGTTCCCCGGCGACTACGTGACCATCAGCGCCAGCAGGTTCCCGTTCGCCAGCGTCCAGCCCCAGGGCCGCCGCAGCGAGGACTGGGTCAATAGCATCAGTGCGAAGCTCGGCTGGAACACGAGGCAGAGGCAGAAGAATGATGGGTATAGCCAGTGGAATAAATAGACGGTTAATCGGGGAGAGGGAAGGGAAGGCCAGGTTAGATGTCGGCTTGGAGTTCAAACGATATTGTGGGCCTTGAGAGGTGTTCTAAGACAGTTGAGTTTCTGGATCTGGATCTGAACCTGAATCTGGGTGTGAATGGTGGAGAATCTAGGGCCGTGAGAGCACTGGCATGGATATCAGGCAGCAGTGGCATCGCTCGCGATGCATGAGATATACGAACAGCTATGTCTTAACACGTAGCAAAGGGCTGAAGAGTTAACAGTTCTCAATACGAAAGATTAAGAGTTATGATAATTTGCGTATACTTCTCGACTGGCCGATCCTTGGGATTATGTTTGGAGCTAGCATCATAAGGGTCCGTGCGATGGACTTCGCTCTCCGGCACTACAATCCTCGTTGACAACAGCAGAGTGGATTCAATAACTCATTCCAAAGAGGTCACTCTTCATGTAATACTGTAACGCATGATATCAACATTCTTAGAAAAGTGAAGACCTATTGTACTGCAGGAACAGTTTCAGTTCCTCCTTTTGCATCTATTGCCACCTCTATCAGAAGTCGTAAATAAGAAATCAAGGATGATCAATGTGTTATGCAGTGTGGGACCCGGTAGTTGACGTTGCGTTGCGGCAAAGGAATGGTTGAGGCTCTTGGCGATCTATGTTCTATCTTGGCCTTGTCGCAGCACCCGGCGTGTTGAAACACCCGATCTTTCATGGGGTACGTATGTCTCTTCCGAATATAGAAAATTCGCGCATCGCATCGCATTGCGACTTGCGGTAGTCAGGTCGGCGGGTTTGCCATGCGTCGCTGGAACTTTTTCTCCCATGAGAGAGTGAAGTCTAGAATAGGGGGTGGTATGTTAACTGTGCAATAGCGGAAGCTGACCCATCTTATGGGTGATATACTGCTCGCTCCCACAGGACCTTATTTTATTACCAAATGCGTGATTTTAAAGTATCCCCAGCGATAGTAACACCCTATGCACTGTTATGTGCGGCATTCTACATCTAGTAGGTACCTAAGTATCTTCGCAATGCTTAGAACCGAATAGTCCTACAGTCACCGTGGTAAAGATGTGTATGGTCTTTTCGTCCAGTCTCGACCCGAGAAAAACAGGCGGGTCGTTTTGATTTGTTATACTACTAGCTAATGTAGATTTTATAAGCCCAAGCAATCCCCCGCCCGCCAATAAGATCGTCTCCTTGAGAACCAGTCGTCGAACACCAGTAGACAAGATGATATGGCTCTAGGCGAGATTGTCATAACCAACCCAGATAAGAAACGTGCCGCGCGTGTGTGAATCGTCCCAACCGTCAGTCCCCCGCCCCAAAAGACTCCCAGATATGGTATCAAAAAACGATGATGAAAAATGCCACTGCGCAGAAAGCAAATAGCGAGTACTAGGTAATAAGGTATTATCGACGTTGTAATCGTGGTCCTCTTACTCCCTACGCCTCATCTATCGTGGCATCGTCATCTTCTGTCGTCTCAACAAATGTCATCGTAAAGCCTTGGCTGTCGTCCACGTTTAGGTTGATGGCGTCAATGACATCGGAAGAAGAGCTCTGTCGCTTAGCTACTGCTGGGACCTTCGCGATAGGGAGGGACTCGACGGTGCGAGTTTCGAATTCATTAGATGTCTGGATACCTTTCATCATGGCTCTAGTTAGTATGCTATGCAGTGACAAGATCAGAAATGGAGATAGGCAGGTATTCAACTCACCAGCAGGGACACCGCGCTTGACATACATGCGAGTGACCTTAGTTCGTCGGCGGGGCTGAGCGGAAGACTCGTCACGCTTGGCAGCAGCTGCTGCATTGCCCTCGCCAACAGTACCGCCGTTGTTGTCGACGATGATACCCACGCCAGCACCACCCTCGCCAGTACCAAGCTGGATTAATGGGCCCTTGGTCAAAGCAGCTTCGGCGTAGGTGAGAGCGCGGTCAAAACCAGCCAGGTCACGCTTAGCCTTGGGGGACTCGGGTTCGCGGGGAGCGATCTCCTTGCCCATGCCCTGTAGACCAGATATTTGAGCAGCTTGCTGTTGTAGGTTGGGGTCTACATTGGTAACCGGGGTAGCAGAAGGCTCGGGGACTTCAGCGGCCTTAGGGGTCTCAGTGGCGGCATTATTGGTGTTATCAGCAGCTACGACGCCGTTCTCACCGACAGGAGTAGTAGCATCGGCGTTGGCGTTTGCCGCAGGAACAGCGGCAGCATTTTCAGTCGCACCATTAGTCGTTCCGGTAGCAGCATTGACTGCGGCGCCCTCCAAAGCGTTCATTAAATTCGTGACATCTTGACCACCTCCGAACGAAATTTCACCATCACCGACTACCCTGTATATCGATTAGATGTCATATAGAAGTATATCCCTGTAGGAGCCTATACTTACAACGCGGGGGAGTAGGCACCAAGGTTGATGTTCAAAGGAAGGGCGTTGACGCTAGCAAGGAAGCCGGCAACGGCAATCAGGCGATAGCTAACCATCTTGGATACTGTGTCTTAAGATATGTTCGTGGGGCTTGTCTTGGCCTGTTGCTCAGGATATAAAAGAGTGGGAATAGATATTAGAGTAGTATAAAAACGACCAGCGACGACCAGCGGAAGAATCAAACGACAGAATGAATCTGTTTAAGGAAAAAATAGGGAAGGGACCGGGAAACGAAAAGTTGGGACGATAACTTGAGCACAGCTGAGTGATCCCAACTTCACATCTCAGGGCCAACGATGGCCTTCATATACGTCGAAGGTCATGCATCCTAGATAATCGGTCATCACTTGCTACCGAGTCGGGACCTCAAAAGCCAAGTGGCCAAGGCTTGTGAACGACATGGGATACCCATTCTCCTCCAGTGCCAAGGTGTTTCTCCTTCAACATCTATGTTAAAAATATCTTCAAGCAAGGTGTTTGGTGTATCACGTCGGCGGAGGGAAGAGATCTCATCACTGGGCTATTCCAGTTATCGTCGTTGGAAGCGGAGACCAAACAACGTTATCAGTGCTTGAAACACAGCTAGACGACCGGGGCAGAGAGAAACAAATCACGGAAGTAGATATGACCGTTCCAAGTGCGTGACAATGAGGCTCTTGGCTGAACCTGCCAAGTGCCGTAGGTCTGTCAATGCGACACCTCGGAGATGCTAAAAGGCAAAAAGACGCATGTGTGAGGTGAGTATCAATCCAGGGCGGATCAGTCAGTCTTGAGACCTGCCAAGCGACCAGGGTTGCTTCTCTCCACGCCCAATGCACGCCAACCAGCCCAGATCCTGCCAGCTGATTCGCCGGTCTTGTAGAATATACCAGCGATCTGGATGGCGTTTAAGACAAAGCGTCTTAATATTGAAGGCGACTAGTACAGCCAAGCCTGTGAAGACGCGTCCAGTCAAGTTAACTAACATGAGCTCTGGAAGATTTGAACAGCTGCGACTAGGAGAGCGCAGCTAATAATTCGAAGGAGACTTCTCAACATCTTTGAGCGAGAATATTTCTCTATTATGTTTGCATGTTGATGCTCTTAAAGGTATAGCCCGGGAAGTTGATGATATGAGCTGAAGATCGTAGGACAGCTATACATAGAAATGCATTAGGTACATTATCAATCATTATAGGCTGTAGATCATACAAGCCGTATCCGTCCCTACCTAGGTAGACATTGAACACTTGAACTATTGGGTTCATGCCAAATTGATAGGCCAGAATATGACAAACTACTCACGTTTTGGGTTGCTATGAATAGTAACGAAAGTTTGGATGAAGAAAGGAAGATCAATTCAGAAGCTCGACCGAAGAATTAAGCCCAGGAGTTACTCTGCAGGGAAAGAGATCTTTGGGAACCTGAAGCTTGATTCATACCAAGACCGCTGCCAAGCGAGTTAAGACCGGATCGATCAGGACACTATCCATTCCGTATCGGGACTGAAGATGAAGCAAAGCCAAGATACAATGTTGAACCAACTCGAGAACAGGAACATATCTCTGCTTGGCTATCTCTAGCATGCCCACTTGTGACCATTGCTCTTCTTTTCAGAGATCAGATAGCTAGTGCGAGCCTCATATTACCTTGAAATCATAACTTATTATGATCCAAGCGTCCAAGGGACAGTAAGGACGACAGCGGAGAAGTCGATGGAGAATTTCCACCTTCCAAGGCTGGTGATAAATGCAGAGCATCTCACAAGCCCACTGCGGGGGAAATTGGGGTAAAATTGGGACTTCACCCCAGCCCCGATGTGGCGCTTTGGACAGTATCTGCACAGTACTTGGCTTAAGGAGGTAGACGGCCTAACCACCATCAATCTTAATAGATCTAGTCTCGATAATGGTAATTATGAGGAGGTCGAAGTCAATATTTAGCTCTTCTATTCGGAATTGAGGCCGGATCGCAGATGCCACTCAGCGTGGATGAAGCGACCAAGAGGCCAAGAGGTACAGAAGCGGCGCAGCGATTGGAGACGGGTGTCTTACTTGGATAAATGAGGGTTACACGCCGCGAGCAGCCAATCCTCCCACCTCCTTTTAGTTGCTTGCGTATCCCTCCTTCGGTGGCTGCCTATCGACAACAGAAAGCCTCGCGGCCTTTCGATTGCTTTTCATTTCGAAGCGCCTCGTAGGACAGCAACATTCATTCAAATGAGTTGCTGATTTAGCTCTTAACTTTCTTCACATAAGCTATTGCCGAATGCATTAGAACATGGCGACTCTAAAACCGTCCGTGTCGCCTCTCTTCGACGAGAAGCGAGATGATGTATTTCGGTCGGGCGTTCGCGTACCGTCGAGAGAACGGAGTTGGCGCTGGGGCTGCCGCTCTCTAAGTATAGTGTTGCTAGCCATTGTATCTGGCATTGGTCTTCTTAGCCATTTCAGCTACGGCCCCGTCCATTACGGCTTTCGCCATCCGGAATCAGGATCCCGGGGATCATCGCAGTATCCCGAAGGATGGACTGAATGGTCAGATGTAAGCTCTCCTCGAGCCACAGTTACTATGAGAATATACCTTAGGTACCTAGTCGATATTGACATAGCTATCTCCGGATGGATTAGATTACACCGAGCGAGAAGCTCATCTGGCAGCCATGCTTTCAAATATATGGCAATGGTTTCAAATGTGCTCGATTAACCGTACCTATGGATTACCATCGGCCATTGAGCGAGTCAGCAGATAATCCGAAAGTGCACATAGCCCTAGTCTTGAAACCCGGTCTCAACCGAACCGAGGATCCGGCTTCCTACTCGGAGTCCCCTCTACTCATCAATCCCGGTGGTCCTGGAGGCAGCGGAGCGCTTTTTGTCTTGGCTACCGGTCAAATGCTCCAGACGATAGTTGGCAAGGATCGCGACATCATCGGATTCGATCCACGAGGAGTCGGCGCCACCACACCCAAGGCCGATTGCTTCGCGTCGCCTGACGACCCTTTCGGACTCGACGGACGCAATGTCGCATATATGAACCGTCTGAGCTGGCTCATATCTGGCCATGACGTAGGGATTGTCAATTCAAGCAACGTCGCGCTCAGCAAACTTGACACTAGGTCAAGAGCGCTGTCCAAGCTTTGTAAACGGATAGACGACGCCGAAGGCGAGAACAGCATCTTCCGGTATTCTAACACGGCCAATGTGGCTCGGGATATGCTTTCCATTGTCGATGCTTGGGACCAGTGGAGATTGGGTGACAACCCCAAACCCGCCAAGTCCATGCATGAATCCGAGACTGTAGATGAGCATGGGGCCAACACGAAAATAGAAGCCAAGGATAGCACTCAAGGAAAGCTTGTTTACTGGGGCTTCTCTTACGGCACGATTCTCGGGGCCACTTTCGCCTCTATGTTTCCGGATAGAGTTGGCCGGGTCATCCTAGATGGTGTTGTCGACGCCGACCACTACGTCGACCGAGTAATGGCGGATGCCATTCTCGACACTGACGCGATATGGGAGAAGTTCTTCGTTTACTGTTCCCAGGCAGGACCGCAATGTGAATTCTACCAACTCGGAGACAAGCCGGAGAGCATCAAGAAGCGCTTCAATGATATCATGAGCTGGCTGGAGAAGGAGCCGGCGATTGTCATACCCAAGCAGGCGAACATACCCGTCTTGATAACAGCCAGTGACTTCAAGTTGATCATTTTCATGGCGCTTTACTCGCCAATTGTGGTGTTTCCTTCTGTCGCTATACTTCTCAGAGCCCTCGTGGATGGCCGGCTTGACGATCACGTCGCTAGCCCGGCACCAGCATTTTTCTGTCACAATTTGACCCTGCCTCAATGGCCAGATGACGCCCAGAAGGTAATTGGATGTAGTGATAAACGATACAAGGTAGGGATATCCCACACTTCGTCAGATTCTCAGAGAACGGTGCTAACGTCGGACAGCTGAACGACGATCTTGAAACCCTTCAGAAGCGTTTCGAAGAGATGGCTACTTATTCCTCCTTCGCCGACGTCGTAAGTAATTCCTCGCCTCCGCACACAAGGAGTTCCCTAACATCTCTCAGTGGATGGGCGTCGGCTTTAACCTAGGTTGTAATGGGTGGGATATCGAGTCGAAAGMCCCGCCAATGCGATGGGATGACCACCCAATTCATAAGCCAGAACCCATCGAAACCAGTTTCCCAGTCTTATTCCTGTCCAACCATCTCGACCCGGTCACGCCGCTGCACGCCGCTCTGAAAATGACGCGCAAGTTCTCCGGAGCGAGCATCATAGAGCAGAAAGCCGAGGGCCACTGCACCGTATCCTGCATTTCGCTCTGCACCATGGGCCACATCCGGGCGTATCTCAACAAAGGCGTCGTACCACCCGTGCCGCGATACGACTCGGAAGATGAGGGTGAATGGACGACATGCGAATGCAACGAGCGACCGTGGAAGTCCCTCAACGACCCTCCGCCAATCCGCAGTGATGCCGCGATAGCAGACTTTAACTACACCCTGAGCCCCAGAGAGGCTGGAATAGTGGAGATCATGAAGGCTGGTAGCGGCGTGCGGGACCATTTCGCTGCGTTCATGGTGTCGCAGCAGCATTCTGAGTACCAAAACCCGTTTGATGGTGCTCGTCTGTTTAGCTCGTTGCTCAAGGGGAATGAGCATCACACTTGTAGCAAGCCGGAGGGGCAGTAAGTAGGACTCCAGGGACGTTGGTTTTTGCCTCATATAAATAGAATAAACGAGGGGGGTTATTTGAGTTCATCTATACAGAGTAGAATAGTCCTGCTATAGCTCAGTTTGATGTTCTTGTAGTTATTAGTCAGGGAGATCATACAAGACATAGTCTGTTGTCACAGTGGAAAGGGTCTTGTCTCTGTTCGGAGTGGTCTTGTGACAATCACATTGTCTATAGTAGACACCACCGTTTCCGAATTTCGTGAGCCAGTCGCTATGCAATTATTGGCAAAGACACTTTACTCCTCCATCCATCAACCCCAAGCTTTGCCGTCGTTTATTTCAACTTATTGGGACCTAATCTATTTAGAAGCAGTCAGTGCTTTAACCAGCTTGATCTAGCGAGACACGTAAGCACTCTATGCGCCGTTGCTCGCAAAGCCGTTTACCGCCCCCACGACGCCGACACCATACCTCATTCTTGAAATTCAGCCGTCCATTTTCTTATCTACCTGTCAATTCGTTGTGTGCCATCATTCCTAGCGCATATATGCATGAATGAGGCACTGACCTACAATTCTCGATTCTCCGTACCATCACAGCCTTACGCCGCCCCAGCGCATATAACGAGGGAGAACGTCCAACCCCTCTTTGAATCGCCCGGTTCTTATATACAGGCAAGGCGAAGATGAAAGTGTAGACATGACATATACGTTGGTTACTGACTTTGCATTAACTACCTACCTCCGGGTGCACTCAGAGCCGACCGCGGGGGAATTAGCACACACATGGTAGATAGCAGGATCACGATACCGCGTGTAGAGCAAGGCTCGAGGCCCTTGCGTTGTTAAATCGCCGCCAATCTCGCGTCGTGCAAATTGGACATGTGTAACGATTCATCGTTTTCGCGGTTCCTTTTGAGCCGATTGGGCGAATGATACGATAAAATAGATTGGGGGCGAGGAGTGAGGAGTGAAATATGATATCTGGGCAATTGATACCATACGCCCTTACGGCGACGATTCGTATGACATGTATGTCAAGAATCTGCACATGTCACTTCCATGCGCCTCGTTGATACCTACCTCCTATATAGGTCCTTAAGGTAGCCCGTCTTCTCATTTAATCCAGTTATTCAACTTCTCCTCTTTCTTCTTCAACTTGCCAAAATTGTGAGCTATACGAAACACTTAATATAGCCCGAATCGTTGACAAGATGGATATGCCAGATGATATCGCCCGACTTCACAACCGCCGCAAGGTCCTGGGGCCGGGCACGCACGAAACGCAGACATTCAAAGGAAGGTGCCATTGCAGGAACGTACAATTCTCGATCACCCTCGCAACTTCGATCTTGCCCCTGAACGCGGGCATCTGCGCCTGTACGCATTGCAGGTACTCGCACGACACCTTCGGCGCCTACCGTCTCGCGCTGCCGCCGGACGTGGCGCCTGAATGGACTAACAGCTCTATCAACCTGAGCGTGTACAAGACACCCGACTCCGGCGCAGGCGGACACGGACAGCGCCTCTTTTGTCCGACGTGCGGCTCCCACATCGGATCCTACGAGCCGGCGCTGGGCCAGTGGATGATAGACTTCGCGCTGTTCGACGCGCCCGTCTTCTGGAAATACGTCTCCTTCGACTTCCCTAAGTCCAGTCGTGACGGCGGCATCTTGTCCTGGCTCCCGGGCGTTCGCGGCGAGAAGCTGGTAGAGGCTAGTCCGGACCGCGACATCGCGCCGGAGTACGAGCTCGAGGTTGGGAAGGACGGCGAGGAGAGGCTGCGCGCGGAGTGCATGTGCGGCGGCGTCTCTTTCACGATCCCGCGGCCGTCAGATGAGGTGAAGAACGACGAGTACATGGGCAGATACGTCTCGCCGAGCGATCCGCGCAAGTGGAAAGCATTCATGGATCTCTGCCGGGACTGCGGCCGGATCTCCAGCGCAAACGGGGTGCCGTGGTTCTTAGCGCCGCGGGCCGTGCTAGAGCCGGAGGTTCCGTCGGACTTGCGCTTCGGGACGATGACAACTTACGAGTCCAAGAATGGCATAAGATCGTTTTGCGGAAGGTGTGGCGCGACGGTGTTCGCAAAGGGGTATATGAGATGCCCGACGGAGCGGCAGGAGGTGCTCAACATTGCGGTGGGGATTCTGAGAGCGCCGGAGGGTGCTAGGGCCGAGAATTGGGTCACTTGGAGAGCAGGGAATCCGGCGTGGGCCGCGGACGCGATGAAGTATGACCCCGAGTTTGTGAGTGCGCTCGTGGAAGGCCATAAGAAGTGGTCGATGGAGAAATACGGAGAGGCGCCGAGCTTTGATCTTCTATAGTAGTGTTGCTTGAGCTTCGGGATGTTCCTGTCTGTAGGTCATCTAGTTTTCTGTACAGCGGTCTAAGTTCAACACAACCAGCATGTTGGGGTCTTGTGGCTCTGTAAGATGTATCACAGAGTCACCAGTCAGTCTGCTCTCAACAGAGGTACTTTGGTATGAAAACCTAATATTAGTGAGACGATATTTTCTATAACATCCATGCATAAGACCATCATCTACTTCACCTTCAACTTGTCACTTGCAGTTATGTGTTAGGTCTGTGTTTACTGTACATATGTATGTGCGTATGCCTATGAGACTGCGGGGTGAGACATTGACCAATCTCATCCAACCATTTTTTCAAACGCCACGCCGCTGCAACGAAACTCCGCAGATAGAACTGAAGTAGGTGCTCAATCGAGTCTTCTTATCAAGTACAGATACGCCACTGATGATGGCTCGATAAGACATTGCGGGTCCGGGTGGCCAATCAACGCGACACTGCGACTACCAATTAAATTTTTCTAGCTGTCGGGAGCTTTTTTATATTCATACCGCAGTTTTCCTCCATCTCTTCTCCGTCCCTCATCACGGTCCCTTCCTTCCGTCTCAATTGGTTTCTTTTTCGGTATAGGGTTTGATCAAGATGTCGGCGTTTTCGCGAACACTGGCGCCGTTCCTGCGCGCCTCGCGCCACTCCCTCAGAACCGGCAGCACCGCCAACCCGTTACAATTCGCTGTGCGACAACAAAATGTGGCCGCAGCCCTCAACATCGCACGATCATATGCCGCCGTCTACGAGAGAACGAAGCCTCACGTAAACATCGGTACCATCGGTCACGTCGATCACGGCAAGGTATGTTGCAAATATACGATGAACGAATAGATCACAGAGTGTCAAAGAGCTCTTTTTGAAGCTAACCGATTACCTCGAATTAGACCACTCTCTCTGCTGCCATCACGAAGAGACAGGCTGAGAAGGGGCTGGCAAACTTCCTCGACTATGGCTCTATCGATAAGGCCCCTGAGGAGAGAAAGCGTGGTATTACCATCTCTACTGCACACATTGAGTACTCGACAGAAAACCGACACTACTCCCACGTCGACTGTCCTGGTCACGCCGATTACATCAAGAACATGATTACTGGTGCCGCCAACATGGATGGCGCTATCATTGTCGTTGCCGCTTCCGATGGTCAGATGCCCCAGACCAGAGAACATCTTCTCCTCGCCCGTCAGGTCGGTGTTCAGAAGATCGTCGTCTTCGTCAACAAGGTTGATGCCATTGAGGACCCTGAAATGTTGGAACTAGTCGAGATGGAAATGCGTGAGCTTCTCAGCCACTACGGCTTCGAAGGTGACGAGACCCCTGTCGTCATGGGCTCTGCCCTGATGGCCCTGGAAGGAAAGCGGGATGATATCGGTGTCCAAAAGATCGACGAGCTGATGAAGGCCGTCGACGAGTGGATCCCTACCCCTCAGCGTGACCTCGACAAGCCCTTCCTGATGTCCGTCGAGGATGTCTTCTCCATTGCTGGTCGTGGAACTGTCGCCTCCGGCCGTGTGGAGCGAGGTATCCTGAAGAGGGATATGGAAGTCGAGCTGATCGGCAAGGGTACCGAGGTCATCAAGACCAAGGTTACCGATATTGAGACTTTCAAGAAGTCCTGCGAGGAGTCGCGTGCTGGTGACAACTCTGGTCTGCTTCTGCGAGGTGTTCGACGAGAGGATATCAAGCGTGGTATGGTCGTTGTCAAGCCTGGCAGCGTTAAGGCCCACACTAAGTTCATGGTCTCCCTTTACGTCCTGACCAAGGAGGAAGGTGGCCGACACACCCCCTTCGTTGAGAACTACCGACCCCAGATGTTCCTGCGAACTGCTGACGAGGCCTGCGCTCTCCACTTCCCGGACGATGTTGAGGACAAGTCTAAACCAGTCATGCCTGGTGATAACGTCGAAATGGTTGCCACCCTGCACAACCCCATTGCCGCCGAGGCCGGTCAGCAAATCAACATCCGCGAGGGTGGCCGAACCGTCGCAACCGGCATCATTACTCGAATCATTCAATAAACTTGGTCCACGGACTATTTAGGGCTGGTCCATGTGTGCAAGAGGGATAGAACGGGCTGAAATCGGCTTTGCTTTTCAAACCTAGCCGGCATGGGGGGAAATTGGCGTTAATCCTCTTGTGTATCTGGGAATTCGGATTATGTATTATATTTTGAGCCCATGTACACTTCACACACCACCACCACCCCTTGGCTCGTTTACTCTCCCCTCTAACGCATCCGTCAACGTAATCTACTAGAGCATGATGAAATGATAAAATCGTTAAACCTATGAATTATGAAGTACCTGTTCGACCCACCATGTTCTTTTGGTGCCCGAAACTTGTGAATCTACCTTGGCTATTGACTTACTGCTTAGTGTGCCCCTTTAATGAGACGAAGATATACCCGAGGTAGTTGTAGCAGAATAACTCCACAGCTCCCAATGGGCTGTACGTAAGGGTATGCTGCCCAATTATAGCATCTATTCTTAGAATAGCACTAACCATCGAGGAGTATTACAGACAGACTTCTTGCTACGATATTGACGAGTTATGTCACCTCATGTCTTATGCTCGTGCCCCTCACAAACAAAGGGGGTATATCACCATGCCAGTTCAGAAATCATATTTGTGTATTTGAATCTTCTCGTAGCTCTAAATAGTCACCTAACACTTAGAATTCATCGAAGATGATTCGCTAATCCTCGCAGCTTGCAGCTTGCAAAGGTTCTCGATCCACCTGTCAACGTTTAATTTTTCCCACTTTAGCGTGACGGCCACTTATGTAATGAGGATTCGATAGTCCACATCGTCAATTCTGTAGCGTCTTTGCTAAAGATGTCCACTGACCACTGATCACCGGGAATAACGAGTAGCTAGTTGCTTTTTGTTGGTTTTATCCGTAGACCATAGCGGATCCAGCAACATAGGCGTCGATTATCTCGTGATTGTTATTATTTCAGGAGAATAGCATTGACGATTAATGCCTCCCACGCTTAATACTAGACTAATAATTTCATCGGGGCAACGATGCCCAACGAGTTGTTGGTCAGCGAAGTGAATATTCATTCTCCTTCTATCGATAATGCCTCTAATGCCGAGGGTACAAATGCAGGCTCCTTGTTGCCGATCCAGCTAAACTAGTTCGGGCTTTGGAACCGCCCGGACCAAGCCAAGCTCAAACCGACAAGCTTCGGCGATAGCGTCGCGGGATTCGCGTCATCGCCTTTCGTCGCGGCTTCGACGCTTCTATCTTGAATTCCTGAATCCCTAAATCCTAGTCGAATCTCAAAAACAATGCCGTCTTGAGCCGTGTAACGTTAAGGGTTCAGAGAGAACTGTTTGTCCAACGTGAGCGATGTAACCCGACTGAGCTAGTAGAAGGACGCATTGACCGCATCTAGAACGAGACAGCAGACCAAGCAGGCAAGGAGTATGAGGTCATAGTCCTATCGCGAATATTCCTTCCACTCTTCCACGCCTTGGCAACCCGATGTCGCTGTCGAGGAAAAGAGGCATTTTAAATCGCCAAGACCTCCTAACATCACAGGAGAACGTCAGGAGAACGCACAGGTCAGAGAAGGATCAGCTTAGGGCATCCAGACGAGGAAATCGTTGTCCGTCATCCTATTATCAGGGGCCCACAGGAGACGATTGGCGCACCGGTACAACCCGTTGTCGATAAGATAGTGGTCTCCCGTTTTTTAATAGCGAGCATTTCCCAAAATGGTCCTAAAAAAGAATCAGCAAAATCGACGGTACTTTCGACGAAGTTTTCAAAAACTGCGTTCCTCTCGGACATCAGTAATATGCACGCCCGTCTTAATAGTCATATTATATCTCTCCTTTCGGACTGCAAAAAAGGAACAACACGTGAAAATGAAACATTAATTAGCAAATCAGGCTTTCTCGATTGATTCACTGGCTTCCGTTCCTTCGGGACTTACCGGATTAGGTAAGAGTCGTACTGAATTTTCTGGTTTTGTGGAACCGCAGCTTAAAGCTGTAAGAGTGGGCCCCTGGAGGCTGCGGCTCGAGGGTTCCATAGTCGAATGTGATTCAACTCTTACAACACCACGCAATCTCCTTGTCTTTCTAGTCTCCTCATCATGACGAGCATTCTTCAGGAGATCTTCAACTGCCGGAGTACACCATCTTTGCAGATCATGATTGCAACCTTTGCCGTTGATGCTCTCAATTAACTTCAAACCGCTTTCAACGCTGTTCAATCTGCAATGATCCGGACCTCGAATTCGAAGCCGTGTGGCCCCGAATTCACGGTCCCGGCCTTGTGGGTCCCCTTCCAACACCGAGATTCGCCGAGTCATCTCCTCTAAAATATCTACCCGACTCGCGCCCATGAAAAATTCATGTAAATTAAGCCCTACAAGGTTTCCAACTTTGCCATTATCAACAAGCGCCGGACCTATCCCGTCTCACACAATAATGGGGATTTACTCGAACAGGAAATCACGGTGGTTCCGCCATCGGCTTCCATCCAGTATCTTCTCGACATCTAAAACACTCCCACTTATCTCGTATTAGCCAATGGGATTCCTTACCATGGCAGCTTGTTAGCCGAAGGCAAAAGGCCTAGAGCCTCAAGGATGTCTTCCTCGTCCTTATATAAAGGATGGATCCCGCCCCCCTCAGACGTTTGGCTGAGGTCTATTCCCATTCTAATCTGTAACCCCATGAGGTGTATGAGGTGTTTACTTGGAACAACCCTCAAGGATACAATAATAAATTAATCAATATGGATCCTTACGAACTGCCCACAACGGAAGGGCCTTCCGTCCATCCCAACCAGGCCCAAGTCCAGTACGGACCAATCGTCCCCGGCTCACTAGCTCGCCGTCCTACGAATCCCATATCCCGCAGCGCTACAAAGGAGACGATTCGAGATCCGAACTTGGACGTAAACTTGCCGTATCGAACACTGTCGGGCGACGCAAACCTTTCCGAATATACCACCGAGACAGCAGCCGGAGAGATACCCGGGCCCGTAGAACCCGATGGCGAGCACCGCTACAAGCTTGTCACCTTCCTTCCGAACGACCCTGAGAACCCCAAGAATTGGTCCAAGGCATATAAATGGTATTGTACCATGGTCGTGGCCGCTACCTGTTTCGTCGTGGCCTTCTCGTCCAGTGTTGTCACAGCCGATATTGCGGGCGTATCCGAAGAGTTTGGTGTCAGCGAAGAGGTTGCACTGTTGACTATCACCTTGTTCGTCGTGGGATTCGGAGTTGGTAAGTGAATTCCTATACCGAATCAATGAGTGGAAAAGGGAACTAACGGTTGTAAAGGACCAATGATCTTCGCTCCCCTATCCGAAGTTTACGGAAGACGAATCATCTACGGCACAACACTACTAGTTGCCGTGGTGTTCATCATCCCCGGCGCCGTTGCGAAAAACATCGGTACTCTTCTAGTCGTTCGAGCTATTGACGGTATCGCTTTCTCTGCCCCCATGACCCTCGTCGGTGGCACCTTGGCCGACTTGTGGAGGTCGGAGGAGAGAGGTATCCCAATGGCTGCTTTTTCGGCTGCCCCCTTTATTGGTCCTGCTAGTATGTGATAATATCGATCATCAGATTGTGTCAATACGATCAATTGCTAACGTGTTGCTATAGTCGGTCCCCTTGTTGGTGGTTTCCTATCCGATGCCGCTGGCTGGCGATGGTTGTACTGGATTCACCTCATTCTGGCTTTCATCGTCTGGGTTCTGATCACATTCACCGTGCCCGAGACTTACGCGCCCACGATCCTAGCAAAGCGAGCTAAGAAGATGCGCGAAGAGAGCGGCAAATCCGACTACGTCACAGAAGAGGATATCGACAAGAGACCTTTCGGCGAAAGAATGCGCATTTTCTTGATTCGACCCTTCCAGCTTCTCTTCGGCGAACTTATCGTCTTCTTGATCAGTCTTTACATGTCTGTCCTTTACGGTTTACTATACATGTTCTTCGTTGCTTTCCCTATTATTTTCCAGGAAGGCAAGGGATACTCGGCTGGTATCACCGGTCTCATGTTGTAAGTGGAAATCTCCTAGAAATTATTTATCGGATTGGTCGCTAATACATCGTAGTATTCCTTTAGCAGTCGGTGTTCTTTGCTCGGCTGTCTGCGCTCCCCTCGTTAACAAGCACTACCGAAAACTCATCTCGAAGTACAACGGTCTTCCCCCGCCAGAGCTTCGTCTCATTCCCATGATGTGCTCCTGTTGGTTTATCCCCATGGGTCTGTTTATCTTCGCCTGGACGTCATACCCACGCCTGACCTGGGTTGGACCCGCCCTCGGTGGCTTCCCCATCGGTTTCGGCTTCATCTTCCTATACAACAGCGCCAACAACTACCTCGTCGACGCCTACCAGCACCAAGCCGCGTCCGCACTAGCGGCGAAAACATGTATCCGATCATTCTGGGGTGCGGGTGTGGTGCTATTCACTGTACAAATGTACGCGCGTCTGGGCTACCAGTGGGCTAGTACACTACTAGCATTTATCAGTCTGGCCTGCTGCGGTATTCCATTCCTGTTCTGGACCTACGGCGAGAGGATCCGGCAAAAGAGCAAGTACGCCTATGCCGGCGATGAGGACGAAAAGATTGCGACCGCGAGTGAGGGTTTGGGCCCCGTCGTCAGAGAGGACGATGATATGGACCAGGATTTGAGGCGCGCGAGGAGCTATGTCAGCAATCCTTGAGCGCGACACGCAACAAGGGTTCGTACGGAATTAATCGGATACTATATACAAAATACAAGAGAGACGGATTCTCTCAATCGGGGGCGTCAAGCACCTGGTAGAGATTTGTCGCATCGATGGCGCGATGCTGCATCGTGCTGGCCACACAGAAGAGAGTGGCCTGGTACTACCATCCTTCAGCCATCGGGATAGGTTGAGCTTAGATATCAACTAGGTGTTGGGCATTGGTCGGCGTTCCGGGGGTGTTGTGTCAAGTCATAGAAGGGGAAAGGCAAGGCAAGGCGCTCTGGATTAAATGAGCATTGTCTTATTAATAGAGGGTATCGACTTATATGAGATACCTTGGACGCATCTAGTTGCGTTAGGCTGACTAGACAGACGTCTCTTAGATGGCACTGCATATTTAATAGCATAATGGAATATTTACACATATATTGGCATCTTACAATGACAGAGAATGTGCTTTACAGAAAAATATACCCTCTTTAAATTTGACACTATAGTAGCCCCTTAAGAGTCTCTTTTGAAAGACAAGCCAACCTATATTCATTCTACCTATCTAGTTCGTCATCCCGCGCGTAAATCATTTTATACCACTTCTACTTTATACTCCTTCAGAATCCCCATCGCTCAACCCACAGCTTGACCCAATCCTGATTCACAGGCTTCAGGGCTCGCGCCGTCGGACTTGCTTTCAGGGKGTTGTCAACTTTCCAGGTGTAGTCGTCCTCTCCAGCTCCTTCACCAGCACCATTGCCATTTTCATTGCCATTCTCTTTCGGACCCTTAGCCTTACCGTTGGCGCTCTTGCGCGGCACAAGCGACTTGTAGAAATCGAGCAACTTCACAGCGGAATTATCCTCGGCTGACGTCTTGCGCACCGCTGGCTCAAGGCTGCTCTTCTCAAGCGCGTCGATCCACTCCTTGAACGACGTCTCCGATTGCGCAATGCCCTTCTCCTTAAGCGCGGGCAGCAGCTCCGTGAATGCGACCGGCGTCGGGTTCACGAGGTTGTAGACCCTCGCGCCTACTTCCTCCCTCTTTCCATCCTCGCCATTAACCGTCCCATTTCCATTTCCATTGTCGGTGTCGTTGTTATTCACATCATCCACAACCTCCAATATAATCTTCGCCAGCTCATCCACCGGCACCCATTCCACTCTACTGCTCGTGCCGAGCGAACTCGGCAGCTTACCTAGGAACTTGGAGCTGCGCACCAGACTCGGGAACCACTCCCACTTATTCCACGTGCCGCCGAGCTCGACCGGCCCGCCCACCTGTCCCACGCGCAGCACCGCCGCCTTGCGCCCCGTCTCCTTGACATACGCATCGAGCAGCCGCTCGCCGACATACTTGCTCCTCGCATACCCCTGCCTCAGGACCAGCTCCCCGGGGTCGCGCAGCACCTCCTCCGGGACATTCGTCTGCCTGCCCATGGCCGCCGAAATGCTCGACACGAAGAACAGCGCGGGTTTCCTAAGCCCGTTATGCGCGAGCTCGAGCAGACTCGCCAGGCCCGCGATCGACGGCTCGAAGCTCTTCAGCGGCAGCAGGAAGTTCACGGGCCACGCGTTGTGGATCACGGCCGTGGCCTCGTCGAGCAGCACGTCGTAATCCGCGGGCAACAACCCCAGGTGCGGCGCCCCGAAGTCGCGCACCGTCAGGAACACGACGCGGCCGCTCTCCTCCTGCGCCGGCGGCAGGCCGCGCGATTTGAGCGCCGCGGCTTGGCGCGCTGACGCGTCGGCCGCCCGGTTCAGGCAGAAGATGCGGCGGATGCGCGATGAGGGGAGCGCCTGTAGCGCCGCGAGCAGGTACGTCCCGAGAGACCCGGTGGTGCCGGTCAGGATGACGGATTGTGGGGCGCGCGGGTGGCGCGCGTACGGGATGTACTTGTTCAGCATGTCGTGGACGCCGCCGTCGGGGCCCTCGGCGGCGCCGTTTTCGTCGTTGCCGGTGAGGTACGCGGAGAGCGTGGTGGCGAGGGAGCGTGCGGTTGTGGATGTGTACATCAGCCCGATGTTGATGCCGCGCAGTGTTTCCTCCGGGACGCCGTAGTTGCGCAGCGCGGCTTTGAGGCGCGAGATCGTGATTGTGACACCGTTCGAGTCGAGGCCGCGCGCGAAGACGTCCGTGTCGGCGTTGATCTCCTGTGTCTCGAGGGCTTGCTGGAATAGCTGTGTGAGGACGGTTGCTAGGTCTTCTGGCGATACTGATTTGATGGGGTCTAAATCATTGACTAGGATTCCGCTCTCGACTCGCTCGTACAGCGCATCGATCTCCGCCTCGTATGCTTGTAGCGTAAGTTGTCGTTGGATCGTCCCCTTACCTGCGCGCAGGAACGGTTTGCCCTTCGTTGTGAACATAACCAGCTCACGCGGGATCTTGCCGAACTTAGGGGCGGTCTGGTTCGCCTCGTGGATCTTAGGCCACAGCTTCTCGAGCGCCGCATGCCTTTCCTCATCTGTCTCAGGGACTAGATCCTCCTGCAGCTCAAGCAGCAGACACAGCCGGAACCGGTGCGAACCACCCACAATCACACCCCTGACATCAGGGTGCGACGACACAATGGCCTCGAAGTCGGTTGGATCCATCTTATACCCGTTCGCCATGGCAATCCAATTATCCGTGCGGCCACGGAAGCGCCACCATCCGGGCTGACCCGGCACAGGCGCGAACAGGTCCTTAGTGCGGTATTCGGTCTTCAGATCGGGGTACGACCTAAAGTACGAGTACAAGCGGTCGATAACCTCGGTCTTAGGGAACACGAGCTCGTACAGTCCGGGGAACACCTCTTCCATCTTCTGGCCGACGTCGACGAAGCGCAGCTGGTCCCAGTGCTCCGAGTCGGTCGAGTACTCGAGGTGCATGAGGGCGCCCTCGGTCGTGCCGATCAGGCTGTACAGGTGGCGTGTGATTTTCGCCAGCTGTGCGCCGACGACCGGGTTGATGGGCCCGCCGAAATAGCCCACGTGCTTGAGGCGCGAGAGGGCCTCGACGCCCGGCGGGTAGTTGAGCATGTTCTCGATGGGGACGGCGGGCGCGATCATGCTGTTGGCGCCGCTCTGGTTGAGGGCCGCTGTTATGTTGGCTGGCGTGGGTGGTGCGTCTGGGTGCAGCACGATGGCTGTCATGGGGGAGTGCAGCGCAATCGAACATATGTAGTTGGCGCCGGCCTGGTTGGTGTTAGATCATGGCTTCTTTTGGAGGGAAGGGGKGTTGGTGTCTTGAAGACGAGGGCTTACATGTGATTGGCTGCCCATGACGAGCACATCGTGGTTGGCGAGCGTGCTGCATGTGTTATTCTCCACGAAGCGACCATCTGGGAGAACGCCTTTCTCCAGCGGAGAGAAGAGATTCTCGAAGTGTTCATGTGTCCAGTAGATTGGCTTTGGATGACCTGTTATGTGTTAGGATACTTCGAATGGCTTAGATTTATATTCGAGTGAGAGAGCTTGTCCAATCTTGAACTAGCCGTCGTGGAGGCTAAGGGGCGATTTCGAGATATCGGATTAGTAAATGGAGATGAAAATGAATAATATCTAACCTGAAGTTCCGGATGTGTGTAAACCCATAAATCGCTTCTTCTTGATCTCATCAAAAGTCTTATCGAAGGGATAATCTGGGACAGGTTCAGGGTCAAAGGCCTCATCAAGCGACAGACCCGGCTTTGCTGTCACGGTCGAGCTAGCCTTTTCGATGAGTTCGGCAAGAGTTCCGGCTACTTCGGGCCCGTAGAACATGTGCTTGGCTTTGACGGTATCGAATAGCCGGAGGTTTGCCGCTACCTGATTGCTCAGGGACGGGAACACGGCCACCTTGCCGGTTTTCATAGCAGCGATCTCAAATACTATGTACCGGGGATCACTCGCACACATCCATATGAAGGTCTCCTCATTCTCAGGGAGGTTCTTTGTTAGAAACCACGCTACCCTGTTGACGGCATTGTCGAGACGGGCGAACGTGACCTCGATAGGATCACGATCTGGATGAACGATTTTGAGAACGGGTCGTGTTTCGTTGATCCTCCGCTTCAAGACATGGGGGATGAGCTCGTGGAAGCCAGCCATGGTTTTATGATATGAGACGAAGATTCGACGACAAGAGCTGAGATTGTTGGCTGCAAAAACCACAACTCTCAATGGAGAATCGCGACATGATGGCAGTTATATACCTCACAAAGCCAACGGAGTTCCATCCTTTTACTCGAAGCCTCGGTAGTCTTTGTTAGACACTGCCCATGCCACCTCTTTCAATCTCGTAAGAGCAGCGAGCAAGGGCCTTGTTCCTTCTACTACCGTACAGGGGTAAGCTGCAGGTCATCGCCCCTTATCCTCACTGCAAAAATCTTTACTTGTACAGTATACGACTGGGGGCGTTGTATGCGACGTTGTAACAGTTATGTGAGCATGCTCCAACGCCTGCGCGGGATGGATAGTGGCCCTGGATATTAATGCCGAGCGATCTCCCGAACTTACTATGACCGGAATGGTGCGAAAGGACCAATCGGCTTCGAGTTAGCCAAGGGGCTACAGCGCGTCAGCCAGTAATGATCGAGGCCCATTTTGATACTATACACCTAATATTAACGACACCGTTGCGGCTGTGTGCAACATAGATCTGTAATGCAGAAGCAGTGAAACATTGCGTAGGCACCGGAACAGCATTGCACGTGTCTGGGGAACAAAGGGAGTAGAACGGGAATAGAAGTCCAAGACTATTAATAGTGGGAATAAAGACCGGAAATAAAATTTGAGAGCATATTCGCTGGCTTCCAGATCAGCAAACGCGCCATCGGCCTTGGAAATAACTACTACTTTACCTTGCCGGACGAGGTTTTGACGATGGTAGGGCGTCTAAGTGGACTTTCGGTCAGGAGGGATTCGCCCAATGGAGCTACAAAATTCAAATCGGCTTAATCCCTGGAGCGGAGCTTCGAACCCGTAGTCAAGCCCCTATGACGATCTCTCAACGTCCCACGTAACAACCAGGTTGATAGGCGGCGTTGAAAGATGCAGAACCCACCACAGTCGATAGTAGCGGAATACGATGGATCACTTGTCTCCATGCCAGAAGTTTCTCCCGGCCTTTTATTCCCGTCAGATGGGGTGTCCTAATACAACCATGGAAAAACATCATGAGCCTAGAGCGCTAACGAGGTGTCCGGTTTAGGATGTAGTAGGGGCGCCATTATTCTCTTATCAACGGTCCGCCTGAAGTCGTCATGACATCCTAATCGTGAAAAGTATAGAGCCATCGTTCAGCTCGAACCGGAAATCTTGCGGAAATAGTCACAATTCATACGGTGGTAACAACGGATATTCATCATCGAATTCTCGTAAGCATTGTCGTGGTGGTCTAGCTGTCTAGTCGAGATGAAGAGTCATCTGGCTCATTCTCCCCCCACACACACAAGCCCGTACCGATGCCTCAAAGGCAAATGCCAGAACCATGTTCCTAATAAAACCCAACTCCGTTTTCGCAATCGCGATGACGATTCCTGGCGAGAGAGATATCGTGGTAGGAAAAAGTGACAGTCGAAGGGGTGCATTTATCGGTGCTACGTATGATGTGTTAGCTTCCTCGTTGTCCATGATCGTGTTCGGACATATCGTGGCGTTGAATTCGTACCTTAACGAAGCCAATGTCGGCAGACTTCTCACGGAAGCACTGACGGCAGATGTTGAGGCCGTACTTGCGGATCAGACCGGCCTTGTGGGTGCAGACTCGGCTGTAGGACATCATATCGCGTTAGTTATCACCATTCCTCACTCCCCAGAGAACTTTTCGGAACATCGAGACGTACCAGGCGCGAGAGCCCTTGCCGTAAGTTCGCGGGCGCGAGTTCCAGACGGATTCGTGAGACATCTTGGCGGTTGTGGTTTTGCGATATTGGCTATCACGAAGCGTTCGGGTTGCGGTGTGGTTGCTGGAAAACTGCTGCTGGAATAAAAGTTTCGCGAGATTTTGGGGGATTATGGAGTTGAGAGTGGAAATTGTGTGTGGCTCGGATGAGGGTTGCAGGGGKGGGGGGAGAGGATACGTACCTTGGCGCCGAAGAATTAGCGCCTTATGGTGAAGAACTTCACCTCAAAGCTTTGGCCACTCGAATTTTGAGCTTGTGGCTGAACTGGCTGCTACCCAAAATAAATACAATTTGGAACGCCACATGTCCATATATCTCTTATCGATAGAAAGATATGATTTTACCAGGATCTTGCTTAAGAGCTATGATGCCAGCCGCTTGCCCGCATCCCATTGCAAAGTGGCATCTTCTGCTTTGTATTTCAAAGCATTGAACTGATTACCTACCATCTTCCTGTCCTACGACAAAATAGTACTACTTGGCTATTTTCCCCCTTGTCGTAACTCAACATCTCTTTCTATACTATCTACCTCCATATCAATTTTTTAACTGCAACAACCCCGTGTGGCGTTCTCCCTTGCTCGTGATTGTGAGACAGGCAAATAAAAATGGTTCTTATTAAGAGCTTCGTGCTCGCCGGCCTCGCTGCCGTGGTGACGGCCAAATCCGCAGTTCTTGACCTAATCCCATCCAACTTCGACAAGGTCGTCCTCAAATCCGGCAAGCCTACTCTTGTCGAGTTCTTCGCCCCCTGGTGTGGCCACTGCAAGAACCTCGCTCCCGTATACGAGGAGTTAGCACAAGCTTTCGCAACGTCTAAGGATGTTCAGATTGCTAAGGTAGACGCCGATGCCGAGAGGGACCTGGGAAAGAAGTATGGCGTCCAAGGATTCCCTACTCTAAAATGGTTCGACGGCAAGAGCGATAAGCCTATCGACTACGAGGGTGGCCGAGATCTAGAGAGCTTGACCAAGTTCATTACGGACAAGACTGGTGTTAAGGCTAAGAGGAAGCTGGAGATGCCCAGCCAGGTGAACATGTTGACGGATGCTTCCTTCAAGGAGACCATTGGCAAGGACAAGGATGTACTCGTCGCATTCACCGCTCCTTGGTGTGGCCGTACGTATCAAGCAATCGGACGAACTAAGTACTAGATATGCTAACTTCTGCCAGACTGCAAAGCTCTAGCTCCTACCTGGGAAACCCTGGCCGAGGACTTCATCAACGAGCCTCACGTCGTGATCGCCAAGGTTGATGCCGAAGCTGATAACAGCAAGAAGACTGCCAGCGAGCAGGGCGTTTCCTCTTACCCGACCATCAAGTTCTTCCCTAAGGGCTCGACCGAAGGCGAAGCCTACTCTGGCGGCCGAAGCGAGAAGGACCTCGTTCAATTCCTTAACGAGAAGACTGGTACCCACCGTGTCCCTGGTGGCGGTCTTGACGCGACGGGCGGTACCATCGACGTTCTGAACCACATTGCTCTGAAGTACGCCGCCGGCACCGAGAAGCTGGCTGMCCTCTTGGACGAGGCCAAGAAGGTCGCGGAGGGTCTGAAGGAGGATGCGCAATACAAGTACGCTCAGTACTACATCAGGGTGTTCGACAAGCTATCGCAGAACGAGGGCTACGTTGCTAAGGAATCGGCTCGCCTGGATGGCATCATCAAGAAGGGCGGTCTAGCTCCTGCCAAGTTGGACGAGCTGCAGAGCAAGAGCAATATTTTGAAGCAATTCATCCAGAAGGTCGCAGAGGAGGTCACTGGTAAGGATGAGCTATAGTGTAACTCCTGGGCAAAAGATTAAGCCGAGCGGGCATTTGTAACGAATAACGAAAGAAGTGTTTCTTAATTCGAGAGGCGCATTATCTATTGTGATGGATGGACCCAAGTTGCTGTATTGTCTTGTCCCGTCCTATATAAGCAATTCTTATATCCATGTCATCCACCCCAAACGCCATGCAATGCTCCGAATGATCCCAATTGTTTCCCTATCCAATTTCACTATGCCTTCGACGGCGAATCATTGTTATTGTCTTCGCTGGCTCGAAGTGCGGCCTCGAGGTTGTCTAGCCGTCGCGACATCTCGTCCACTACAACACTGTGTTAGACGTGAAATACAGTATAATTATGCCTAAAGACAGTCTGTGCTTACGTTTCGCGAATATTTCGCTTGACACGCCCGAGAATTTGGTCGACAGCGAATTCAGTAGCTCTTCGACGACAGCAGTGAGTTCATCGGTGCTCTGGGCGATAAATAACATTAGACATGTGCTCCCCACTCGATTTCGGGGCGGCCATTCTTACCTTGTCTCCGTTCTGATTGGTCTCGTCGGGCTTCTTGGACGACATCTTGTAAAGAAGGCAGCGGCGCGTTCACTGGTTTGTGTATTGTTGTCAATGTTAGGTTAGGTGATGGGATTTTATGAGCGACGAATGTGTTGTCGAGTGTAGCAAAGCAATTGCGCGGCGCGTGAATCACGAAGAGCAAAGATGTCGAGGCAATACAAAGCGTTTATCGATTATCGAGGACATTCACTAAGCCCTTTGTGTGGTCCGTGCATTATATGAGTGGGTCCCATCTGACCCCTGTACTAGACTAGAGCTTCTCAAAGCCGCATTATGTAATTAGGTAACAGTTGAATAAGCTGTTCCTGGATGCTTCATCGCATGTCGACAAGCTTCATACAACACATCCCTCAAATCCACTCTCTGTTGTAGCATTACTGCCAGAGGGGTCGGAAACTATGCCAACAGTCTAATCTACAATGGAAATAATACACTGCTATGCCTCAGCCGCAAGATAACGCACGCGTCATCTTCCTCATCCTCTTGATATTCTGGCTCGCCACAAGTCCCGACTCAGGACCAGGGCTCATCGCTGGCCCAACTCTAATTAAGAATCGCCTTGCGCGCCAACGGCATGCGCTCGGCATCCTGAATAGTACACAATGGGGTGACTTCGCGCCGCGCCTTGTCGACGACCCGCCCGAGCCGGAGACCGAACCCAAGTACTTAAACCTAACGGGCTTCCGGGAGGAGGATCATTATGTATGGGAAGACCTTGGGCGCTTCAAGAACCGATGTGAAGAGTGGAGCAAAAATGCTGTAGGAATTCCGGAGACGGCAGAGCCAGTATGGCAGAACGCGACGGGAGTGGTGCATGGCTTATGGCAGAGGACAAATACATCGTCACCGAGATATCATTCAAGTTATAACCTGACCGAGATCAGTCCCGGTGTAACATGGGCCGCATCGAATGCTGACTGGGACAGAAATGTCACTGGTAGAGAAGGAAAGATTATGGTGCGACTTGAGGACAACGAAGATTCTGCTACCGAACCAGAGAAAATAGATAAATTGGTACTAGACAAGGCGGAGGTCAAGGCTCGTGAAGTGTCCAGCACTGTTACTATCGATGATGTCGAAGGCACCGGGAGCAGCTGGGAAATGCGACTCCACGGTGTTCATTGGCCTCGTCAGGGGGCCATGCTCCTTACAACGACTAGCGAGAAATTCGCAGGTATTTTCGGTCTACCTCATCTCACCACTCGGCCAGAGTTCTTCGAATCCAGCAAGGCCTTGCTAAATAGGACTTTGGACAAGGCGCTCGAGAGGAAAGAGCAGCATACCTTAACCGATCAAATCGACCCCTGGACGTCTACTCTAGATGCGCCGGGTGAAGCTTGGAATCCATCTCCTCATTGTGAGTATTTGATGTATATCCAAATTCATCCCTTAGAGCAGGGTCTGGTAGGAGTACAACCCAGCCTTACAGGCCCAGAGAATGTCGCCAAGGCCATTCAAGATATTGAAGATGAGCTTCGTTTCCCTCAAGGCACAGGCCGCCGGAGAATACCGCCGCTTCAAATGTCGGCCGTTGTATTCTCCCCTGATTGTGCATTCTTTCTGGAAACGAAAGGCCCTCCAGCATTTCCMCCAGCCGGTGGAAATCACTTGGTAGGCGTGAAGCAGGAGATCTTCCTCCATAGCGTCAGCACGTTCCTTCTAACTCTGGCGTTGATTGTATTTGGACAGCTTCAGCTACTCAAGATGCAGATGAGGGAGACTTCTACGCCGTCGACATTAGGTCGCGTGAGCTTCTACACGGGTTGTATGATGTTGCTCGCCGATGGCATGCTCTTTACCGGTGCGGCTGCGTGGAGTTTCTCTGCATCTACTACACTACTGCCATCTCTTGCTGTTACATGCGTCTCATTCCTATCCATGACTGTCGGAACATTCTTTCTCGCCGAGATCCACAAGGTACAAGAACCCGAGTGGCGCCGGGAAGAGCGAGAGCGAGAACGACAAAACGCCGCCTCAAATACAGCAACCCCTCCCAATTCCCGTCAAACCCCTGCAAGTAATTCACCTCCCGCATCAACGACTCCCCCCATTATCATCCCATCAGACCAAGATATCGACGCCGAAATCGCCGAAAACACTAATAACAATGCCACCCTCCCTGCTCCAGTAACAGCAGGCACCACCACTCCCACCACCCCAAACCTTAGAACCCAACTAAGCAACATATTCGGCCGCCTACTATTCGCCGGCATCTGCCTCCTCTTCCTGTCCCTCGCAGCCGCCTCCTGGCGTCCCAGCTTCCGCTCCGCATACTTCAACATCCTGCTCTTCGCCTACCTATCGCTCTGGCTGCCCCAGATCTACCGCAACGTCTACCGCAACTGCCGGCGCGCGCTCTCCTGGCGCTTCGTCATCGGCCAGAGCGTCCTGCGCCTGCTTCCCATCGCGTACTTCTATGTCACGCCGAATAACTTCGCCTTTGCGGAGCCGGACCTCACTGCCTTCGCCGTGCTCGCCGGCTGGGTGTGGCTCCAGATCTGGATTCTGGTCGCCCAGAGTATATTAGGGCCTAGGTTCGGCGTGCCCAAGGGCTGGATGCCCGAGGCTTGGGAGTACCATCCCGTGCTCCGCGAGGACAATCTCGAGGCTGGCGGACTGCCGATCGGCCTAGTTTCCACGCCGAGCAGTCCTACGACTCTAGAGCGCGTGCGGACGGGCGAAGAGGGCAAGGATAAAGAGAGAAAGCGCACGAACACGCACGTGATCGACTGCGCTATCTGTCGGGAGGTACTAGAAGTCCCGGTCGTGAAGGCAGGCATGGACGACCCGACGGCTGGCGGGGTCGCCGGCGTGTTCGCCAGGAGAATGTACATGGTGACGCCGTGCCGGCATATCTTCCACAGCGCGTGTCTCGAGGGCTGGATGCGGTTTAGGTTGCAGTGTCCGATTTGTAGGGAGGAGCTGCCGCCGCTATAGATTTATGTGTAATACTTAGGTAGAGGTGGGTTGTAGAGTTGTGCGGTATTGGTAGCGATAGAATTGCATGCCTAGTAAATGTTAACTACCTTGAGATCTATTTCGGATTTGTCATTTGTTTTGGGACGACCTGTTTAAATCCCTATAGCTATGGTCAAATGTTGCACATTGCAACGATGGTTTGTCGTATAAGCTCGGTTCAACTCTCTTCCACGGCACTTCTGTTCTTGCAGTATGAGGATGATTACAAGTGCGCGCACTCCTGAGTCGGTAAAGTTCACTAAGGCTTAGGTAGTCGTCGAGATCAAACAAAGACGCAGGTACCACCTTACAGTCCGGCTCCAAAATTGGTATCTGGCTTTCAAGGAGACCTTATATATCAAACCAATCTTTTATCCCCCAGTCGAAATACATACCAAAGGCCGCACTGGCGTGGTCTAGCGGAAACGTATACATTACGATCTCTCTTAATTGGGTTATTGGCTAGCATCAGTGTATACCTAGTGTCGCTAGGCCTTAGGGTTCGATTCCTTAGGTGGCTATCTCATTTTTCTTCCTTTTTTTCATTGCACACTTTCCTGCCCTCTTCGCGTTTTTATGGCGAAAAGTCTTACGGGCTGTTCAATGATGATGATTTTAACTACCTATCTAGGTATTCAATATTGCTATTAGTGCCATTAGGTAGGCCCTGGGGTTGGATTTCTCAGGTGGACAATTCACCTTCCTTTTCCTTTTTCCCCTTCCCCTTATTCTGTCAATCCCTTTCCGTCTGCGCAATAAGCTAGGAGGTACCAATTCAACTTGTCAGAGTCTGTCTAGACTCCATATTCTTGACCAGTGATTCCTCCATTGCTCTCTTGAAAGGTTTATGATTACGTGACTCGGTTAATGAAACTTGTCTTTATTGTTTTTCTTTCTCTTTCTGCCGCCCCTCTCAAAGGAGACCATAGGTAGATTTACCGCGGGTAGGCAGTACTGCATACAATATATATAGATTGGCCCAGATAGGCCATTAGCAGATAGCGACAAGAATCACTGAAAAGACGAAGGAGAGGGAGTAATAGCAAAAATAAAAAAGAGAAAGGGGGGGAAAGGAGTGAGTTGGCCACTAGGGGAATCGAACCCCAGGGCCTAGCGATACTGAATAACTATACTGAGTATTGATACTAGTTAAGATACTGAATCAAGCGATACTGTAAGGTATACGTTCCGCTAGGCCACACCAGTGCGGCCTTTGGTGTGTCTTTCGACTGGGGAGTAGAGGTTAGTTTGATTTATATMCCCTTCCCTCGAGCCTGTCGGCAGAAGTAGGTTGAATGTCGGTAGCATAATAAGGTTAAGAAGTGATTATTAAGATTCCTCGGCGGTATAGTCGCTGAAGTCTGTCTATTCGTCTTGGCAAGAATGGATTAAGAGACTCAACTCGACTGGCTACCGTGACATGGCAGACCATTGTATGAGATCCCTTCTAGGAATAGCAAGACTATCCGATATAACGAATCTAAGACCTACCAAAAAGCAAATCGAGTACCTTTAAGCCCCAGAAGTTCTACATTCCGCTAGGCCATACCAATGCGGCCTTTGACTTCTTGTATTGAGATCTATCATACTGTTTTCATTTACAAGGCCTTCTTGCGGGCAGTTTGGACTAACTAGGTTCGATTTCGGAAGTATAGCGTGGTGAAGAGGCTTCGTCAAAGTCTAGACGATTATAACCTTGTAAGACACAGTTCAAGACTTTGACCACTAAACTCTAGGTTGGAGCTCTGCCGCCTCCTGGTTCAACTATACGCTCACAAGCGTTGGCAAAGCAACCTAGCAATCCTATGTATCACCGGTGCATCTTCTCGCCTCGTCCATCGACAGTTGCAACGGAGAATGGATCTGCATATTGTGAATTCACGTAGCAAGGGAGACTTTTAAGGGCGGCGTGCGTATACGATGCTAGGATAGCTGCAAGCCCCCAAATAGCAACGGGCAGAGACATAGTGTTCAGTGACTAATTGTAAACAAACGGCTGATGAGAAGTCCGTTCGGATACCCAAGGAAGCGAGATAGAGCCATAATAATTTGCTTGTGCCAGGTGCGTCGTCATCGTCCGGGGCTTCGGGCGATCTACCACCTCCTTACTTGGATTACAGCTTTGATCCTTGATGGATATAGGGCGCGATGCGAATACCTCCTGAAACATATTCGCTAGATATATACATTGTCTGGATCTTCTCGTCAAGGCTAACTCGCTTAATACGCGGCTCAATGTTTACGGAGCAGGGTACATCGACGGAGTCGAGTCTTACTTAGCCTTGGCGATTTAAAGCACCTCTAATGGTAGATAGCGGCCTTATCTTAAAATAATGTCTAGGACTGTTACCCAGTTAACTACCTTGATTAACTACCTTGACCTTCAATCCGAACTGCTGGTATCTCGTTACGTATGCTCTTAGACACGCCACAAGAACAAGGGATATCTAGGAGAGTGTGGTACGACTTCAGTGACCATGTAAGATCAATTACCCTAACCCATCCAGCTAATCAAACTACCTGGTGAGTGATCGTACGACATTCAAGTTGAGTTGCAATTCTAAGAAAATAAGGAAGTCCGCCGCGAGATTAAGACATCGAGGCTTCTCCCTGCCCAGAGAATGAGCTTATCTTCCAGCGCAGACTTTACGATGAAAGGGAGCGCGACTCACCGCTGGCACTACACTTTAGCTTAGCAGGATGACGCCGCAAAAATTCAATAGTGTACGATGATAGCATCAGCATTCATCTAAAATATTGGCAAAAGATATGGACGAGCAGGGAGTCGAACCCTGGGCTTCTCGCATGCAAAGCGAGCACTCTACCACTGAGTTACACGCCCCGTTCTGGATTTAGAGGGTCGTTCCTAACCCGGCTGTTGGGTTGGGCGGGTCTCCGCTGAGCTATCGGAGCACCGGTGAGATTCTCCAATTTCCCAGATCCTGATTGGGTGTATGAAAACGAGCTCGTTTTTTCGCTTTATATATTAGCGGCCATTAGTGTCCATGTTTACGTGCTAATGGGCCGCGTAATGAGGTCTTACGATTGCAGTTACGTAGCTCAAAGCATTGCCGGCCTACGTTCGGTGAGGTTCACCTTTTGAAGCTCGACTCCGATAGACAGGCATGTAGGAAAGCCACGCATTTCCGAGCCAACTCCTCCTCTAGCACTAACTCTACCGGGCCACAGTCTTGCAGGAACACGCAAACGCTTAACCTAGACGCATGGCCATCTGTCTGGAATTAAAAGGCTTCGTAACGAAGTACAGAAACACTCTTAAGGCTAAGACCTGCGTGCGGCTAAGGGCCTCATCCGCATGCGCGGCCGTGAAACATCGCAACATCGCACCGCAGAGGCGCGCGCGCGCGCATTCTAATAGTAGCACCAAGACATGGCTGCGAGGGGACAGGGAGTCAGCCAGTCGACCGCAGAAGGGAGTGAGTAAGGATCCAGATCATATATTCCTGCACGTTTCCGCCCTTGGCGCTCAGACCGAACGCGAGTTCGTCCTCCTTTTCTGGCCAGATATTCCATTTCGAGTCGTTAGTAGTTACACCGTTCGGGCAGGTTACTTCTGCAAGCACGCAAGTAATTGAGAGGATTTTCCTCAGAGTGAGGATACGAGCTTGGAGAAGTTTCAAAAATAAACAGTAAGGAGTGCTGCATTCAATTCTACGGAACGTATTCTGCGTTCTAGACTCATGAACACCCCCGACGTCTACGCCTAGTGCGGCGGCGGAAGGATGAGGCGGAGCTAATCTGGGAGCTGCACCTCCCATCGCGTGCCTCTCTGGAGATTTCGATAGCTTTGACAAGACAAGACTTCTAATGTGCGCATTATGGGATTCATCTGTGATGGCTAGCTGCACGCGGTGATTCGAAGCCCTGCACATGGCATGGGGTAAGGTAAGGGGTTATATGTGAACGGAAATCGTGACTCTATTTCAGGATACGTGCGTACTGGAAGCGATGACGCCAACAGTCGACTGACACTGGTTCGATGTTACTCGACCAACAAGGCCCGACTTGCCCTATTCTTCAGTCTTGGTCTTTGTGACTGTACGCGCAAGAAAGGGTTGGCAAAAGACAGGAGTCACAAGTCTGAGTAGAGATAAGCAGAATTCGGAGATCAATATACCAAGAACCCAACATACGTCTCTAGCGTCGCCGCCGCAAATGCACAGCCCTGCGGCAAGCTTGACTAGTAGATATTCTTAGAATGAGCCTGCTCGGTTTCTCGTCCCGACCCCACAAAGTTGGAATCTCACGTACGTGCGGCTAACAGCTTCAACGATTTCGCTTTTTCCTCCGTATCTCAACGCAAGAAACCTGGGTTGACTTCTCACCGGAGATAAGTTTACCTCGGTATTTCTCACTTATGATGATGATATGCAGGAACTGACCCAAGCTGACTCACCCTTCGGCTTTAGCCCCCCAGTTCAAAGCCATGGGGTCCATCTGCGGCTGAAGAGCTGATCAGCTGAGAAACGGTCACTTTTGTGGCTTGAGCACGTCCGTATTGGGACGCACGCATGGCGCTGAAGACGATTACGGATACTGTCACGCTCTTCTGGTGCGATGGTACTGACCCCTTTGTAGTAAGCGGCTCAAGCTTTGGGGGGTAGCGATTGAACTCGTACCTGATGCAAGTCCGCTAACCTAGCTCATTCAACCTTGAGAAACGAACTGCGCCCCCAAACAACACGTGGTGTTGGTAGCGAGGGAGCTTACAGAGCTACACAGTAAACTCCTCGGTAGCCAAACGGTATCTCTCTTAGAAGAAGTCAGCAGTTACCCGGACAAAGACAGGAGTGCCATGTGCCACGTAGGGGAGAAACCTATTTTAAGATGCTATCCACAGTCTTAATTCCGGTAGACACCGTCGAGCTGCTAGAGCGCATGCTAGGGGATGTTTCCGATTTATACAATCTCTCAATTAGTCGTCAGCACCACCTACTCATCTGGATATCTAGCTAGCTGGTATGCAGGGACGAAGCTCTTGGACGTAGATCTTTGAGGAAGGAGACAATGAACATCATGATTATCATGATTAGAAATTATAGTTCGCGAACCCCCGAGCATGGTCTCGGGAACGCTGAGATTGGCTGTCGATGTCAATCTCCTGCTGATTGGGTGGCTGGCGTCATGTCTTGCTTTTCCGACGGCAGCTCTCTAGACCAAGAACTATTTCCGCAAGGGATTCTAGAAGCCAAGACAGGATTGAGATCTCGAAAGTCGATTGTTGACAAATAACCTCCTTGCTCTATCGCCTCGAACTATCGATTTCCCATCGTCGTCGTCGCGAATCAGCTGATTTTCCAATGCTCCGTTATAAATAGGAGAACGAAACTTGTTGCCTTAACCGAACAGCTTTGGAGCTCCCCTTGCCTTGTCACGTCACGGTTCGTGGGATGCATTTTTAGAAATGCCATGGAGGATTAAGGTTGTGGAGACCGGTCTTAGGCTAAACCGGATTTAGCCCGACTTGGAAAGAGAACGACGGTTTCCCCGGTGGCTATTGGCTGTTTCAGACACTGGAAAACGAAGGTGGATCGAGTGGGTGACGCCATAAAACTGTCAAACTTGGATCGCTTCTTGAGGTACACATGTACCTACACTGGAATCACGTTGAGACAGCGTAGGTAGTATTGCGAGAAGCATGTATTCTTAGAAACATGAGTCCTGTTGAGATGAGAAATTCCCGATGATAGAACCATGTGGCGAACTAGTCGAGAACAAAGTTCCAATACCAATAATGATTCTCGCTCAAAGGGAAGGTGATGCACAACTAGAGACAGATATGCCATAAGCCAAGCCCCAGATCATTGGAAGAGGATCAGAAACTGATGCAAGATTCAGGCTATTTCACCTGCACCGGACACTCGGCAGAGCGACAAGGAGAAACGTCTTGCGTCAAACAATATCGCATAGAAAGACACCTGTGCAACATCGAGGCGGCAGATAAGGTTATGCAGGCATACTATTCTGAAGCACTTTAGATCTCATGGGGTGTTTTGACGTGATCAGAAATCGGAAACATGTCAAAAGCAGATCAGACGAAGACCTAAACGTGGCGCTAACTCTGGACGTATTGAACTTGAGTGACATCGTTTCATAAGTCGAGTTGTGTGCTGCGTACCATTCACCTCTCAATTCGGCATAGCAGGCCAAAGAAAAATCTCCTTAGCATGTAGAGCTAGGGTTAATTAAATATCTCAAAAGTTCGATCGATGAGGGATTGCCGACTCAATCGAGCAGGTAGGGGGAAACCCGGGGAAAAGGATTCGAATACATTTGTTTTGTGCAGGAGGATTGGCGTGCTTACACTACTTGGCGATCGATCATGATGATGATGCAGCTCTCTTCCTCTGATGGAGGGTGAATGAGTCTCTTCGGACAAGGCGACGGGATGATTAGAAGAGTCGCAATAGATTAGGGGGGAAGAGCAAATTTTTATAGAGTCCGATCTGACTCTATAGCGAAGTGAGATTCTCAGCTATGATTTGCGGAATGACTCCTCACGCTAATAGGGACACGAAATAATGTGCAGTTGTGGGTGTGGTGGATGTCGAAGAGCTGGCCGTTTTAAATGGATACGCTCTTGCAGAAAACTCGCTGGTGGCCAAGAGGCCGAAGTCGACAAGGGGCCAATCACTGAGCGACAACGACTACCAGCGTTGCATCCAGTCTAATGCGGGTTGCGTTTTCGAGGTTATGGTTGGTCGTTTAGCAGTATMCCTCGCCCTCTTTTTGTTTCACACCTGACTGCGCTCACATTTTGATCTCCCTTCTCCTGGAGGGTTATATACGAATTGGAGGCAGTCTAACCTGGTACGAAAAGAATCAAGAAATACTCTGCATCTCTGAAGCTATTTCACTTTGAGCAACGATTCGTAGATGGCGAAAAGGGGATAGCACCGAGCAACTTAGACAACAAGGGTGTTACCTGCCCTATTTGATAATCAATCGCCGCAACGACTCGGCGGTGGTCGGTGGTAATGTAGATCAAGCATGTACCTAATAGTAGGATTGGTTGTCCCAGCACAGCTCGGTCTAGAGATGCATTTTTGACGACACCTGTCCCTTCGCAATGCATGCACGCATAATACCGTATATGAATACGCAGCTACGGACTATTGGTACTCGAATTGAGGCTTTCTCATGAAGCTATTATTCGCTGGAAATACTACGGGTAAGAAAAAGAATCGGTATCATCGTGGGCCGGACAGCGCCGTGTAGAAAAGGCGGCTTACACGTCTTACAGGCGCAGTTAGTGGGGTCCAGTGGGTTTTGTAGCATGCCAACGTCAACCGGCTGCTAATCGTGCAGTGATTACCGAGTTACTCGGCCTATCCGCTAACGAGGGCTCCAGCGGAAGTACCAAAACGCTTTCCAGTTAATACCACGTACCTCACTACAGGTATGTACCGACATTGGCCTGCAGGTTCGTGCTGTATGTAGGTACAACACCTATAATATGTTACACCACCAACGCCCGTTGAACGACTGCAGGTGATGATCACCAAGGGTCCTTGTCCGTCTGTATCTGTAAAGCGTAAAGCGCAAAAGTGTAAAAAAAGGCCACACCAAGATGTGATAACTCATAATCCGTGCTTGAGCACCAGTCAGCCTAGTTGTTCGTATGTGAGCCTCGCCTTGCCTTTTGTCGGCCGCCGCAGGACTTCATTGCTTGCGATTGTATGTATATTGATCCCAAGGTAGGACTAGTTTAGCTTGCGATGGAAGAGTTCCCAAGTTCCCGTCGTGAAGGATCGCCTAGTCACGGATTTCCCAACGACTACACTACAATCCTATCTCCTGCCGGCGTCCGGTTTACTTATGAAATACTAATGCTATAGTACTTGGACCCTTGGACGATCCTGCCCATTAGTGGTAATATGTCAGTTAAACGGACCCGTTGTCAGGATCCACCATGCTAGTCCGTCCGCAGTTAAGGAGTGTCCTCTCCATTCTTGTATTCCTCAAGCGAGTGCGGGTTGTGCGGTGCACTGAGCGAACGGAAGAAATATCCCTAGTCGCTGGAAATAGGATGGCAATCATGGCTTGACGAGCGGCGAAGCTGATCGGTTATGGTCATTTGTTATGTAAATTGTTGGCTGACAGGCAAAGAATAAATAGATTTCGTAGGTGTGGTGGCTTGGAACCGGCACTCCGAGGGCCCAGCCGTCTGATTATTTCATAGTCTGTCCTCCCCGAGTCTTGCGACTGCAATATCGTCACTTATGAAGAAATCTCATTTGCCTTCATTTTCTACACACCGAATATACATCCGCAATTCCTGCCATCTCAACTACTGTGCTATCCGTACAATTTACCTATAGCGCGGGCGCAGTCCTGAGTTACATTGCTGGCCTGTGCTCGTTTCTTGTAAGTGTCCAGCGCCAGTCCCTCATTAAGAAGCCCACGCCGCTGCCCTATATTCCCATGTTCMCCCTGAAACAAGACATATTGGGTTGTCGAAGCCAACACCTGCCAAAGTGAACGCCCTGTCAATCCTCCATAGGCAAGTTGCAAGCCTTTCTTCTCGAGTCCTTCTTATTTGGGGCCATGTCTTGGATGCTGGGCGTATTTTACGTATTACTGTAATAATTACATCGCTCTCGACTTTCACTTTGCACCGTTTCTCCTTGATGAGAGGCTGTGTGCGCACCTACCCATCCGTGGCCCCTTCTCTGCCGTCCCGGGGTCTGAAGGCCTGAGAGTTACAACACCCGCTAAGACTTGAGTTCCAGTGTTCCAGATTTCCAGGTTCAGGGGAACTCCGAACCCCTGTCTGAATGGTACGTAGCTACGTCTCATCCCCCCCACTGCTCACTTACACCCAGAAGAGGGTCCAGGAATACATTATGTATACCACCCACTGCCCAACTTCTTTTCTTATGAAATGTCCTAATGCCTACCAACCCACTCAGCTGGCGATGTGCTTCATCTGACAACTTTCTTAGACAAGAGCTGGCCTCAGCTTACATTCCCAGGGCACCGGACAGGTTTAGATCCCGTTCCAGTTCCCACTATCTCATATTACTAAATTATACGGATTCCAAGTGTCCCCACCAGCGGGCCAAATATCTTAAAGTACAAAAGGMGCCATGTCTTTAGAACAGCCGCGCCTCTCGAACGGGCTAGACGACACTCGGAGGAATTCTCTAGCTTCTAGAAAAGTTACTAAGGAGTCCCGCGAGCAGTCGAGGCATAGCTTCGCTTCATACTCGACCCACGAGGAAGAGCTGCCCGACGTATTCACTGATATAGACGAGGCATGCGTGATCGAGGAAGCAACAGTCATGGATGCGAAAGAGGTTACTATCGAGACGCCGAAATTACCGGAGAAGAGTGCCCTTAGGGCGTCGAGGTTCTTGGATAACCTGAAGCGGAACTCGATCGGATCGATGATCAGCGACCTACCCGATGTCTACCTTTCGTCAGAAGAAGACGCTTCATCCTCTGCAGACGACTTCTCCGACTACGATACTTCAAGCGACGAGTCCGAGAACTCCCCGGTACGACGGAAGAGCCATGAAGAAAGTGCAAGAGCTGTTTCAGTAATATTTGTTGGAAAACCTTGTGTTGTAGACTTGGCAAGTGGACGAAGATCAGTGTCCCCCATACGGAGACCTCGAACGATATGCTCCTCTTCTTCTATGCGGACGGACTTGTTCGAGGACCGACCGAGTCACCCACCCCGAAAGAGCAGCCTAGTATCTGCCGCAGATCTGCCCAAGGAGAGCCCGTCGTTCCTCAGCCAAGACCCCTTTGCTACAAGCAACTATAAGATTGAGAAAGGAGTGACACCACCCGGTGCTAGCCCTCGAGTAAAGTCGGTGGCCTTCCATCGGTTCCAGAAGTCACTGAGTTTGGTCAGGAAGCGGAGCCGTCCTAACCTTAAGGATGCTGCCTCCAGGGATAGCTTTACTTGGTCATCTGTGTCAAACTCGACGACAGATCTTTCGCTCAGTGCGAATACATCACACACCTCTGAGGAGGAACAGAACAGACCCAGGGAGCATAGACTTTCATCAGCTCTCACCACGCCGCCTCAGACACCGGTGACTTACAATGATATTATCATGTCATCCCGTCGGAATTCACTCCCACGGGTGCTCACCAAGCAACCTCCACCGCCATCCATGTCACCAAGCCCGATATCAGGGAAAAAGGGTTTACTAAGTGGCTTAAACATAAGTAAACGGCGGAGCATACGGATCAAACCCTGAACGGAACATATTACACACTCACCACTCTCAAACATCATCATTTTTCATTAATCAATCTCAACCAAAGGGAGGTATGAGGGCTAGGGGCGTTACAAACATCACATGGAGTTAGGATACGGGGCGCATGGGTTGCTACTGCAAATACGGGATGCATGAATTGAGTTTGCTGTTGGGTATGGGAAAGTATTGATACCTTGGGCAATGCCTGCTACTAATGAGCCACGGCCGCTGGGTATCGGGTAAAGGATATTAGGAGGGTAGTACCAGCGACTAGCTGATGGGAGGAATTACAAGGGGTCTCTACCTACTGACCGCTATTATACCTAGTGAGCATCATGGCTCAAGATGAATGATACCACGCAACGACTTCTTTTTTTTTCTTGATTTCAATCAAGACTGACTTTTTTCCCCCCATTTCGCATGGCCCGAAAGTGTGTACTGCTAAGTGCTAACGTTCCATGACCTAGATTGCGACATGGGTGTTTCTAGTTCCGTCTTGGTAAGAAGATCGTTTCGTCTGAAGTTGACTCCCAAGAACTTGATAGCTGTTTCACTATAACATGCCTCCCTTGTCGGCGATTGGCGAAACGAAACTTTGTCGACACTTGTGCTACCTTGATTTCTCAACACCGCGAGTTTCAAACTTTGACTTACCGCGATCCTCCAGTCGCGATTTGATGTTTGCTTGCTTTGCTGAAGCGCTTCGCTGACCGGGTTCCCTCTAGAAAATTCTCTCGCTGCACTGATTGCGGGCACCTGGGCACGTTGGATGGAGTCGAGCGCTCCGTGACACCGTTCCCGCCACAGCATTTTTACACTTACACGTACTGACACATGCAAGGAACAGGACTAAGAGATGCAGCGCAACCTATTACAACGCTCCTCCACCACACCCCAGCCAACTCACAACTGGGTTTGCGACATAGTTTGCATTCATCGTCGAGCGAATCCTGCTTTTTTTTTTTCGCTCCAACTAATCAGGAGTGCACCTGTAGTTTATTTTCATCAAACTCTAGAAAGTTCGTAATGAGAGTGAGCTAGCTTATTGACATCAGTGATTTAGTGGCGGATGTGGGAGKATCGTCGCTATCATCATCACATCATCGACATCCCACCACTACTACCACCAACTCAACTTCCTACGCAGCCTGCAGTGCGCTGTAATACCTAACTCTTTTTTAACATCCGTCTGGGCGGCAGCATACACAGACTACCACTCCGATGGGCAATGCGCCACCCCTCGGAATATGGTCACCGAGAGTCATTGAGGTAAGGTTGGTACAGAGAGTCTGGGGCTATATTAATGGGCACAGCCCAGCCCACCAATCCGTGAGTGCGACCGCCTACCGCCTTGAAAGTTCGTGGGGTGGGGGAGTCTTAAAGAAAGCGTCCTGATTCGACGACTGCGCTCATCGCTTCTCTTCATGGAGGGCTTGACTTGAACTTATCCTCGGATACGAATTACATCGAGGTGTGTGTGTTAGGTTAGTCAGGTTAGGTATGTCTTCAACGAGCAGTGAGAGGCCGCTCCCATTTTGCCACGGATCGGGCATCGAGGAGGCAGCCTCCCACCGCCACATTGCCGGGGACATACATACATTCTGCACCTATCTAGATATGACATATGACGCGCAGCATGGCCGGTCAAGGAGGTCGGGTTGAAGAGTAGTCATAAACCATCACCAGACCTCAGAGTTACGCCATGCTKCTGCACATACGAGGTATATGATGCCAATGGCTGCGAGGTAGACTTTCGCCAGTTACGTCTGCAATGCACGAATCTGACACGACAGGCTCGACAAAGCAAGGGGCAGGGCAGAATTTCTCCTAAACCAAAACCAAAAAAACCCCCAAAGTCCAATCCATTCCGGCGGTTTGCCCCCAATGGCATCCCAACCAACCCCTCCTGTCCCATCCAGCGAATCACCGGCGCGGATGGGTATCGCAACCTAGGCGCCGGCACATGCATAATAAATAATTGGGGTCTATTAGCTTCGGGCTCTTATTTTATTACTTTTAGGGTTCTTAGGACCCCCAAAATCCTTAAATCGGTCTAGGCGATCGTCTTATCCCCCGTTCTATTCGTCGCCAAGGTCCGCCTGCTCGTCTTAATACTCGGCTTAATTGCCAGCGTTGCGTTATGCATACCCAGATACCATGGAGGAAACCGTCCGATATCGAACAATGCCTTAATATCTGCCTATGAGAGTGCTCACGTAGACAATAGACGAGGGCAGGAATAGGGGACCTGCAGCTCGCCCGTTCCTACATACACTATCGCTGGCTTTAATGCGTTGACGGTTTAATTGATGAATTAAGCCTTGTCGCGATCCACGCCCGAATTGCTGGACGAGTCCGGGTCAAGTCCTTCCCCCCTGATGAAACAGACGGCGGAGGAGGGACGCCAGGGACATCAAACAGCAACGCGGAGCTTATCTCTTGGTATTACATATGGCGAACCGTTCCGACGTCACCGTTCACTGGGGGCGTCGAATCGACCCTGGATAGGTACCCTAAAGCATGGTATCTTCGTAGAGTTGCACCCAACGGGAGGTCATCGCAGAGTCGCAATAGAGGGGTTCTGGCTCTGGCTGTGGCTGTTCATTGAAACGAAACCTTGTTCCAACATCGCGCCTCTCGAGGTCGACGTCGCTATTGATTCGTGTCAGATCAGATCTCCCTAAACGCTCGCTTGTGCATTCACCGTTAAGGACCTTGGACGCACATTGTATGTAGCTGAGGCTTTACGGATAGGAACCCTCGTATTTCTCATCTTGGTCCTAACAAAGTCAATCCAGACTAGGTACCGACCGCATAGACGCTATTTTCCAAGACCGCGAAGATCCGGTCTCAGAGCTATGTGATGCGGTACAACATACCCAGACGTAGGTACCCAATCACATTCCTATAATAGGTACATTACAGAGGTAAAGTCGTCATTCGCATCTCGTCGTCCCGCTGGGACGGATAACGTTCTGTGAAACGCAAATCGCGAACAGACGTAATACGACGCACTGTCCCCTTCCGGTCGAGGGTAGTGTACGTCCGTCGCGTGGCGCGCAAGGTACCTGAAACTCGGGACGAACAGACGTCTGTTACGCACAGACGGTGCGAACGCTTAGCCGTCTTTGAACCTGGCCGGATATCAAACTCGTTCCTCTCGGCGCCCGTTGCCTCTCCCTTGCGTGTTTCATCCGCTTTTGCCCAGTTTAGCCAACTAGGTAGCATTTCTTAACTGCCTCTATTACCTAACGCGCCTGACCTATAGGTGCCTGACATATCAAGAAAAGTCTTGTTCGCTGGGGCATCGGGCACGTGGGTGTGGAGGCGAGATTACAGGATCGATCTAGAGATTTCTGGTCTATTTGATATTGATGGTGGACGCGCAAATCAGGGGCTTGTGCAATGTGGGCAAGCCGACTTCTGCGAGATCAAGCATCTCATCTCGGGGTCACCGAACCTCAGTACACCGCCGTTCCGATGCTTTGGGCACCGGCCCCGGTGGTTGCTGGTAGAGATAAGACCTCGCTATTTGCTCCGCTTCGGTCATGGTCTTTACCACCTACGACAGCATGGCACTATTGCAATTGTGGGCTTGGCAAGAGATGATTCGTACCGCTGCTCGAGACTAAGAGAGCGAGCTTTAAGTTTCTAGCTATCGATTGCCCTTTCTAATTGCTGTTCTAGCGCAATTACGATTGGTGGTGTGATTTTTCTTCATCTAACTTGCAAGTCCTCAGGCTACCGTTACCTGATCTGATATCAACTATCTCTGTCCTCTGGTATAAACAAGCAGTCGTATGCATCCAGTGTGAAGCAACCTACCCAATGATCTCTTAAGGACAGTAGTTTCCCAATGACTAGTGCGACAAGCCTCTAGGTAAAGTGCTAGGCATACCTAATTCTAAGTCTATATACCGCCAAGCTCAATCAAGAAGAGTGAGCGATCGTTAACATGTGTCTATAATAGATAATGTTCACCAACACCTCCAACCATCGAAGTCACAATGAAGCTCTCTCTAGTCCGTCTCACACTCTATTTGCTGCCTCATGATTTACTACCTCATATTCTCGCCCGACGTAGAAAGGGTATATATACCAAACTAACTTTTACTTCTTAGTTGTAAGACACACCAAAGGCCGTACTGGTGTGGCCTAGCGGAACGTATACCTTACAGTATATTTGATCAGTATCTTAACTAGTATCATTACTTAGTATCGTTACCAGTATCGCTAGGCCTTAGGGTTCGATTCCCTTAGTAGCCATCTTAATTTTGTCTCAACTATCTTCTTCCCTTCTCCTTTTACTCTAGTCCACTGCAAGACATGGACACGATTGGCATTTCCATTCCTATAGGACTAAGGGTAGTAACAAAGGACAGGGAGGCCCTAGAAGCGTCCTCATCAATCAAGAGCTCTTAGGTTATATGTGACAAATTATAGATATTGGGACTTCTTACACGGGATGCGCTGAAGAATTCTGCGCCCTTGTCCCCAAAATCCTAAGTGCCAGTTGGCAAGCAACGTGTATAGAGAATTACTGTAAAAGATTAGACGTCGCTAAGTGCATCTAGAAGAACTGGGCTAGAAGGAAATGGCCATTGAGCGTCTTCTTAGATACCTAGGTAGACAATAAGATTTGTAAAGGTGTGTGGGGGGATACGGATAGGAGAAAAGGGAGACATGGCTACTAAGGGAATCGAACCCTAGGACCTAGCGATACTGAATAACGATACGACGTATTGATACTAGCTAACATACTAAATCATGAGATAATGTAAGGTATACGTTCCGCTAGGCCACACCAGTGCTGCCTTTGGTATCTTGCAACTGAGAAGTAAAGGTTAGTTTGGTTTATATAGTATGTCTCTTTTCGAGGCTTAGACTAGTATGTTAAATGCCGGAGTATATAACATGGTAGATAGCTTATTAAGCTTTTAGATAATACACTCAGTTTACTTGACTCCATCTATTCAAGATATGAAGAAGCGTGGAGAGCCATCCCTAAACTCAGGACGTGAATAGCGTCTAGGGACTCTGTCTTTCAGCAAACGAGAGGAGGGCATCGTTCTCCGAGAGCTTTTTCTCTTACTCGATATTGAGATGCGTCAGGCACTTAAGAAGAGGTCAAGCGAATGATGGCTAAAATAGAGTTCATTAAACTCCGATCATGAAATCTTAGATGGAGCACCCACATCCTACAACGCCCGCTTAGGCAGGTTTCGGTCAGCTTAGACGAGACATACAAGTCAACAAGCAACTAGAGACCCAAAAACAAGATAAACAGAGTTATAGTTGGTACAGAACAGTAAATGATACGCTTCGTCGAAGATCCGTGAGGCTCGACGCTGGGTTCTTCTATCGCCCTAGACACCTTTCCCTCCCTTCTCTTGGCTATAACTATTACGTGATGATCATAGCCAGCCAGGTACCAACTTGCTTGCAATTCCTTATGTAGTATCAAGTTTTGCTGTATCATATTTGCTGAAAAATGCACTATAACTGTGGACCGCGTAGTTGATCTCGTAGCACGGCGCAGGGTGTAGGCCAGGGTGTCTTCCTAACTTAGGTACCTAGTACATATGAATCAATGTCCTAGAGTAAGAATGGCGCACTATAGTCTCACAGTGAGTCCTACATCTTTTATCGAGGCCTACGATTCGCCACTGTTGACTTGTGATGAAGTTGACTTATTAGCTATTCCTAGGTACCTAGGAGGTAGTTTCGCTGTCTTCCGATGCCTGCTCGTACAGCTCGACAAGTGTTATAGACAACGTTGATAGTTTTCACTAGAATAAAAAGCTGTCAAGAGCTTTAAATATCTCTTAATCGAATGGAAACCGCCGCCAGCCCCTATTCCTTCGGTGTTGTCATCATCCCACGCAAGCGAGTAGTACCAGCGTGCTTTACCCGTAAACCACATAGCTCCGTTCATCTAACGAAACATTCGAAAACTTAAACCACGAAGGCGCCTGTTAGTTTTAAGGCAAACAGCGAACAGTTCGTCGATGCTTGCATTCGCAGGTTCGAATGGGTGCTATGGTTACAGCGTTTCTACGCCGAGCCAAACATCCCTCAGTGGCAAGTTAAGATGAACACTGTTAGCATCACTAGAATATCTTATATATAAACCCAAGCTCGCCAGTTCTTCCCAAGATGAAAGAAAAGCAACGCGACAGAACATTTCATTCGATCTACCATCACATTCACCCACATACTCTTCCAAACAAAAGACCATGAAGTCCAAACCTCTATCCTTCCTCCTCCTCCTCACGGGGATCGCCGCCCCGGTCATCGCAACCGAGACCCCTCACCTAACGTCCATCGTCACCGGCAGCAGCGCCTGCTCTCCATGCCCGGCGCCCTCCTGTTCATCCGCCGGGGGCAACTTCAACTACGGCGAGTTCACAGAAGTCCACGTGCGGTGCCTGGACAAGCACTCCGAGTTGGTGTTCGGGACGTGCTACTGGCAGAACGAGCCGAAGAACTGCGACGGCTTCGGCCTGGGCACTCCCGAGCAGCTCGCGTGTGAGAACTTGTGGAAGTACACGTGCGGTAAGTTACCCACCCCCTCTATTCCCCCTTTCCCCCTTTCCCCCTCTCCTCTCCCGTTCACCCACTCGACAAGAAGTCTTCTGTTCAGCTATCAAAAGCATATCATTGGCTGGATGGGGAATATTGATCCTGTGTATCTAGGGGACCGCGCCCGTTGCAAGGTGACTTCCGACCCCGGCAAACTTGCCAACTAAATCTGAAAAGCTAAAGCTGAGACTCACCGTTGAAATGGAGTATGAGTATGGTTGAGTGTCGGCGATATCTTGGTAGCAATAGTAGACGGGCTGGATATACCAAATGAACATACACAAGATTGATATGTATGTAGAGCGTGCGGTGGGTTATGCTTCTAGAAGAGATGAAGTTGTACTTCGAAGAATCTGCCGCGGGCTCAACAAACTCTTGTATGTAGATTAAATGCTTTAACTGGCTCATAGCCTAGTTCCTACGAAAAGGTCAGCTACTCCGTTCACCTATATTATCAGCGAGCACACTCGTGGGTAAACAAACCTCTTGGCAAGTCTTGGATCTACCACATCTCTTATCCTGCCCCCTCTTTAGCTTCATCCAACTATAATACTAGACGCACACTTCAAAACTCTAATCAAGAAGGTCAAAGGGTTATATATTGGCATTAACAAAGTTGTAGTGTAAGTCCCATTCCCAAACCAGCCGCCCGTGTCTAAAACGACAAAGCAGTCGGTAAATCCATGCGAAACTATATGTTAGGTATGTACTTCTACTTAAAATACAACTCCATATTCTTTTACATCAAGTACGAACCCTCTAAAGCAGCTTCGTACCAAGCGCAGATGGCTGCTCGAGGATGATACCCGGGCCAGCGACAACGGTCTCCTTGGTTGGGGCACCGGGAGCATTAGCGACGAGGGCGACGACAACGCCCTTGGTCTCGAACTGCGCAGGAATTGTGACACGGATATCCTGCTGAGGCCAGGTGGCCGTGTCGATGGGCACGCTGACGTTGGCGAGGCCGTGGAAGAAAACGGCGTAATATTGCGTGCTCGGGTCAAACTTAGGTTGGTTGGTCGGGTCGGTAAAGTTCAGGCTGATGTTGGACCCGGGCGTCAGTGACGTGGTGTTCTTAGCCGCAGATAGAGCGGGCAGCTTCTGACGCGGCGAAGGGTACTCGGGGTTCAGCTTGGGGCAGCTGCCGGGCACGATGAAGGAGTTGGTCGTGTCGAGAATCTGGTTGGCATAAGGGAACGAGGTATCAGTTGGTCCGCCAAAGGGATTGGTCTTCCAGATCTCGATCAAGCTCCAGACTTCATGGCGCGCCTCGGTTTCAGCAACTGCGAGCATAGCCCCCTGCGATGACGGTAACTTGGTTGACTGGACGAGACCAGTCAAGAAAGCCATACTAGAGATCTCGAGAACTGTGACTAGAGCTAGGAACGAAATAGGATCATAGAACCCATACTGGTGCTGGCATGCGCCGGGCTTTACCGACGTGGGAGAGATCTGGTTTTGGAAGATGCGCAAGTGACCAGCTTCGTTATTCCGGATCTCTTGGATGCGCTGGTATGTGGTGTTAGGCATGCCAACCTTGATGAAAGACGTCTCATTGAAGGCCTCGACAGCTTGCTGGTAGAAGTCGAATATAATCCATTCGGCCGACAGCAAGTTCTGCCAAACTACATCATCCTCGCCGGGCGGTCCAACCTCTGTTGGCAAGACAGCATCTCTCAGGTATCCAGGGAAAGGGGCCTCGACACCGTAGTATGTGCTGAAGAGGGGGTCTTCGCCCGGCTTAGGGCCGTAATTAGGGTCGGCGAGCTTTTGTGTCTCCGCGAACGAGCCGACCTTTCCGAGGAAGGGCTTCGCGGTAGCAACAGAAACGAGGGGGCTCAGTAGGCAGGCCTGGAAAAGAGATCGGATCGCCATTGTGGAAGACAGCTCGTGAAAGCTTTTGAGAAGTGAAGAAACGAGTGTACCAAATTCCTTGCAACGGCCCTACTGATCGACTTCGACCAAGACGGGGGCGCTGTTTATATTGTGCCGCCAAGTCGTATCGGCGACTTCCAATAGCGCGTCTTCATGAACGCCACAAGGTGTCCTAGCGGACTGTTGGCCGACCATCCAAATCTCGCTTGATGATATCATGATGGGAATCACAGAGATACGAGCTAGACCTGCAGCAACCATACGGAAAGGAAAACTTGATCAAGACCTGCTCGAAATAGCACTCCAACCAATTACAATATTGGTGATCCGGAACTAGCGGCTCATGCATACTGATCGACAGGCCCGTCTGCCGAATTGGCTGCTACTAAAACGGAAGAAGGCCTAGCTAATCGGCGGTACTTCGACGAGCCGGAAGGGCAAGAAAACGGCTAGCTTCAAGCCTCCAGCCTCCACGTTGCAAGACCAAGATGCTAGTGTGGGGAGCTGAAAAGGTTATCGTCACGTACTTGAACAGGTCCTAAGAAAGTCCACATCGATAGGAACTAAATAATCAGCATCTAAAGTCCCATATGACGACAGATGGGTGATTGCGATGGGCCAGTACGTGATAACGCGCTTCGATGTCCTAGTTAGAAATAGGCGAATCTATGAAGGGCTCTGGACCCTAATCTTGATTCCGAGAGGGTGTGGTGGTACAACGTCAAGTATGGAAAAGGGTAATACGACAGCACCAACGCACTGCTGCATGTGCTACTATGCACATGAGAGATAAGCTCACGCTACCTGTGGTGCTGTAATGCTGTAATGCTGTGATGGTGTGATGCCATACCGGATTAGATCCGCGGGACACTGGAAGCAATGACGGGCACGAGCAAAAAGAGGAAAACTGCTTTCCTTGGCCCAGGAACGGAATAGATTCCTCAACACACGTACGTGTGCCAAGGGGCGGCTCTGTGGTACCAAGATCTAGTGCTACCGTCTATCTTAAGCTAACAGAGGCTAGCAAGGGATGCTTGAGCTGGAGCTTTTTCTGGATGCCTACCTCCGAGTTGAGGGATTGTTGTTAGTTGATGTTTAGAGTAAGTGGTGACGAGAGTCATACATGCTTAGGTACATGCGAGTGAGAATCGTGCTGGTAGGAAACAAATGATCGTTCATGGTAGGTGCTTCCAATACGCCGGCTGCTGAGACAATGCTAAGACAATGTCGCATTTTAACATTTTTCTAAATCGTTCATTTGCTGATGATTCAGCTCTCGCAGCTGCCCCCAAAGAATAAGTCGTTGGCCATTGGCTTGGCTCGGTCCTGGTGGCTGCCTTTTATCCAACAGGKAGGCACCCTTTAGCGTAATGATCAGCAACTTTAAATTAGCCCACTTCATTCATGGACTCACCTATCCCTTCCCATACTGCCATGTTCCCTTGTTTCTCTTATTAGAAGTGTTAGAAGTGCACTTGTTCCAACAAGACATCCCTCGGAAAGCCTCATCTAATAAGACATGCGTCTGAAGAAAGCTTAGCTACATCTGATGGCTTCGGTGCGGGACGCGTCTAGTAGCGCGACGATATTGAACTACAATCATGAGTTGGGTAAGACGCTGGAACTAGAGGCCGATGCTCCCTTAGCACCCGTTCGTTCTTTCGGTACCTTGTGTCCATCTTTTCGAGCCTTGAGGACGTTTCCGACTCTATCTCTCTCACTCGACATCTTGTTTCTGATTCAAGGTAACCTGGTGTACATAGAACAAGAAATCCCATGAAGACGACTCTTCTCATACTGTTATCGTACTAAGCACTAGGGTATTTCGAAACAGCCCTCGGAATGAATAGCAAGCCGGTTTCTAGCGCGACAAAGTGAGAGCACCTCACTTTTATGTCCCGAAGGAATCTAACCGCACCCAAAGATGATCAGTTGAAAGCCAAGAGAGGTATGGCACGGGTCTCTGATAAGGTCTAGGTTAAGTTGTGTAAGAATTTCATCTATCATTCTTATTGTTCAGATTACAAGAAGCTAGGGGTCCTTTTATGAGCAGAATCTGCTAAGCCTGGTGTAATTCCCATGTCGAAAGCCGAAGCTATTCCCATATCATTAGGTGTGTAAGTTCAGCGTATGACGTAGGTACTGATCGGTATCGAGTCGAGTATGTCGTCCTAATTTACGTTTCCGGGTAGCTCCTATTCGGCGACATTCGCTTCTTTAAACCGTCTTGGATGTTCACTCTTTATAAGCTCCCTAGAAAGCCCTCAATTATCTCACCCGCCCTCTTGGCTAGTCCCCTCGTCTCCTCATCTAATTCCTCGTTACTCGCCTCCTGCTCGAACCGTCCTCTCCAAAACTTCCATCGTGCCGTACACCACATAGTCTCGTCTCTCTTATTCCACCACGGCAACTTCCTCTCCCAGGTCCCCAGTTCCACCTGGAAATCCCGGGATAGCAGCCCCTCTCCATCCGGCCGTTTCGTCCACATATACTCCCCAGCAATCTGAATCCAGGTTGCCGCAATGGTGACCAGCAGCCGCATTTGCGTCTGGACGGGGGCCTTGTGGTGCGATGCCGTTGATCCGGGCTTGGATTCTAGAGCCATTCGGAAAGCCCCTACCCCCCACACAGCGAAATCGGAAGTCCCACTCGCGGTCAACCGGGCCACGAACGCATTGAAATTGGTATAGGCGTGCTGCTCTGGTACCGTCCACCCCGCGCCGCAGCCGCAGCAGTCGTTCCAGGCCTCGCTGACGCTAGGGCCGAGCATGACCAAATCGCTCCATAAGGTTCCCGTGTCCCAGATCCAGTCCCTTCTCAGGGGTATCGACGCGCGCTCCGGCAAGGGCGGATCCGGCCTCGCTTTGAAGGCCTGCACGAGGCTGACGAGTTTGTCTTGCCGCGCCGCATCCGTCCATGGGATGCGCTTGGCAGCATGTAACACGCCGTACCAGAGTTCCCAGAGCTGGCCCTCCGTTGTGGGAAACTCGTCCGTCTCGGGACCGGGCTTCGGGATGTCTTCCTCGGGGCCCCACTGCGGGATCCGCGTTAGTACGGTAGTCGCTAAGGAATGAGGAGATAGTAGGTAGGTAGTGTAGGAAGATTCAGAGCGGCGTACCATTTCAAGCGCCTTCTCGGGACTGTGATAACCTCGCTGGGTGCGCGCCGTCCTCTCCGCACTGTAAAGCGCTTTGCCGTAGTCCGCGCTCGAATACGACGCATCGATCGGCTTAGCCAGGGTCTCCACTGCCGTGGCAGTGTCGATATCGCCTGCGAGGAAGGCGTCTATGACTGTAGTGTCCCCAATGAACCAATTCCGCCTCTTAGCGATGGCATCTATTTTCGCCGGCTCGTCGAGCGTGTCATCCTGTACTATCCGCTCTACATCTTCTTCCTCTTGCCGAATACGCGGAGGCACATATTCTGGCCCCGACGAGATGGGACTTATATTCAGCAAGTCCTCTGCCATTTTGGTGGAGTGCCTGGTCGTGCAGAGGTAAGTAGAGATGATTCTAAATGTTGAGTAGAAGAATGAGTATTGGCAGAGACTAGATAGACAATGATTTATATATGCAAATACCTACGTCTTGTTGCGATTGCTTAACTCCTGAGCTGTTTGCAGCAAGCTCTCACAACGGCATACAAGGTACGGTATAACTCCAATCGGCGTGATCTCCACGTGCTTCGCCTCATACAGAACACAGATGCAACCTCGGCCAGCAACACGATCTGCAATTAAATTGGAGATCAGAGCTTCGGCCGTTGATTTTGAACCCATGTACGAGTTTATAGGCGAACAAACGCTCAGTGGACGGTGAGGGGTTTGGGAGGTATGAAATACCGATTATTGTCAATTCCTAGACATATATTGGCACCTCTTCAACGGTCCCACTATTATATGTCGGCCTTATACGACGCTATCCGAGGGGCAGAGCTCAGTTATCGATGCTTACTGGGTAGGAGGTATGTTATCTGCTACGGACATTCTACGTGACTGGTGAATTTGTACAGCCCTATAAGAACAACATCCCGCCTGTGTCTAGCTGCGCCTCTTACTACAGCTCGTTTTCGATTCGGCCCCCAGATCGATGCCACCCCGCGAAGACGCATGAGCTTCAATCTCCAATCGCTTGCTATGATGGCCGCTGAAAGGGCGCGACAGGCACTATCGCGCCGCCAATCAACATCACCAGATTCGCATGCTGCGTTGATTAATATGCAGGTACCTTGGTAATCATGGCTCAGTAAATTCTTAATTTTAGACTTTTAGAATTCGCAGTCAAACTTAAAAACTGCAAAGGGACAGGATGTCTTCAGTCTTATTAGTCAAAAGTCCTGAAAAATATATTGCTTACATGGTCAGCTGCGTAACGAGACTTGGCTAGCCGTCTCGCCTCCCGATACAGTGAGGTTTATCCCCCAACCGGCATTACTGATGAGGCTAACCACCCGAATGCCTATTTGTTCGTCTATACCAACAACAACTCTGCTGTATGAGAATATTCCTGGTGCAATGCCGCCCCCGTCCCCAAAATGGGCCCTATCAAACGGGGATTACCTTCCCTATTGCCTCGTACGCTCGAAAGGTGGTGTAGAGTCAAGGGCAAGGTCAGTCGTGATCATCGAAACGAGATACTATGAGTTCTTTCCAGAGTCAGAAGCTTGACTCTTTCAGTACGAAGAATCGAGGTTCGTGGACAACACATCTCTACCTACCTCCCTCGACGACTGGAAGTCCAGTTTCACCCCAGTGCCGTGGTTTCGGAGGCGGCAATCAACAACCGATCAGACGAGGCTATTTCTAAAAAGATAAAACCCTTGGGTATTCCCTACTAGGTACCTAATCTAAGCCCGATTTTCTCCCACCAGTTTCCTGTGAGCCATTCAATAAGCTAATGTAACAAGAGGTATCTCTTTCCCCACAGCCATCGCCATCCTACCATTTCTAATATCCATCTTGGCATATGATGGACTACCTCGCGTGCTAAGATCTTTGGTATAGATTTTGGAAGCATAATCGCCGTGAAGATGCGAAGACTGCCATCGAGGATCCGGTCCCCTCCAAGCCGACTTTGGCCCTGGGCAAAGCCTCGGTAATTCGCCCATGTATGCTTCACGAATAGACGCAGTTGAGATATTCGTATCAAAACAGTGCGTCCATATATCCTATAACCCCCGAATAGAGTCTTTTATACACAAAACCACCCCTAACTTCCATTCATTTACCCTACACAGGCAACCCTCAGGGGTAAACCCTCTCCACATAAACAAAGCTGGACAGGTCCGTATCATCGGGGCGGTACTGCAGCACCTCATCGTTCGAGATGCCGTAGAACATGCTATCCTCGCTCGCCGCGATAGCCGTGAAATTGACATCCGGGCCAGAGTGGAAGTTGATGCTGGGGATGCTCCGGAAGTGGCCGCCCCACCACAGCGCCGTGACGGTGCCGTTCGGGAGGAGCGTGAAGAACATCGTTTGCGTGAAGTTGTTCATGAGCGTCACGGCGAACTGGAGACTTGGCGATGGGGGCGGGATGCTGGTGATTAGGGATCCGTCTGTTTGCGTGTTAGTTATTACTTGGGTGGATGTCGCGGTTGATGGGAGAGAACATACCGCCAGACCAGTTCCCAATGTACGTGTTTTTCTGCATGGCGCCTACCATCCCCGAGCTAAGAGACTCCGTGACTAGAACGACTCGATCAACTCCATACACTCCCTTGGAGTCAGGGCCCAGCAGTTGCGGTATCAAGCCCAAGCTCGAGTTATCGGCGACCGCCCTCGCCTCGACCACCGTGGTTGGACTCTGCCAATTACTCGCATTGAGCGCATTAATGTCTCCCTCGGGCGTCTGATACGCCACGACCCAAGTGCCTATAGCACTACTAGTCGAGCCCCTCTGCCACATCGCCGCGATCTGGGACCCTGGGTACGTTTTCGGTCCGTCGCCGTAATTCGGATCATGTTCCCAATCGTCCGGGTCTGCGTCAGGGTCCTTCAGCCAGACGGCGCTCACCTCATTATCCGGGACCAGGAACCAGAGGTGCGTCTCGGTGACGGTATTAAAGTAACACGATGCGCTGGCTATGGACGCACCAGGTAACGGGTTCAGCGGGGATGTAGAGCCCCTCATGCTCTCCGTAATGTTACTCGTGGTCCATGTTTTGTTTTGCGAATCCCACCGTCTGGCGATGATGGCGGAATTCGTGTCTTGGAAGAAGACCGTTCGGTGCATGTTACCATTGGCGTCTGTTCTATTAGTAGATGCTAGCTTCGATATGCTGAGGACATTGACGTTAGGGTTTGTTGTGGTGCTGTTTCCGTTTCCATTCCCGTTCCCGTTCCCGTTCCCGTTTGAATCACCATCTGGATCATCTTGAGCATCTTGGGGGCCACTGGAATGATTAGATGTATAACGCTGTGTATTTGCGAGGCCGCCAGCGACTCCCCCGGCGATGGCGCCGATTACGATTAGTATTCCTCCCGCGAGGATGAGGTAAAATGTGCGTTTCGGCAAGCCACAAATCCTTCCGATCGATTGCTCGTGAGACGTTGGAGCACCGCTGAATGGCTGTTCTCTTTTCGAGTCGACAACTTCGGGAAGATATGCGCCTGTGGCATCATTTTCAAAGGAAGCTAGCTGAGGGTAAAGACTATCACAGTGAGTGATGGCCTCTTTATTTGTTCCCTCGGGGTCGTAACCTTCCGCCCTCCGCACCTCTAGCGTGCTGTAAGACTGCATGGTTACAGGCCTCAATCAACATCAGGACTAGTACAACGTAGAGAAGTCGTTCGCAAGGTTAAGGCGTCATCGCCATGATCTCAATTCGTCGTTATCGTCAGGTTAACAACGCAAGCAATGTCTATTCAACAGAAGTATGCAAACCAGTGGCGAAGTGGGAGCGGTTCTCCCCTCTGCCGGGCGAGAGACATCCCAGCTTCGTCTATCTGGATCCGTCGATGAGCCAATTATGGACGGCAATTCTGAACACGCAAAAGGCCGCCTGTGTCACCATGGTCCTACCGAGGACGGCATGGCCCGACTCTGGGACCCTGGGGGCCCTGGTATATTAGGAGTACGTAGTTTGAGGAAGATGTACGTGAAACCCGAATCCTGTTTGACCACCCTTGACCACCTATACGCGAAAGCCGTTGCGATTTGTCAGATCTCGTAGGATTCTACTTGACGCAATGCAGAACCGCAACCCACACATTTCCAGTTAGCAATATATACTCTCACCAGAGCTGAAGGAAATGGGAATCGGCGGTATAACCTTAGCCGTTCAGCTGCCCGGTCAAAATGAAACTAGACGTCAAGTGGCGCCGAGAGCGAGACATGGTGGGATGAGAATAGAAATAGAGTGACGACGCTAGACGGGTAATCATTAAAGCCGAGGAAATAGTAGATCCGGACTTTATCTGTTGACAGTTGAAGTAGTTGATGGTGTTCAAGAACGTAGGAGACGTGGTTATTCTCCTGTTTGAATTATATAAATCTACCGGAGCGATGGATAGTTGCTATTGCCCTCCCTCAGCCCTGTTTTGGCCGGTATCAACTGACCCTACCTTTTACACATGTCTTAGGAAACAGCAAAACTATTACCCCCTCGACCAGTCCTGATGGACTTCCCCAATCACAGCCGTGCTAATCTCCGAACGAGTTGATTTAGTATCATTTTTTATTATTACCTGTTATTATACGCGCTTTGCCTTTTCCCGGCACGAAGCGCTGGCCCGGATTATGCGACATGAAGGGGAACAATGTGTTAAGGCTGCCATGGTAAACGTCCGTCCATGCAGTCCTATATCCTTAGATGCTTTTGTCATCACCCAACCGTCCAGAACGCCTCTATGTGATCTACTCCGATCATACATTATCTACACATGTAGCCTGCCCCTAGCACCCTCCCCCATTTCCCCGTCGTAGCTTTCTTTTGTTAAATATGTCGTCATCGATTAAGGGGTAAGTAATACAATTCGAGAACGGGTCGTAGCAGACGCAGCCCTCAGGAGCTGAGTCGTCGTTTCCTCTACATCGGAACACAAAAATCCCAAACACGAAATAACGATCCAAGCTCCTAACCAGTGGATGGGATATCCGGACAAGTCGACACCGGCTCTGGCATTTACGCCTTCCGGGATCGTGTCGTAACACCGCTGGTCTTAACTCCAGTGGCCAGAATGGGATGGGTAGCGTTCGCAACCGTGTGGTGGTCTGGGAGAGGAGCCTGCGACATGCGGCGGAGAGTCTTGCGTGTGCTAGGCGCCTTGTGGTCCTTCTTATACGTAGCAAAGTAGAACGAGATGAAGAGGACGAGGTATGAAGTGAGAGTACCGATGCCAGCGAAGGCGGCGAACTCCTCTCCAGCACACTGGCCGTGGTTGGGCATCCATTGGAAGTAGGTGGACGTGAAGTAAGTGTAGGACGCGAAGTAGACAAATCCTGGACGCAATTGGTTAGTACTCCTGAGCAAAGTATATCCCACTGAATGTGTAACATACCAAGGTCAATGATGAACTGAATGATCTGGAGACGAGTGATCCATTCCTTCCACCAGATTCGGATTCCTCGGGCGCTCTGGAAGTAGTACCAGTACATAACGACGTGAACAGTCAAGTTGAGGGTGATTACGACCCACGACACCGAAGTTGAACCTATCAGCTGGGTGTAGCAAAGGAATGCCGTAGCACCGTGGTGGTAACAGTGGAGGAAAGCTGTACAGCCGTTAGATCTAAATTCTCTTCGCTTGTTCGGAGTTTACACATACTCAGAGGCTTCTTCTTCAAGAACAAGAACACGGTGTCCAGGAGTTCCAGGTACTTAGTCAGGTAGTTCAACTGGCCAGGGTTAGCTTATTCTTGTCGGCGTGGAAGAATTATAAACATACGTAGTAGAGGACAACCAGCGGCTGAGTCCAGCCTCCATCAGCGTCACAGATGGCATAGAAGATACCGTGCCGAACGACAGTTGGGAGGAGCTGCTCAATGAACAGCGCAAGCAGGATTGCACTGATAGCGGTGAGGTAGAAGTTGTGGATCAGGAAGAGCGCCCTCAGCTTGAAGGGCTCACGGTTTCGCATCAATTCTCTACCACCGAAAATAATCCCATAGTATATGACAATGAAAATCAACGACTCTTTCATCGTTGACATCGGAGTCTTGCCAGCTTCGAACCGAAAGTCCTCCGCTGGGTAGCCAACTACCGCCTCAAAGGCCTTGCTAAAGTAGGGCCATAGATGGATTCCGAAGGGTCGGTCTAGGGTTGGGAGAGGGATAGACTCCCATAGAGGGACGGGAGCGGAGGAAGCCATGGTGAAGCAGGATAGTCGAGTCCCAAGCTGTGGTTAAGTTCGCGTAGAGATATGCGCGCGGAGGACGAGATGGGGGAATAGGACGACTAGCAAGCCTGTCGGCGACGAGCGGTCCGAAAAGTTGAAGAAAACGGTTGTCTGAAGGAGCGACAGAAAAGAAGTATTAGACCCTGCGATTGACTCGCCAAGGGGAGTTGTGCAAAAGACACGGTACAAAAAAAAGAGAAGATTGTCCTCGACGATGGGAAAAAAGTTGAGGACGGGTTTGGCTCATTTCAACTCCACGCCAACAAAGGGGGAAAGGACCTGCGCGGCTCCTCATTGGGTGAGATGGCGTCGCGCAAGGATTGCAGGGATCACGGATTACCTATAGATTCGGAATTGGCGGGACTCTCGGTCGCCGGGTTCCCACCTTTTTGGGATAAGGCTGCAAATCAGATTGTAATAAGCACGTGCCCCCTGGTCAATGCATTGTGCTGTATTATCGGTATACGCCTTCTGGAAAGCATCAATTGTGTAAGTTATACCGACCAGCCGGACCAGAGTGCCCGCCCTCTGAGACAGATGCCTCCACGTACCTGCATACATTATTAATGGCAATTAAACTTATCCGTATCAGTCATTCAATGTTCAATGTTTGCAACGAAAACTGCCCAATTCGATGAATATTATTTCCCCTATTTTCCTTCTTCCTCCTCTCTCTCCTTGCTTTTACCCCGTAGTGAAAAGCAACTTTAGATCACATAGAGTATAGATTGATTCAGATCTGAAACACCGTGCATCTATCAGCTTATCACTATTTGTGCACACCCATCGCGGCACAGTTAAATGAGTAAGCCTAAAGATAGTTCGACCTATTATCAACCTCGGCCAATCTCGAAATGCGGGTCATTTCCCTAGGCCAAGGAACGGGAATTCATATCCAATTTCATTCATATGCAAATTCTAGAACTCTTCTACTTATACGGATACCTAGGATGTAGGTTGCAATGCTACCAAGAATGATCTAAGGACGATCCAAAGCCAAGGATTGCTTATTCATAATAATGAACTTGTGATAGGCGCTTTGGTTGAGGCTAATGTCACATCGCTTTGTGGCTGAAATAGTGGCTAATATTGTGCAACCTATGAGGGACCACATCTATGTAATGTTGTTTTGACGATTCGAGCGCGAGCTATGAGGGGCATCTCTACCCCCAAAAGCCTACTGTAAGTTGAAATCAAGGCATTTTAGCTGGACAAGGTATAAACTGAAGAATAGCCTACTCGAGGAGCACATGTGCAGTTAAACAAACAAAGACGAGTCAGCCTAGCTTGAAACCTTACACTTCAATCCTCCTTCCTACCCACTCTCATGTTATAGTCCTATACGGAAAAGGAGAAATAATAGCGTGATACGCCGCCGTAGATACCCGATCCACGTGGATTACATACCTAGGTAGGCAATCTATACGAAGAACACGCTTGACAAATAGAATATGATAGGTGTAAGCACCTAAAAATCCGTAGAAATGCCCTTCAGCGTTTGATGGTTCGCATACTTAAACGGAAAGAGGTATACCCGCTTAATCGGGTTGGTGTTCACGAATTGGACTGAGATATGTTACGATAGGAGACCTTTTCGACATGCAGCATGACCGATCTGACGCCGATAGCCGCCAACAACGTGACTGTCAAGGCCTGATCGAAGTTGGGAGTTTTGGCTTTAGCTTTCCTCGAGGCTATTTGCAATGTTATGAGTCGTGTTGGAATAGGTTTAATTGGTGATATTAAATATCGGAAATACTCGATTGGTTATCAAAGTCCTTACACTTACACTATAAAGAATGAGATGATATAGCGAAAAGGTTAAACAGGTAAATGACGTCGAAACCGAAGGCCGAATTCGCGGTAGTAAGGAGCTCCCCGATGACGCTTAGGCCACTTTATCTCGAAGCTCACGCCCACTAAACCCCGTTTAGTCGAGAGTCGGCTCACCAGAGCTCCACTCGCCAGCGACCGACGGGCGAATGAGAGGGCAGACAATGTCTTGCGCTTTCCCAAGGTAGCCACGCATCTTTCGATTTGTGAAGAAATCGAAGCAAGGACTCATTTCCAATTTTTAAAACTTGGACCCGAGCGAAAAAATACCTACTACGTACAGCTCCCCTCCACCACCGAGAGCTCTGCACTCTACAACTCCTCACTGTCGCACACCCAGTCCGAACCCTCTCCGCTCTAACTAATATCCCATCCCGCTCCTACTACTCTCCTTTTTTCCTTCTCTTTCCTTCTCTTACGGTAGTAATAAAATGTCCTCCATGTCGCTCCTCAGAATTGCCTCGCGCGGGCCCTCCAAGACCTTCTTCCGCGCAAACCGACCCGTCGCTCCCACCCGATCCAGTGCGTCCTTCGTCCCGGGCCTGATCGCCGGCTCAAGCCTCAACTTCAGCACCACCGTCACCCGAAGAGCCGCGCATCAAGAGGAGACATTCGAGGAGTTCACTGCTAGGTAAGGAAGCCTTTATGCCGCAACAAACGGGTCGAATGGGGTCAAAATGGGGGATATGGAGAAGAGCTTTACCTCGGTCCAATTGATTGAGGACAATTAGTCTGAAGACCTCAATTGGCTCCGGGACGGGATTGCGGGAGCTGTAATATCGCTCAATTGGTGCTACAAACGTTGGGCGGGACGCCAATTCAGATCCAATGCAAGCCAGAGGCTAACCGAGCTCCTCGAATAGATACGAGAGCGAATTTGAGAAGGTGCAGGATGTTTTCGAGCTCCAGGTTCGTCGCTTTCGCTTTTCTGCCTTACGTTTTCTTGCCTAGGTCGCCATACATCGACTTCGATTCTCCCACCTTGGCCAGATAACCTAGCTCGACCCACTCTCTCCACACGTCCGGAGTCATGCCTTACTGTTCCATTACGACATTACAGCATTCAGCGTCCAACGCAAGAACTTGAGCTAACAACCACCACAGCGCAACTTAAACAACGCCTTCGCCTACGATTTGGTCCCCTCCCCCTCCGTTGTCGAGGCCGCCCTACGTGCGGCCCGGCGCGTCAACGACTTCCCCACAGCCGTCCGCATTTTCGAGGGCATCAAGGCCAAGGTCGAGAACAAGGACCAGTACCAGCAGTACCTGGACGAGCTAAAGCCTCTACGCGAAGAGCTCGGCGTTGTGCTAAAGGAGGACCTGTATCCCGAGGAAGCCAAATAAGCGCACAAGGCTAATAAATCACCAAGGGATTACGAGGAGCAGCGAAGAGGTAGTACGAAGATACGTATGTGTGTACGTAACGTGAGGCACAACTCGACTTTCTAGAGGAGAGGAGAGGAAGAGAGAAGCAAGAGAGATGGCGGTCGGGGGGGAACGAAAAGAGCACAGTCTGGCATGGCTTGGCCTTGGATGTTTCTGCCCGCCGCACGTGTATATGTCTATACCTTTACTACTACAGTATTACACCCAAACAACGAATTAGAAATCGAAGTTCTCTCTCAGGGGCTCTCAAAAAAAAATCTACACCGCATTAAGAGGATAAACGGCCATATCCAGATGGGATAGAAGCGAGAGAGAGAGAAGCATTTTCCCTTTAAACTCCCCCCCTGCTGCTATTGCTATATAAAATTTCCACCAGTGGCCTGGGAAATCGACTTGTGATGAATTGCTTACTTGAGCTATACTCCCTATTATTTCTACCCAAGTAACTAACAGAAAACTCAAGTCGCCGACTTCTGAGGGGTAATTAAAGCCCGAAGGCGTTCCTACATGGTTTTCAGGTCACGAAAGCCGTTACTGGTCGACAAGATACCGAGAATGGCAGAAACAGTCCTTTTGGGTCGAGTATCGTACGAGGTATCAGCTACATACGGAAAAGCGTTCTGCACAATGCCAATACTTTGGGGGCCGTAGGCTACTAACACATAGGGAAATGAAATGCGATGTGAGCATGCCCGAAGTGTGCTCACCTACGTACCTACCTTGTAAGCTGGTGGAAAGAAAAGGGGCACTTGTTCTACCCCCTATTCACTTACCTCCCGCGTCAAAACGAGATCTACCAGCACCACTCCTACGACTATTACGTTCACCACAATCGGATTAGCATCATCACCTAGCCTTATCAGAAAAACACCGAACCCGCACCTACGGGTCAAGGCAAATTACAGCAGCAAAGCAAGTCTTATTGTATTTATCCACAGAGCAGGAGTGCTCTGCTTCATCCCACTGCAAATATACATCATCTGAACTCCTTCCCCCCTTCATGCGTCCATCCGTCGTCATCATACAAATCAGTGTAATAGCAATGCCAGCAAAAGATCCAGGACAAGACAGGACAAAAACAAGGAACTGCGAGAAAACCGGGAGGGAGGGAGGGGACGTCCCGTCCCTATGCAATCTTTATGGAGAATGCCTAATACAAACGCAATGCAAGCCGGTTTTGCGTCCAACAGTAAAGCAAAAAAAGGGACGGGAGGGAATCATGATGTGGTCGTAATATAAGAGTTAGGAAGGAAAAAAGGGGGGGAAGGGGGAGGTAGTATAAGTCCGGAGACTCAGAAGCGAGTCTCTCGGAGGKGTGAGGCCCGATTATTGGGCGCAGGCGTTCCACTTCCGGCACCCGCCTCGAAGACGCCGGTCGGCGGCGGGGCAGGACTGGTACCCCGGCTGCTCGACCCGCCCTTGACGCGGGCGCCGTTCCGCGGACTGTTGAACGCGCTCAGTCGGGGGCTGCGCGGAACACTACTCTGGCGCGTTCCCCTCCGGCTCTCCTTCAACGTCTTGAGCTCGTCCTTGAGCCGCCCGAGCTCCGTCTCCCGGTCCCGGACGATCGCCTTCTGCTCGTTGAGCATCCGGAGCAGCTCCTTGCTCTCGTTCATCGCGTGGATCCGGTTCACTTCGACGATGTTGGCGTTGGCTTTGCGGCTGAGATCCTCGATTCGTCGTTCGAGTGCACGGTTCTCCGCTCCGAGTTCTCCGGCTCTCTGAGAGGCGTCCTGATAAGCGCTCTTCGTGTACTCCATGTCGTTCCGAGCAGAAGTAACTTTCTTCTCGAGTTGCTGGATCTTGCTCTTCGATTCCTCGAGGTCCTTCTCTAGGTGTGCCATCTTGGCAACATCGGGATTCGTAGAGTTGAGAAGCGCTTCCTTTGCGGCAGCTAATTGCTTCTCAAGCTCCGCATTCTTCTCCTTCAACTCGGCATTCTCTTTCTGGCTGGACTCGAGCTTAACGCTGACCGCACTCGTCTCCTCTTTAGCCTTGTAGTAATCATCCTCGTAAGTTCCCCGGTCTTTCAGGGCAATCATATACTTGGAATGTAGTAAGTTCAACGTAGCGTTGTAACCAGCAGCCTCTTTCTGGTTTCTGTCGCTTAGCTGACGGAACTCCTGCTCTCGCTCTTTGCTTTCTCTCAGTTGAGCCTCGAGGCTTGCGATCTATGAGACGTTAATCCAAGTCCATACAAGTACCTAGTAACATGATTCAACAAACCTTCGCTGATAATGCCTCTAATTTGCCAACTGACACCGAGAGCGCTGCCTTCGGAGAGTCGCCTGTTGAATCATCTCCAATGAGACCTTTCAGAGAGTCGCTGATATGGTTCACATTGGTCACAACCATCGGTTGAGACACTCTAGGGCGCTTAGAAGAGGTTTCGTTATCCTCGGCCTGTCATCTAGGTTAGTATTTGTATAGGTTATGATCATAAAAATTTAACGTACCTCATGAGATCTCTTCCGGCTGCCGGGATGTTGGTCGCTTCCAAGGCCTTGCATAGCAGGTTGTGATACTTGAGACTGGGTACTAGCCGCATGCAGATCCTCAAACACGTTCTCTGGGACTTCTTGAGGCTCCCAGTAGAAGTCATCGTCATCCGGATCCTGAATGTAATCTGCGAAAAGCTCCGCCGACTTGTGAAGCTGAGTTATCTGCGAGCTGCCGACATCCTCTACGTATCTCATTGCTTTCACTAACGCAAGAACAAGTACGTTCTTACGTTCTAATAGTTCCAGGCTCTCCGAGACACGCATGTTAAGGTGCTGGATAGAGCATGTGTTGGCTAGGACCATTAATACAGGAGAACGTTCTTTAACTGACGACGGGAGCAGCTCAGGACGATATGTGTGATCGAACGCTATGATCGCGTCGACGTCTTCGGGGATAGAGGATGGTCCGTCAAGTGTTGACGAGATCACGACAGTTAAAGAGTGCTGGGCGCTAGAAGCACCAACAACCTCCTGACCAGAGCGGACGTATCGATAACCTCTGGTTTCCACAAGAGTTCCAAGGAAATCCATCACTTTTCCAGGACGGACCAAGATGAGAATCTTCTTATCCGACTTCACATCAGCCAAGAAGGTGAGCAGCTCATCAACAAAAGCGAACTTGGCGTTGGTGCCAATGACATGTTTCGTGATTTGAGCAGGTGTCATAGACGGAATGGTCTCCATGAAGGTCGGATAATCGCAAATGTCGAAAAGACGGGATAGCATCTCATCAATCTTCGATATTATCGTAGGATGTGGCATCCCGTGAGAAATAAGGAACGAGGCATTATACTCGCGAATCAATTCTTCATTTTCGCGAAGAACGTCGTTATACACAGGCCGACTGTTGTTGTAAAATGGAAGGGKGACCAGATACTCATTAGGTCCAGTCGGAACATATGGGAGGAGACTCTTGGGATAATTAGGAGGTATCTCTTCCTCCTCATGGGGGAGATCGAAATGATCTAGCTCAGGTATGTGTAGGTTAGATTGAACGTCATCATTTGTAGGTAATGATGGGCCGACATCCATGTCATTCTCGATCGACGACAGCGTCAAAGTAGACGGGTCCAAAGTTGCAGGTTGCTCTGCATTAGCGTTGTAGCCAACTCCAACATGATTACTCTCATCGATCACCAGTTCGCTTTGCTTCTCTTGCTCAGCGGGCGCATGTGCTGTTTCAGCCACAGAAGATTGCTGCTCATTAGTTGGCTCGTGTTGAGTCATTTCCAAGGGCTGAGTTAAGAACCCCGGAGATGCCATCTGAGGAGTGATGGGACTAATCTCAGGTCTGGCAGGAGGCTCAATTGCTAATGCTTCCTGTATGCTTCCATGGGATATTGTAGGTGAGTCTGCTTTGGTTTCAACTTGATTTGCGTCTGTTGAGACCGAGAGAGATGGTGAGGGTTTTTGTAGAGAAGCAAAGTTCCGTTCTCTTATTAATCTCAACCTGTCCCGCGCGGACATGGGCGGCTCGGGGTTGTCCATACCGGTAGGTGCAGCTTGCTGCTGCGGTGTAGAAGACTGGTTGCTATGATGGCGTGAAGCTGTAGGCGCGCGTTGCCCAATAGACGATTCCTCTGCTTCGTCACTATTAGCCGGTTTGCGGGGGTGGCTTTGTGATAGCTCTACACAGCTCAACACGGGTTGGGAGCCACGTTGTTGGCCTTTTGAAGACGACGTACTCCTAGTATTACCGTCTAATTCGCTCAAGGCCTGACTTGAGTCTTGTGAATCGTGCTGAACTTGAGGGCTCCTTGGTACAGTATCAGGTACAACTGAATCGTCGTCGTACACCGTGAAGTTCGAGTGGCTGCGTGTAACGAGTCCTCCCGGTTGGCTACTCAAAGGCACCACAATCTGAGCTGCCTGAGAGTTGCTTTGCTGTGATGTGAAGCTAATGTTGTTCGCAGATGTTTGGTTTTGACTCACGCTGGTCACAGAGATAAATTCATCTGGGTTAGTGTCGTGGTCGCGGTCAGTGTTTTCTTGCGTTAAGAGATTTGAATCACTGGTGTTCTGTGAGTTGCTGAGGGCAACAGAGTTTGGCTCCGTTTCAATCACAAAGGCGGAGCCCGACAAGTTTTCTAGGGTACCAACAATGCGACGATCTATCTGATGCGAGGGGATTGTCGTTGCTGTTGTTGAATGGGAAGGGAAGTTAAGTTGCTGATGCTTCGAGCTCAGCTGGGATTTAGAGAAGATCTCTCCCTGAGCTTGACTTGTTGCAAGAGGATCAGGGATGGTGTCTCGTGCTTGAGAGAATGAAATGCTGGAGAAACCTTGAGAATCAGGTATGACCCGCTGCGCTTCGTGCTTGAGTTCAGCCCCGCGGGTGAGTGATGGAGAGGCGTGTGCAAGTTGGGATGATTGCTGGCTTCCTGTTTGCTGCGAGTCGGATGGCACAGGGAGGTACTTGTTGACATCAAATAACGGATCCCGGGACAACTCAACCACTATGTGAGAAGTTCTCGGCAGCCGAGAGACGTCTTTGGTACGGCCAGACGTCTGTTTACCTGTGTCTTCACTGTTTAATCCACTTGGTGCCTTCAATGAGCCCTTAGGGTTCTTGGGGCTCTTGAGGTCCTTGAGGTCCTTGGTCACTGCGGGGCCACGATCTGTACTCTGAGAAGGCGCAGGCACAGGCGCAGGTGCAGATGCGGGTATGGGTTGATTCTTGGTAGATCGCCTCCAGGCATCTATCGCGGTGGCTGTCACGTTCTCTTCGGGTTCCTATGCTGGCTTAGCCTATGCGCCCACAAGACAAAACTGTTGCGATGGTAAGCGCAAACAGGGAGGAGACAGCCTACCCAAGATGGTGCATGAGGGTGACCGTTCTTATCAGACCCTTCCCAGTCCACCAGATAGTATGTTTTTCCACGACGCTTCTTCTCGCCAATTATGTCTCTGATGGCAAACCAGTCGTCTTCGCTGTCGTCGCGGTCGTCTCTGGCAGTGGCAGTGGCATGGGCTGACTTTCCCTTCTTCGACTTGGGTGCTGGCTGTGCTCGAGCTCTGGATCGTGAATCACGTTGTCGGCGAGGCGTCTCTTTGCTATGCAGGTCGGGGTGTGCCGCGCTCATTGGCGGCGGATTCCCTGGCAATGAGCAAAATCCATGGTTAGCGTTATATATAGAGATAGTTTCGCGAGGTCCAGTAGTTATGCGACAAAGCTAGTTCTCACCAAGGTACCTCGGCCGTGCTTCTAGAAAGGCTGGCCAAAAGTAAGTGGTAGCCGTGCGACGAGGCTCGGTAGCTGTTTGTCACTCGCAGGGTCAGGGTCCCGACGACAGGGGTGATGCGGACCTGTGGCACGCTGTGAGGTGCTGTGGCTCAGTGCTACTATACAGTAGTCCCCCACGGCGTACAGCGCACTCACACGTGGCTGAGCTCTAAGTTGAAGCTAACTTAAAAGAAATAAATTAAAAGTAATAACTTMCCTGCCATTATTAACTTGGCCTCATCAATGCCCGTGACTGATTGGTATCGATATGATTGATACTGAGATAATCAACGATAAGATATTAATAAGAAGAAAAGAACAACTATACAGACGGAGACTGTAAACAAAGGTCCAAGAAAGAAGTCTACGCAGAGCTGTGGGTTGAATGAAGTTCGGCGTTCTGTGGTGGTGCTGGAGTGCTTGTTCTGCTGTGGTGCTTAGGTCCTCGGCAAGGAATCAGGAAATTGGTTTGACCTGTAAGTGGAAGAATTGGCTCTAGGCGCTAAGCGTAAATCTTGTGACGCTGATTCCAAATCTCGCGGTGGGTGTTCTGGTGGATGTGTGCACTTCAAATGTACACCCGTACTTAGGTGGATGACCGCCCGCACATACCATGTATCTAATACCCAGTTCAACACTGACGTGGCAAGTGTTATAGACAGTTACTGATTATTACCGGTGTCATTGGGCCACAGAGTTGGTGCCCTATACATATTTAGGGCTTAAGAAGAAATGGCTCATCCATGAATACCCGAAGTAGCGCTAAGTCAGTGTTTTATTAATTAGAAGCCTATAGAACTAGCAAAGCAACCTCCTTAATGGCACAGCTGTGAATAGACGTGAGACTGTAAGTTGGCTTGCTAATACTAGAAACGATAAGTTAACGGTGTATACCTTCATCTTGAAGTCTCGGGGATAGAAAGCAAACAACAAGAACTGTCGGTTTATATGAGGAAGAATGAGACTTAACATACCGCAGTGCATCATGTTTGGCCTATCTAGGGGAGTCGAGAGGGAAACAGAGCAACCACATTGCACTTACTCTTATTCATACAGCTTGCACTAGCCATAATAGTAACGGTTATGTGCTGAAAGCAAGCAAACCTGTTAACTATTACATGAAAGGGAAGCACGGCTTTAAGGGGCCGTAAGGCCTGAGGCAACCGAAACTCAGTAAAGCGGTATCGACAAAGACCTAATGAATCCCATATAGTATTCCTCACATCAAACATTAAATGCAAAACAAGTCGAAGAGATGAAATATCTGGTATCCAGTTACCTTGCTAGGCAGTAGTAATACAAAGATAGAACCCCAAAACCCGGAGTTGCCCCCCTCTCAGAATGTATAGAAGCAAAGGCGGTGCGACGATCGAGGCAAACATCAAGCCTCAACCTCCCATCAGTGTACGCAATAAGGGGTATGTCGTCGCGTCTAGCCTCACTTCTTTTCAAACCAAAACCAGTAATACCAAACGCCTAACTTTCAAACAGTTCCGTCCTTTCAATGCTGTTTCCTTTACGCAAATCCAAGACCCCTTTTTCATATAACCAACCACATGAAACCCATCCAACCCATACAACACAGCATAGCCAATTTGTCTTACTAGTACAGCAGCTTCCCGGTTTCAACAAGCACATGGAACCTATCATCCGGGTCCTCGAATTTATACTCGGTGCCCCTGACCACGCGATCAATCTCCTCCCTCACGAACGGGTAGACATCCTTCCACGCGTTCCTGCCCATCCAGCAATCCAAGTGTCCGTAATCCGGCACCACGCGCCTCGAGTACTGGACGCCCGAAGAGTCGTTGCCCGTCCCGAAGGTATCCGTCAGGATCTCGTACGTCTTCTCCGTGCTCTCGAGGCTGAGCACGGCGTTATCTCGGCCGACGAACAGCATAATAGGAATACCCTTCAGCCTGCGGATGTTGTCTCTCGTATCCAACCTCTCGAACAGGGGCTTGTTACCCATGACGTGACCGTCGTAGCCCTGCTTCATGAGCACGTGCATGAGCGTCATGCTGACGCCTCCGAAGAACCGGTCGATCTGGCGGTGCGTCGCTTCATTCAGATTATGATGGTTCCAGCACCGTCCGAGTGCCATCGTAACCCTGTGACAACTTGCATTGTTGCAGAGCTCCTTGCGCTCGTCTGGCATGAGTCTGAGGAGCTCGTTGAGGCCCTTCTGGAAGAAACTGTCGTTCTTGCTCGTGCTAAAGCTGAACCAGTCTCCTCCAATCATCTTGTACAGACGGTCCCCAGGGACTATAGGCAGTCCGATGATCTTGAACATGTTTGCAAGGCTCCAGACCGGGTTCATGAATACTTGACTGCAGGTTAAGCCCTTGATCCAACTGGCTGGGATTGTGCCGTCGAGTAGGCCAGTCGAGAGCGCCACGCTGCCCATGCAATGTGCGATGGTGTATATCTTTTCGGGTTCCTCGTCGGGTGGGGATCCGGGATATTCCTCCCGGATCTTCTTCAGACAGGCCTTAAAGTCTAGTCGCGCGTCAAAGGTAGTCCAGTCGTCCTGCGCAACCATTAGCATGCCGATCCGGTGTACGGTAATCCACACCCGGTATCCTGCTCGGCAGAAATAGTTGACGGCGTTATAGCGGATGGTTGGTAACGCATAAATCTGATGGTCAACCGATGCGCCTGGGATCATGAACAAGTTCTTAGTCTCAATTGCCGGGTTGGTAGATTCCCACATGTGCAAAGTGGTAATGACGCCGTCAGAAGCCCGTATCTTATACGACTTGGTCGGAGGCGTGTTATTGACAAAGCCCAAGTACGTCTGGGKGGGATATTGCAGTGGTGTGAGCGGCGCCAGGAAAAGTGACATTGACTTCCGTGTAAAGAAGGTGAGGAAGTTACCTGCGCTCATAACTTTCTGGAGCAGGCTGCTTCCTGTAGGAGTCAGGGTCATCACTTCATTCAAGAAATCTGCCAGTTGAATTTGCATGATACCCTTCGCAACAATATCTCCTAGAAGGCCACATTCATCTGCATCTTCGCACTTCCGCTTGGAATCTGGCATAGACTCGGTGATGGTAACATATAAAGTGCTAGTCGATTTCCAGAATTGTAATGGTGATAAAGCGACAGACGAATCGACTACCTTATAGCCATGAAAATGGAGCCTTCTTCCGTTGACGCCACGCATATCGAAGTCGTAGGTGAGGTTTCGAGTTCCAGGTGCCTTGCGGTCAAGCAAGAACAAATTGAAATCACCTCGTTGTACCATGAAAGGAGACCCCTCAAGAGTAGGACAGACGAAGGTCCCGGTCAACATTGCTCTATGGCTTGGGTCGTTTATAATCGATCTGATGTCGAAGGCTTGGACACTCAGGAAGAACCGTGCCGTTTCGCTGAGGGATTTGGCTCTTCTAGCAGCTAGCTCGTATGTGTCTACGTTATCCCGCTTTAGACCCTTGTCGCGATGGATATATCCACACATCACTTCCGTGAAGCCAAAGCCGCCGTCGTTCATTCGTCGAGCAGCTGTGATTGCGTTGTTTGCATTATCAATTTTCTCAATCTCTTCCGTTTCTTCAGCCGGGGGCTGCGTCTGCGCGTGCCTCCCAAGGTGATGACGTCGGTTTTTATGGTTGTGGCTGTGGTGTTGATGTTGGGGAGGGCCAAAGAGGTCGAGAATTCCGTTTTTCCTTGTCTCAATTTTGAGCCCCTGCTCTTTGATGTAATGGTCCACAGACCGTTCGGCTAGAGCTGTAATAGTCGCAAATGGATTTGCACCAAGGGCAGTTGGGATAACTGCAGCATCGGTGACGATAAGACCAGGATGGGTCTCTGAGCCTGAACCGGTGAAAACCTGACCCCTATGGTTCGTAACACCGGTCGCACCAGTGCCATCACGGGCCATACAAGCACCACTAAGTACTGTTAGTATTCAAGTTTACAAAGTATCTAGACAACCCCGTTGAATGACTTACCCGATCGGATGGACGGTAATCTGCTGTTCGCCAAGGAGAGAGTCCCAGGGATTGGAGACAAATGTCCCCCCGACGGCTTTCGTGGCTTTCTCTAGTATCCCCTTCAAGTACTTAACGTGGTCACTGCGACCGACGCCTACAAATTCAAGGACTGGCTTGTCGTTTTTCAGGGTTAGGTATGCTTGGTTACCTGGTATAGATTAGCGATTGAATCGGCTCAGCATACGTCGAAGGGAAACTTACTATCGTGTGACATGATCAAGTACACCTGTGTCCTCTCCATGGCACCCTTTCGGAAATATGGCCCAAGGAATGCGCTTCCTACGCGGGTGAGATTTTCCTTGAGCTTACCTATAAGGCCCTCACCTGTCGGCTTAATGCTACCAGGTAGGTGCTGAAGCATAGCTTGTAGAAATGGCGCAAGGGCGCTTGGCATAGTGCCTTCTTCGACAACGTAGCCGTCTAGAGGATTTTCGTGGCCGTCTCTATTGTCGATGATGCCGGTAATGCAGGGTCCAATGGGACGATAGGGAGATGGGAAAGGCTTTCCCATCGCGTTCACCTCGTCGTCTGTGTTGTATCTGTGTAAAGTTAGAATAATCTCTGGAGTAGAAGCAGTGAGGTCAAGTACCCAAATGCCAAGATATCACCATTGCCGCTCATGTTCTGGCCCACTTTGTCACTCAAGTCAAGACCCATGTTCTTGCTTCTGAGGAGGATCTCGGTTGTGCCGACAGAACCGGCGCCTAGGAAGACAGCTTTCCTTGCATGAACCCACATGAGATCGCCGTGCAGGTTGGCTTTAAAGTGACCGCGATTCCGTCCATGCCAGGCGAAGTAGACGATATACCCGGTTTGGGGCGCTGGGGCCTTGGTGATGTATCGCACTTCAGCTTCACAAAACATCTCGGCGCCCCAATTCCAGGCGTCTGCTATGTATGTGACGAGTGTAGTGTTCTTGGACCCATCGTTCAGCCCAGTGGGATCTTGACCAGTGAGTGCTGAAGGGTACATCTCTACACCGCAGCTGTTTGGTCCATTACGGAATCTTGTTGTCTGCTCTACTCGCCGAAATTTCTCTCCTAGGTTGAGACACTTGGCTTGCGTCTCTAGTAGTTCAAGCTTTTTCAGCTTAGGCCAGTCGGCAGGATACTCCTCTGGTTCTAGGACTTCTCTCGCTTTATTGTAGTCTAATTAACAATATGTCAGCTTCGACTCCTACTAACCAAGCAGCTCCCACAGTTTGATATCTTCAGGGCATATGGGAAAGTAGAAACTTACATTCTTTTAAGCATTCCGGGTCTTTCCTGATCTCTTCCGGCCATGCCTCCAATTGCAATGTGCCTTTGTCTGCTTCCAAATACACATTGGCATTAATCAAGCTAGTCCCACCAAGACCTAAACTGCTGTTAGCCTAACATCATACCTTCAATCCTCATTACTGATGACTTACCATTGCAAACAATGGCATTCTGGCCCCTACCGAAGATCAAATGATACATGCCAGTAGGATCTCCGCCCTCGACAACTTTGCTGGGTAACCATTTCGGTGCGAACTCGCCGGAGTAATGGACTTGTTCGACTGCGTCAATCGTGCCATCTGGGTACTCTCCAGGCCAGCGCTCCTTGCCACGCTCTAGGAGGCAGACGGATTCGCCAGCGCGGGCCATTCGAGACGCTGCGACACCACCGCCGTAACCGGAACCGATCACGATGCAGTCGTATGAATGGCGCATAAGCTCCATAGGCTTCGATATGCGAGGGAACTGTGCTGTTTTGGGGTCGTCTCCAAAGGACCGTATCCGCGCGTAAGTTCGAGATCGAGGACCGCCTGCTTCTTCTTGATGGTCCCCATACGAAAAGCCCGGTTGAGGTGGATGATGATCCCAAGGGTCACTGGGGCTTGGTTCGCAGACGCTCTGATTAAAGGTGTCGACAGAGCTCACACTGCCGCCACGATGGCGTCCGTTAAGAGGCCATGTTGATGCGCCATTGGACTTCCCGTGGCGCCCATTCGTAACCGGCACCTCGACCTCTGTCGTCTGAATATCATCAGTGCCGGTTGTCGTGATATCGGGGATAACCGAAGGCATCGTGACTATAGATTCGGTTTACTAGAGACGATGAAGTACCGAGACTGGCCTCTGTGCGGGCCGGGTTTGCAAGAGTCTGCCAGCGTCCTCGGAACAGGAATGGGAAAAGCAAGCGACGTTGAGTAAAGTCTCGTAAGGTAAAGGAAAGGTCTAATGTAGATTGAAGTACTAAGCAATGACTAGGGTATAAGAGGATGTGCAAGATGTGCCGGGGTGAAAGCTCGAGGTAGTGGGACTGTCATCTCGCTCCACCAAGGATGGTAGCTTCATATATCTGATGACATTGGACCTTTGTATTTCCAGGTCCCTCCGTAAACGTACAATGTTACTAATATAATTATAAAGAGTAGCGTTAGGAATGATGAATAATGAGGAAAGGTGGTGGGATAACGGTTGACGACCAGACACTTCATGGCTCGGTACTATAGACCAGCAATGGTGGTAACGTTCTGGCCTCATCTTGCAGAGCTACTGCAAGTGTAAGTGGAAAGTGACCAGGGGCGGTGCAGAACCCTTGCTACTGAGGCAGGGCTGAAAATGAAGCAACGATCGTCAGCCCATGTTGGTATCCCCAAGTAGTAATAGTCGTTAGCGAGTTGTTTGCCGAATATGCCGTCCACAAACGCCATTGGTTAGTGGGCGCTAGTTCGGGTGAGATCCAATAATAAAGTCATAGCGAGCTGAACTGCAAAAACGGGGGAAGCTAACTGGAAACGTGATATTACCCCTACGTATCGTAGCGTAGAGTGACAAGGATGGGCAGAGACCCAAAAATGATATCAGCAAAGGAACCGGGACCCTTGTTGAACAGAACTTCAGCGGGGTAAGAAAAAAATCTACTCCGATGATGTATTACGGTATTGAGTGCATCGTACATGAATTATTACGAGCGCGATCTCTCGTTGATAGTGATGTCAACATTTCGACGTTGATTCTTTGTAAGGCATTGGATCCGGTCCGAGACGGAATAATGCCGCTGTGGTTCAGACGGCCCTTCCCGCTTGGGTCTCCCCAGGTCCAAGGTCGCGGTGTTCGTCCCTTGAAAATTTTCATTCATTACATACCTACATATAAGGTGACCCGGGGATCTCGACGAAAACGTGCAGGGGATGTTGCAAGGGATGATCAAGGTATGGGGTGTCGCTGATCCAATGGTGTACCAATAGTTAAGGCCAAGGGGATATGTTACTTTTTCTGCCATTGACGTACCGGGCTACTAAAAGCTGATTGGCCAGCGAACGACTCGATTCGGAAGAGTCGATTGCACCTGATAAGTATCTTGAAGCCATCAATTGATAGCCTCGTAAGACTATCGAGTTTGCAGTTCCAACACCCTGTATCTTACCTCGTGAGCCACGTATGCCCATGGAGATGCGGAATCGTCTTGAGGTAGCACAATGGACCCCGAACATGACGGGTCATGGGGTATCCGAAAAATAATTGATCGGTTAGAAGAGACGCCCAGAATCACCAACGCATGTGATGCGATATTTTGATATTCCACTATTATGAGCGGAGGAGTATATCCTCAACGAACCGGAAAACCGTTTCGAAGTTTCAGCCACGCAGGGCACACCGTTTGGGGCCTTATATTCGAAGGCATCCAATGAGGGTATGAGACGGGTATGGTCTATCTTTATGTCAGCTGGAACGCTAACGGTGCAAACCGATACTAATGCTGGGTAAGACAGCTAAGAGCTTATTATAGCTTACTGCATATAAGAACACCGCTATAGTCGTACGTAGTAACCTATTCTGAGATTTAAGGCTGAAACAAATGACATTAGACCTAACTCGGGTCGGTATACCGGCAACAAAGAGTATTAGGATAAGACGTGATCCACTCTCCACTCGGGTCGAAAGCCGCGCTCGTAAGAACCGAGATTGAGAATATATGATGATTACCTACCTAACCTAGGATTAGGTACATAACGTAGCATTCATAGAATTGGCGTTAGCAGGGGAGCGGTGCTTGGGGCTGAAAACGTCGATCAAAAGGCTGTAAAGAGACGAATCCCATTGAAGCAAATCGACATTCTGGAGGCTCTCAAAGGTTGCGGTCCGACTGTCAGCTTGACATCGGCATCGTTGACGCCGTCGACCCACAGTACCTGACGTAGTGATACGTTTTGCCGGTAGTTGATGTAATGCCGCTGCGCTGCCATGATGCCTACATTGAAGATGCAACATGGTGACCCGTTCCTATTCGCAAGTTGAGTCGGCCCTCCTCCCGCTGGCGGAATTGAACGTGGAGGCTGGGATGTAAATTTGTGGAGGAATGTGGTGGGTAGCGTTGAGCCTACCCTACCTATTAAAAGATTGGCCAATTGGGGCCTATGATTGGCTGCCGTTCGAGAGCGAGCGTTATGTAATGGCTCTCTAGCCACACTTAACCCAATTTATAGTGGGAGTAAACTCCGAACATTGCTATTTTTGGGCGTGCCTGCCTAACCGTACTGGCGAATAGTGCGAGTAGCGCGAGTACTTTGTAGTCAAACATTCGACTGCAGGTACGGCTTCCAGTAAGAGACTGCAGACTGCGAAGCCACCACATGCCACCACATGTTACACTGCTGCTTCTCGATTTGATAAGCCGGGGCGGTGATACTAACACCGCCCTTTCCGTCGAATGTAGGTCCCGCGTTCCACTGTCGTTCTACTCCATCTTTGTGTTCCGTTCCATCTGAGGCAGAGCTGATGGTCGGTTTCCTTTGCCTATTCTTAACATGACCTCCGGAGGAACACTCTCACAGACACGCAGAGACGGGCTTTGCGGCGTACCACGGCGTCTACTCCACCAACCACGATATCCGGCGTCAGATCCCACTCTATATACAGCGCCAGATATTATCACAACCTACCTAGTACCTATATCATACCGTAGCTATATGTATGCGCGCTTCCGTCAGCATCAGCCCACTCAGGTCTTTATCAATCTATCTATGTAGGTAGCCCATTCCGTCCACCTAGGACTCGGTTGGATTTCCGATCGGGAAGGATTCAAGTCTCATGTTGGGGGTACTAAGCTCGCGGAGAATTTTATAATTCGTCGTGAACCCCCACCGCCACAAATTCGTATCGCCTCCTTGCGGGCCGACTCACTATCCTGGGGGAGATGAGGTAGCCAAGCTGAGTCGTAAAATGCAAAGATAAAAAACCACTGGGGCGCCTTCACCTAGATGAACCATATGAAACTCGAGACAATTTCAAGCAATCCCATTGGTATGCCGCCACGAGCTTGCTTCCTTCATAGGACTCAAGTACGACGTATCGTATGCCTGCAACTAACCTACGGTTGGCAAATTCCGGTATATGGTAGCCTACCAAGCAAGCAAGGAAGCAAGGGGTATGACGGTTCCCGAAGGAGGGGGCTCTGAAACCCGGGTCCAGATTCGAAGTAAGATTCACATGGCAGCCCTGACAACCCCCTCAAAAGAATTCCCCGGGTACCACCACCAGCACCTGTTCATCCAGAGTTCTGGGTCTCTCCCTTGCATGGGGGACTAAGATATAAGCCATCGCTAGCAGCACTAGCAGCACTAAACACCAACCGTCAAGCCAACCGCAACACCGCATGCATATCTGCCTAGAAAATCTGACCCAAAAATGACGACGGCGGCTTGCTCACGCTTCCAATATACGACAACGTGCCGCCTTCCTGCATCCCCAAGTACGGATGAAAAGTAAGCCAAAACCATAGATAGCCCGACTGCGGTTCGGTAAATACTAGTAATTTTGGCGGCATTTCGGTGAGCCAAAGAATATGACCTGCATTAGGCACATGGTGTACGGAAGGATCGTCGTCAGCTGAATGATATGACGGGCCAAATTCGACGCAAATCATGGCGGCTGGRGKATGGGGGAGACCTTGATGTCGGATGTGACCCGGATCACATGCGGACTGCCTACGTGCCCAAAAGCAAACTCCAACAGTTCTCCGTTCACCGTTACGGCCGAAACGGAATTCATGCCATGCGACAACACCCTGCGGAACCCTCTTCGCGATTATCAGTCTAAGTGTTGATTCACATATTGATCCGCATAGGCTAGGTAGAATAGAAAGAACCCCGTGGCCAATAACTACTCCGTCAAGGTCGCCGTTCTTATTTACCCTATTCATCCTCTTCACCCTCTTCACCACCATCACACCAATCCAATATCACAAATAGCTTCACCTGACCTACCTAGCCTACCTAACCTAACATTATTAATCCAAACCCTCACCATGCGCACTCATCCCAATGCAGTCCCGTCCCATCCGGCCTCCTACCTATTACCACCTACCCTTACTCTTCACATCTGTCAAGCATCTTAGGTAGATATGTAGGCAGCGTAGCATCGGAGTTTGATGCTCAATTACCCCAATCGACCCAATAAAGCCCCCAATCTGAACAAGTGATACTATATATGTGACAGCACGGTAGACACCGTACATAGGCAGAGTAGTATCCGGTGCAGCGCACCCAGCATTGAATGGCACGCGAATGTATGGATAGCCGCCGTCACTTGAAAGCTTGAATCTTGAAAGTCCTTCTGTGTCTCTCTTCTGTGCCTCTCTTCTGCGTATCTGTATCTTCTCGACCCCCAATGTCGATCGTCGGGTAGGCGATCCAAACCCTGAATCCCGACCCCGAATGCCAACTGCACCACTCAGTAGGTACCCAAGCTCCCAAGCAGCCCAAGTCCCCTACCTGTACCGTAGCACAAAGACAAAAGCAAAGGCCCAGGCACAAAGAGAAATCCAGTCAAATGCGAAATTTTGCATATAATCATTTTTATATAGTCATCAAACCATACAATCAGAAAAAGCCTCCCCTCATAGCGCCGTATTTTGCCCTTTTCCGAACTCATCGTACCTAAGGTATCATATATACAGTAATATCGCCAGCTCGGCGTGCGACATCTTTTCTTTTCTTCGGTAGCGAAGCGATCCACGAGCCGCCGTGTCGCCCCCTACATGAAGACACGCAGGCCGCGACCACGGCCATGCCCTCCATGAAGAATATGTAGGTCGCGGCCAAACCCCAACTGACCTGCTCGCCTCAGTTTCAAAGCCCCGCCTAGGTAGGTATCTACGTATGTTTGCCCGCCTCACATACATACCTGGTACCTATACGACTTATACGACTTGTACGGGGTACGCAGGCGGAATCCTTCGTTTCCAGCAAACCAAACCAAACCCCCGAATCACAATCGCAAACCCCAACCACAACCCACAGCCGGATTGCGGAATCGGCCAGCCCACCCACCACACTTACACTTACACGCACGCACACACTACGCCCAGCTCACCACCAGTCGCCCTGGTCGTGCATGGCCTGGACCACCTTGAGGAAGCCGGCAATGTTGCCTCCGGCGACCAAGCTGGGCAGCTCTCCGTCCTTGGCCTTGACGTACTTCTTGGCGGTGCCCAGGCTCTGGTCGAAGATGTTCTTCATGATCTGCTTGAGGCGCTCGTCGACGCGCTCCTCGGTCCAGCTGAAGCGGGAGCTGTTCTGCGCCATCTCGAGGCCCGACACCGCGACGCCGCCCGCGTTCGACGCCTTGCCCGGCGCGTACCAGACGGCCTCCGCGCCCTTCTTCTCCTTCCTGGCCGCCTCGAACACGTCGATCGCGTCCTGCGTGCAGCCCATGTTGGATCCCTCGGCCACGAACTGCGCGCCGTTCTTGACTAGTGTCTCGGCCTCCTCCTTGCTCACTTCGTTTTGTGTAGCGCACGGCAGCGCGATGTCCACCTTGCCGACGTGCACCCAGGGGCGGGCGCCCTCAATGTACTTGAACTGCGACTTGGCGCTAAACTCGGTGATGGGCTTTCGGTCTAGCTTGATAGCCGCGATCTCGTTGATGTGCTCGGGGGTGAACTGCGCATCGCCCTCGGCAATCAGGGCGCCCTTGGAGTCGGACAGTGACACCACTGTGGCCCCCAGTTCGATTGCCTTCAGGGCGGCGTACTGCGCGACATTACCGGACCCAGAGATGGCAACTCGCTTGCCCTTGAAGCTGCCCTTGCCGGCATATGCCAGCATGTGTTCAACGTAGTAAATGAGACCGTAACCAGTAGCCTCTGTTTCGGAATTGTTAGCTCGAGGCACTCTCCTAGGCGAATTAGCGGCAGAATGAGGCTTACCTGGTCGGATCAAGCTGCCACCCCATGTTAGACCCTTGCCGGTGAGAACGCCTTCCCACTTGTTTCTCTCCTTGCGGTACGTGCCGAAGAGGTAACCCACCTCTCGGCCACCAACACCGATGTCACCTGCGGGCACATCGGTCTCAGCGCCAATGTGCTGGCATAGTCTGCGCATGAAGGCTTCGCAGAATCTTCGGATTTCACTATCACTCTTGCCCTTGGGGTCGAAGTCGGCTCCTCCCTTGCCACCGCCCATGCTCACTGAATCAATGATATTAGCTACGCTCTATTTCTCTTTAGTTATTTGTTGAGAACCTACATCCGGTCAAGGCATTCTTGAAAATCTGCTCGAAGCCGAGGAACTTCAGGCTATTCGCCGAACAAATTAGCAAGGCTAATTCAGAGCAAAAGAACAACTGTCCTTCTTTTGACTCTAGGTTTTTCTTACATTGATAGGTTGACAGTGGGATGGAATCGCAAGCCACCCTTGTACGGGCCAAGCGCGGAGTTGAACTGGACACGATATCCGCGGTTCACTTGCAGGTTGCCCTTGTCGTCTTCCCAGACGACTCTGAATTGGATGATACGCTCGGGGATAGACACGACGTTCAACGCGGTTCTATACTCGGGGTGCTCCTGGAAAAGCGAGCTGTCCTCGAGGGTGGCCACAAGCTCTGCCCCTCGTGTTAGTCCAAGTCTACGATACTGTAATGTCATGTTGGCTCATTTACCTTTGTAGGCCTGCTCGAACTCGGGCTCAGAGGGAAGGTGAGACATGATTGTGAAAGTGGAATTAGGTCTGGGTATAATGCGATGGTGGGTATCAAAGGAGTTGGGTATCTCAAGCGAGTTTTGCTATGTGTTCTTATGAAGTGAGGCTGACGTCGATGAAGAAAAGGTCTTCTCAAGTCAACGTCGGGTATCGTCCTTTGTCAGAATGGCAAACTTTATTTCTGGAAAGGCACGAGGACAAAGGTGGGAGGTCGAGGAAGGCGAGGCATTATATACATAGCTCCTGACCAGGACGGAGCGGGAGAGCACACCGTCATCGGTCCTTTGCTTGACTAGGAGGTGAGTGCGGTGCTGATCAAGCCGCGATTGCCTACGCATACGCTGGTGTTGTATAAGGTGGCCCGTGAGAAGATACCAGACAGGTAATGTGCGGCAGCCGTGACTTCACTTCAATGACTACAATTGTTCGCTAATGACGGCAAGTAAGCTTGTATGCAGCCTCGCCTGTTCTAGGTAGAGCCGTGTGGGGGGCCCAGCCCACGGCGACGATTCCGGCTGATTTTTCGTTATTGCCTTCATAACATTTCACCTTGGCCCCTGTCCGACTGAGGCAATTCTTGTCCCCCATTGCCCGAGGTCAAGAATATGCCTCATTCTAGTTCACCGCAGATCTGTCTCTTACCGCGTCGCCAGCCTCTGGCGCCGGAGCGTTGTCGGCCATCGAGAGGTCCCAAAGGCTACCATCAAGGTAAGCTAACGTAGCTTTAGATCTGAACGGTAGGGCAGATCTATCATATGCTACATGCGTAACATGATCCCGAGCTACTGTGTTAGCTACATAAGCGTGATGAACTACTCGTTCCGACCGTTGTGCCCCGTACTACGAAACCTCCCGAGGTCAAATTGCGCATGCGACCAAGCCAGTACAGCGGTGACGGAGGAGTGTGTTGCTACAGAACCATGTGGTGCTCGTGTGGGGGAACAGGGAGCTGGATCACGAATCTAGAACAGAATCAGCCAACCACAGGAAGCAGAGGAGCCGCCTTACGCTAGGTAGGGATCATGACCCGGAGAAGCGAGAAGCTTAAGTTCGCCACAGACGAGCGGCATCTTATCATAGACCGGTGATTCGTCAGTTGAATTTGCGACGACAACAATATTCACGTCAATTGATTGCTTTAGTAGGCCTTCCACACGTGTGAGCCTGTCAGATATTGAGGCGCCGAGCCGCCGTTCACGGAACGACCCTGCCAAGGGCTTGGATCCAGCAGTGCGGACCCTGCAGAATATGCATCTCATGTGAAATCGATCCAGTAACATGTCTTCGTTGCATATATATTGCGTAATGGAGAGTCATTTTTTCCCGATCGTCCTCCAAGGGTTATTAGACCGGGATGTTCCGCAACCGGAGCAACTCGGAGCGTAGTCTTGGGGGCATCAAGATATTCGGTCCTTCGCGACAAAATTGATGGATTAGACTAGTAGTCCGAACCACTCGAATAGTAACGTTGAATTGGTATGGTATCCTCACCTTCCCATTATGCTCGATTCTTTAGGATGATATTATGACATTACATTCCCTCCCAAAGAGAAAGGACCCGAGACTCCTTGCATCCATGCACCCCTCGCAACGCCAATCCTCCGTTAGAGCCATGAAGCACTGATCATAGGCATCACCATATAGCAGATTGATCGAAATCAAATCGCTTCAACTCCTTACTGGCATCCTCCACGTCCTTTTTGGCCTTCATTCGCATATAGAAGATAGGACAGTCCTTGCTACTGCAGATGACCTCGCAATGCATACTGCCCTGGCATCGTTGACATTGCGTCCACAACCGTCCAAACCGAACCTCAAGGTCCGATACCTTGTCTAATGTCTTCTTGTAAAGCTCACCCACACGTGGTGCGCAGTCAGAGCAAACCGCGCCGCCGCTCTCCTCCTTGCTCACAAGTGGTTTCTTGCAGCCCATGCATGTCATCGTCTTCTTTGCGAACTTCATAAGGCCACCCACCGTTGGAGCTGCAACTGAGATGGCACGTGTGTGGTCTCCATGGAGAAGTGACTTTGACTTGGTCTCACCTATAATACTGTCGAAGATACGTCCCAGCGGCTTAGCTAGCTGATTGTCCAAGTAATATCTTGTGTCGATTGGAACGTTGTTTTCTAGGACGAAGATGGGGTCTTCGGACCGCTCGAAGTTCTTTGAGCCGCTTGCGCCTTTAATCATGACATAAGCCACTCGATCGCCTAATCCAGGGGCGGAACCGGCGTCTCGTTTCTTCATGCGCTCCGCGAGAGCGACGTGAGCTTGCTTAGCATCGTAATCATCACTTTCTTTGGTAAGTGCCTTTGTAATCACGAGCTTGGACATATCTATCTTGTTCTGTAATAGATCTGCAATCGTGTCTTTGACGTAGCTGTAGAATGAATTAGCACCCTGCAACTTAGAAATATAGGCAGTAAGACATACTCTTGAGCTCCTTGGACGTCCTGATCGATCAGGATCATCCTGAGAACTTTCTCGATGACCGTTTGAACCAGCAGACAGTTGTCTCTTCTGACGGTCTCAATACCTTTTGTATCCATCTTGTCGTATTTATCAGGTCTTGTCCAGAATAAACCAGCATAACGCTTCTTGTTGATGAGCAAATATGGGAAGTAGACCTTTTCGAATTCTAGCTTGATAGGTTTGACGAATTTCGACGAGACGTAATTAGCCGCTTCTTCACCAAGTTTCATTGCTTCTTTTAGGTCTTTTGTTCCGAACTTGACCATGACGGAATCTGTGTCACCATAGATGACTTGAGCGTCATGGGAATAGCCATTTGCAATATTATACTTCTTCTCCACTTCTGCTTTTGTCTTCTCAATCATCTGTCGACCGTAACTTGTGGTACTACTGGCGATCTCTAGGCAGGGGAGTTTACCGGTTGTGGCACCGGTGAGACCGTAGACACTGTTGGCGCTGACCTTCAAGGCAAGCTGACGACCGTTCAAGACAGCCTTCTTGAAAGGGTCCGTCTCAACGGCTAGTTCTCTCTTGGCTTGCTTTCTTGCCGAAAGAAGTTCTTCAAGAATCTGGGCAAGAAGACCTTTTCGTTGCTTGACTGTGACGAACATGTCACCGTTCGGCGTAACGATATAATCCTCGTCTTTCTTCAGGCCGAATCTCTCCACTGCCTTCTTGTTCACGAGAGTCGTGTAACAAAGGTTATGTGCTTGCATAATACTGGGATACAGCGAAGCGAAATCGAGAGTCGCGATAGGGACATCGTAGAAACCACGAGTAGGTTCAATGACCGTAGCACCTTCGTATTGATCATCCGAGCTTTCTGACTTTAGATTTGGAATCACAAGCTTTTGCTCTAGAGCCTTTCGGAATAGTTGACTCATGAACTTGACCTGTTGCCCACGCGAAAGGAGGAAATTGAATGGGACACCTGTGACCCTAGCCATTTCTGTATAATTGGCGAGACAGGAGAGCTTGTCCATGAGTCTCTGGGGCAAATAGGCATCCTTCAAGCAGTATAAGGCCAGACGACGCCTGGACTCTGGCGTACCGTTGAAGAGCTCGGTGATCATCGTGTGATGGACATCTTCCTTTTGTTCTCCTAGAAAGTGGGAACACACTGAGTTCAACGTATAGCTCCTCAAATGGTGATCTCGCTGAATTAGTTGTAGAAGGTCAAGCTGTAAGCGTCCATTCGTGTTCGTGGCTTTTGTGTCCCGATTGCCCATCTGTTTGCTGGAGAAGTTCGTTTCTTTTGCCACCGATCTAACGCTGGGCAGACGGGTCCAGTACTCGAAACCGCCGATCTTGAGATGCTTTGCGCGGTCAAGCAAATATGGGAAATCGAAGTTGGCGATGTTGTAACCAGTTATCAAATCGGGATCGACCTTATCAAGAAATCGCTTCCAAGACATCAGCATATCTCCCTCCCTCTCAAACTCTAGAATTTGCGTTGCTACGATAGGACTCGTTTTGTCGAGGCAGAACACATTGCGGACGAAGGGCTTGCTCTCTCCGTAGCGTGTCACGACGTTCGCGATTTGGATCACGGGATCCTTATCCGCCTGTGGGAAGATACCCTTTCGTCCAGCACATTCGATATCGAATGATAGTATTCGCAACGGAGCCATCTTTGACCATTCGCCTTTGGGTTCGTGGGAAATCAGGTCTCGGTAGTTAATCTCGGCTTCGATTTGACAGCTCGATTGTCGCTGGTTCTCTGGGATGAGACGATACGACTTGGCGGGKGCTTCTACCCACGACATACCGGGGATCTGTTACGGTCAATATTAATCCTCAGTATAAGCTGTCCTGGATACGAACCTTGCAATCAACCATGAATCGTAAGATGTACGGCAAGTTATCGAACGTCCTTATGCCTCCTTCGACCCCCTTCCACTGTCCCTTCCAGTTTGCCTCATTCCTCTCAAAGGCTGAACGCACTCTCGGAATGAACTTAGGTTCTGTAACTGTGACCTTAATGTAGGGGCTCTTGGTGTTGCCTTGAAAGCCGTAGATATTTTCTCGAAGGACGACTTCGCAATGGTGTATAGCAATTTGATTTTGGGCTACCTGTGTCTCGAGATAGGCTTTGAATGCTTCGCAATCGTTGGGTGAGAAGGTGACCGGGGCAGCAACATAGAGGTAGTGCTTGAAATCTGTGACATGAAGCATGACAGAGTGGCCATTTTCAGTCACACCGAAAAGCTTCACAGTAGTGTGTCCACCATGGAGAGTACCTTCTTCAGCTTCTATCTGCTGGAAGGTTAGGTTATCCCTCTGGGGATCGAAGTCGACCACTGGAGGACGCTCCCATGCTTGGTCCTTCTCTGAGTTGGTATGCTTGAGCTCCGTGAGATCTTGGCTTAGCTTCTCGAGAACCTCAGACTCAAAAGTACTCTTTTGCTGGGTTGATGCTAGCTTCGAGCCAGGAACGCGCTGGGAACTATTCAAACGCGATGCTGGCGAGGAAGAAAGTGGCTCTAGGCGGCGCTTTTTCGCTGCAGACGGGGTTGACGGGATATTTCGGCGGTTAGAGGCGTCGCCAAAGACACGCTTCTGAGGTAGAACTTTGCTAGCCATGACTTCGTCTTGTGAGGACAGCGTCGATGGGGAGCAGCGGAACTAGAATTCAAAACATCAACTCGCCGTCTGGGTAAATTGTTGTTGATGGGGTTTGGTGGGTGGGATGAAGGCAACGCGGTGGAAGGGCAGGCACTCAATTAAAGTGGTTATCAGGAAAGCGCGTCATGTCGCGCGTTTTAAAATGGGTCCTTAGCGGGGGCACGCGTTAAAACGTCACGGATGCAGCTGCTCATGTCGACATTTTAATTGGCCAATAGCGCTTCGGCATATGCATGACTTTGATAGGCAACAGTTTATTCGCTTAACAAAAATTCACAGATCGAAATATGCAGTGTTTGTATCCATTTTGAGGCATTGGCCTCTGAAAATACCATTGGTTCCCTTCCCTGTTGACTAATAACTTTGTTAAGACCCGATATAAGGACATCGAGGCGAGGTATAGTATTGCAAGTAGATCAAGGAAATCTCTATGGGCTTCTAATGATACATTCTTGTTGTGCTTGAGATCCTTAATAGCACCCCGAGGTATCTACAGTTCTCGTCCGCTGGCCTTTTCGACGCTGTCCAGTTCCGGTTTCTCCTCCTCTACCACCTTTCCAGTAGGTGTCCAATCCAACGCCTTCAATCGCTCAGAAAGGATGGGGTGGGAGAAGTGGTAACTAGCATACACCCAGTCTGCGTCCATCGTGCTGAGATTCTGGATCTGGAGTTTGATAAGAGAGGAAGCCAGTTCACTCTTGTAACCCAGATTGTGGGCGAAGGCGTCGGCCTGGAATTCGAAGCGACGGCTCATGATGTTCATCAACAACTTGATTATAAGATCCATCGGCGCCAATGCATCCGAGAATAGGATAAACCCGATGATAATGGGGTGCTCCTTAGTGAAACCGAAGTCGGCATACAAGGAGGAGTTGTTGATGAAGACCGAGAATAGACTGAAGATATAGAACACATTGATCTTTTTGTTGTTAGTATAGGAAACCACCTGCAATTGAAACATTTAGACATACCTGAGAAATGGCAAAGAGCTTAGTAGTGTGACCAAGACTCCAGTGGCCGAGTTCGTGAGCAAGAACAGCAACAACCTCCTCGGGGGTGCTCTTCTCAATCAGTGTGTCGTAGATGACAATGTGCTTCTTCCACGGAAGTCCGAAGAAATAAGCATTGCTGTGCGCGCTGCGCTTGCTACCATCAATGACGAACAATTCGTGGAGTGGGAAATTCAACTTCTTCGCCAAAGCCTCGGTCTCAGTCTTCAATTTTCCTTCCTCTAGAGGAGACAACTTGTTGAAGAGAGGCAAGATAAAGATGGGATAGACCGTGATCATGAAAACCTGAAGAACAGCAGTGAAGAGCCATAGATAAGTGACGAACTGAGTGCCCGTCTTCTTCACGATGCTCAGGAAACCAGCGAGAATGGGAGGCGCGAAGACGAAGGCGAGCAAGTTCGACTTGATCATGTCTGTCACAAATAGCTTAGGAGTCTGCTTGTTGAAACCAAACTTCTCCTCCAAGACGAACGTGTGGTAGATGTTCGCGGGAAGCGACAAGACTTGCTGAATCAGGATGAAGGTTAGGACGAAGACAATTGAGTGCGAAATCTCTCCAGAGAAGCGAGCGGGCAAGAAACGAAGAAGGCCACCAGTCCAGGACCACAGTTTAGGAAGGACGTCGAAATGAATGAATGCGATGTTCTGAATCTGACCCCAGAGGCCCTTCACAAATCCGAATTTCGCTTTAGCACGACCATATTCCTGACTCTTATCATAGACATCTTGGGAGACTTCCTTCTCTAGTACCTTCGGCGGTTTCGTGTTCTTCAGGACGCGGTACTGGCGAAGCGACAAGAATTCCTCAAAGCAATACTGGGCGACAGAGAAGCCGATAATGAGCTTCTTCCATGGGAAAAGTGGTCGGTCCAAGAACCGAGCCAGGCGCTATTAAGGCGTCGGTTAGTATTTATCAGATATTAAGAGGCACTCGGAGCATACCTGGAGTACATCCATCTTCCCGAGATTTGAGATTTCGGTGCTGACGGAAGCATAGAGATCTCTCTTCTCAGGCTAGCTGGAGAAGAAGTGGGATGTAAGCTTCATTTAGATACCGTGTCAGCTCAAACGTCAACGTGGCTAGTGCTGGTGGTACAAGAGTACAAACTGTGGCACAGCAGCGACACAGCCCACCGTGGGTCCACTAGGTACATACATGTACAGATGCAGGTCCTACAATTATACTAGCAAATTCAACCTGTTTGACGTTTCTATATCAGGCTCGCATGTGCGTTCTAGGTGGCTCTGCATTCAATTGAGAAGGTATTCGTCGATACATGACACTTGATGGAAACCTTCAAAGAGCTTGTTTAAGACAGTTTTAGTCTGCATCGAGACACTGTTGACATGATATTGCTTTAGTCTGAGACTATATGCGAGAAGAGTCCTCCCAAGTTTGACTAAGGTATAGGCACGAAGCATTCGCCCCATTACATCCAGTATACGAGGTATCGCAAATGCCGACTTCCCAGGGACACCTGAACTGTTATATCCCGCCACCAGAGTCAATAACAACTCGCCCTACCGCATATTCGCTTTGACCCTTTCGAGAAGTTGATCCCGTGTATCTCCTTCTTGAGGGTGGAGGTTGCGCTAGATATATCATTTAGGCGATGGATCGTATTTAGTAGGGAATACGAGACAATCTTACAGCTGCCAACCATCTTCTTAGTTCCTCATGCGTCCATTCGTGAGGATCTCCCGTTGGGTCTGCGGGAGCAGGAAAGATGTTTCCACCCCACAGAGACCATGCGAGGGCCGCGGTAACAAGCCCGGAGAAGGCTTTGAAATAGAGCTCCATCAGTATTGAGAGGATGAAAGACACAGCTTCTTGTGATAGATAAATGTACCTAGCGTAGCATGCTGTTCGCATTTGGTTAGTTTATCATTGATCGCCAATAGGAAGTTAAGACTTCAGTACCTTTGATTTCATAGTGAGTCTATCCAGTGGAGTAGGCATGATGAGTTAACAACAGGAAGAGGGGAATAGGTAGATATTCATAGACCTAAAGAAGACACTCTGTGTGTCACTTCCATCTCAACTTCTATCACAGAAGATCAGGCAACTCTGTCCCTTTTAGAGTCCTCCAGCTAAGCAGTGCGGACTTGCCATCCCATGGGCAAGGGACATCGAATGATGACAGAAGCTAACGCCACGTCATGCGCCACGCATCCACCATCTTAGGTTCAATGGATGGTTGCGGAACGGCTCATTGTGGCCTGTGCGCAGAGAACTAGGGAATCTTATCTTTTATCGGGCACTGTGGGCGCGGAGCAGCCCTTGCCAAATGGATCTTTGAGAAATCGCTTAAACCCTGCTGTGGAATTTCGCCCACACAATTTCGTAGTCACGATCAGAAATCCAACTTCTCGATTTCCTCTCAGTATTCAACACCGAGTCATCCATCAACTCAGCCAAAATGCCTCAGGAAATCGCTGATATCAAGAAGGTATTGTTAATATTTTCGAAATTTAATTGGGAGCAATAATGGCTAACAATTGGGTATTTAGTTCATCGAGATCTGCCGACGGGACGACGCCAAGTGTACGTGATGCGAAAATATTAGGAATTTCCTATGCACAATAAATTCAGTCTAACAATTACTTTTTACAGCCGCGCGGATCAAGAAGAACAAGAAGTCGTCGCAGACCAAGTTCAAGGTCCGATGCTCTAAGCACCTCTACACCCTGATCCTCAAGGACTCCGACAAGGCCGAGAAGCTGAAGCAGAGCTTACCCCCGAGTATGCGCCGACTTCCAACACGATGAGGTGTACGTCAACTAACAATTCAACTCGCAGACCTACAAATCAAGGAGGTTCCCAAGAAGAACAAGAAGGGCAAGCACACCGCATAGATCTAGCCATGTCTCCGGGGAAAGGAAATTTACCAATCGCATCTGGGGAAGTGTTGGGATCAGAGGTGGAATAACGTCTACGAAAGGCAATTATCGGGAACCAAGGACACGATGCATATGTCCGGGCTGGTGTGTTTATAAGGCGGCGTCTAAGGATACCTTCCGAATTGATAATCTCGAGCGCGAAAAGCTTGTAGACAATTCAACAATTGCACAAGATTCAGAGACCAAAGGGCATTTATTGGTGCAAGGAGATCGACTGCTATTTATCGCCTGACAGTTCACAGAATCCTATGATAATGCTTGACATCTCGGGACTGCGCAAGGGGTACGAGAGCCGACGCCCACTTCTCGAAATTCGGATCTTTTGCCCACTCCTCGTGCCTCTCGACACTTGGCCAGCCAATAGCGATAACAAATTCTTCCAAAGCCGGGTCATCCTTTTCAATGCGCCAAGCGGATCTCACAACATATGGTTTTGCGAAGTCCTCCTGTAAACCCTTCACTTCCTCCCATTTTTTCTCAAATTCCTGGCGTTTCTCGGCCGCAATAGTGATCCTTGCCACGCTAAAGACGGGGCTTTCCAGCAGGGAAATCTCGCCGGGCACCCCTGATGAGTTGAATAGCCAGATGTTTTCGAGGTGAAACAGATATGTCTTGTTGAGATCATAATATTCGCCGAGTCCAGGGAAGACCTTCTGATTCTCAGGGCTCTGAATCCAAACTTCGTGTTGTGCGACAGAGTCCCAGTGTGCCGTGAGGAGGTAGATAGATGGGTCCTCGACTTGTTCGAATAAGCCAACACCACGACCGTCTCTGTCCTTTGGTAGGTCCGGGGCGTTGAGGGCGGTCCATTCATCTTGGACAATCAATGCTTGGTTTGTGGCATTTTTGCCTTGAGGCGAGAGGACGCCTAAAACTGCTGTGAGGAATGCCAACTCTGTGACTGCCATGTTGACTTGTTGACGAGTGAAATGATTATTTATGAACTGGCCGGTAGTTAATCCAGCTGTGAGGGACGAAGGAAATACCGATCTTTAAGTATTACTTATACTCATATCCTAGGCTGATGTGGTCTATCGCATCTCCTTCCTCATACGACAAGCCGCGTTGCGAATCGCTGCCTATACGCCATACTGCCAAATGCCCCAGTGCACGAGCTCCCCATGCATCTATTTGAGCTGCTGCGTCAGCSACTACTTTTCTTCCTAATTACTATAAAATTCCCCAGGCTTCTGGGCCTTCATGTTCTTTTAATTAACATAGTTAAGCGAATCTTGACTCATACACCTTATTCACGTTAATATATAGGTGTTATCGTTTAACATTTAGAGAGTAACGGGTATTCGTGAAAGCTATGACATGTTTATCGAGGAAGATGACGATGTCACATTTGACCAAATCGGAGATAATCGTACGCAGGCTGACGCCAAATACTCCTTAGCCAAGACTAATCAACGTATGAGAAGACGGATCTTAATAAGCGACACGGGACATCGCATCCGTAAAGGCTCTCGGACATTATCTTCTGTTCTGCTCCCGGCAACCTCGACGACGGTCGTCATAACTTCGATCGAGATGGAAGCACGCAATGTTCCAAGACTATCCCTACATCTCAATTCGTTCAATACCTGAGCTGTCCTATTGAATATGGTAGAGGAAACCGTGCCGACGGGACATAATTGCCGATGTCGATAAGCCAGTAGCGGTGAAGACCATGGAAGAAGAGACGACCATCTGTGCAGGCTTGCAAGTACATGAGCGCTTGATAGAAGTCTTGAGTCCACTAGGGGCAGGATAGTGACATCTTGCTAACGACGAATATCAGGCTCTTTCCTTTTTCCACCCACCTAGGCTCATAGCTTTCCCCCTCCTCAAAACGTGATTGGGGGCGTTGGGGGCTGCGCCTATCGCCCGTGGCATTTTGTGGTAGAACCAATATGTACGGCGTCTTTTGCCCTCGACACCGCCCCAATTGTACAGCTAAATCATATGGAAGACGATGGTTTGGCCAGCATAATCTACCATTTACATTTCAGGCATTATAGGGGTTGAATATGGGGGTGGATTGTCTCTTCACCGGTCTGGAATGGGGGCTCCGAGAAATGAAGTGGTGGCATCGCCCGGAGGGTTAGCATATTCTAGGCTGACTTGACGCCAAGTACTCCTCAGCCGCACATTGGTATTCTTTTCAGAGCCTTGACCCATGGCTCCTCTTCAACCAACCTCTTCGCACTTGACAAAGCTTCCAATGAGCAAGTAGATCCACCAAAGAAGGATGGCCGACCCTTTGGGAGCAGCTGGGTCCATCGTGGGCATCGCTGCGTTTGGCCTGCAGTTCGCAACGACGTTGCAAACTTACATTGAAGCAGTAGCCGATGCACGAGAAAGCTTGCGGGATATCGCCTTCGACGTTAGTGCGACAGCCTCAGCTCTGGAACAGCTTCATGAGTTCACCAAGACCGACGAGAATGGCAAAGCAATCGCGAATGATGCAGGGATGCAAGAGGTATCCCGATTGGCATCCCAATGTAAAAAGGTTTACACTGCAATCATCGATCTCATCGCTAAGGCTGTCGGCGTTCCAAGGGATGGCAACGGTGAAGTATCCTTGGACGCGTTGGATTTAAATGGGTTAAACGTCACAAGTTTGATGCAAAAACTCAAATGGCCTTTCAAAGAACCTCGCATCAAGAAGCACCAAGAGGAGTTGAGATGGCTGAAAATTAGCCTACTATTCCAACTGCGGCTCATGGAGCTCGCGAAAATGAAGATGATGTTGGTTGTATCCATCCCTTCGGCCTGTCATTGCTGACTTCGCGGACACAGGGCTCCGGCTAGATCCGTCGACGCTTGGGAGAAGGAAGCCGCTCTACAAGCTACTCTAGAAAAGCTCTTAAGCCGGAAAGAAGAGTATGCCAGGCAGATAGCTGCTGAACGGAGGCGGAGGAAGATGGAAATTAGAAAGACGGGCAAGGCACCAGTTAGGACATTTCCCATATTCACGGAAGAAGAAATTCGCACGCAAGGCCCAAACTTCGAACAAAAGACTTCCGTACCCAAGCCTCGTCGTAGCTTCGTCGGTAGCAGAGAGTCATTTCTGCTTAAGGAAGATGATGTAGTTGAAGCTAAAGATACTTCACCATCAGAGAGGCCTATCGACGGCCCATTAACATATATGCCCCCAAAGCAAATACCGAACCCACCCAAGACCAAGTCTACTCCTGACCCTATCTTGTAAGGCACATCATTAGCATTACACAACCTTCAGACTAACAAGAAGCAGCAACGATGCTCCTAGCGCAGCTATTGGGCCATCCAATACTCCGGCATTGGAGAATATCAGGAAGGGGGGGAGCGATACAAGTCCCTTAGTATCACCGGGGTCTGTTCTGGGGCCCAACCCCCGGGTTTTAGCTCACACATTGCCTACACCTTCTCTGCCTTTGTTTAATGCACCGGCAGATATAGTCAAAAACGGGGCAGCAACGCAGACTAATCTGGCGGACGCCGGCAATAAGGACAACCCACACAGTCGGACAACAATCCAGTCTACTCCGGCAGGCTCTAGTAATGAAAAGGCTAACCCGGAAAGCCAACCGGTAGCCGACTCTAACTCGACAAGTGATAATAAGAACGATGTGGAAGGAAACCCGCAGAGTCACGCAATGGACCTTCTACGCAAAGGACATTATAAACCGCGATCCTCACGAGGAATCTTTAAGAGTCTCCTACGCTTATCCAGGCTCTTCAAAAAACGAGATAGATTCGTCCACGACTGGGAAAACCAAGAGCTTGAAGCGTACCTCATCGAGAGCGACCCGAACCCCGCCCCTACCTCTACCTCTAACGCCAACATCATACGCCCGCTTCCTTTTAGTCGCCGGGAGCTAACCCACATGTTACGACAAATCACCGAGGTGAGAAACGGCGACATTTGGACACAGTACACATCACTGTCCTCCGCCCAGCGGACAAGCGTAGACCGCGCTATACAACAAGCACGCCACTTCAGCCCGCACAGGAGGACGTGCGTGGCAATCAAATCGAGCTCTCAGTCACATATCGGAAATGGGGATTCTTGTATCATGATTTTTCTTGCCCTCGGGCCCCCGGTCATCCCCGTGCACTTCAAATACGGCTCACATTACTATCAGTTCCCGTTCGAGTCGTGCCGGACGTGGGCGGGCATGGGAGACTTGATAGGGCGCTCCCTCAGCTTCCTCAGCGAGATGAGGAATATCGCCGTCGACCTCAACCACGGACGCTATGTCCTCAAGGACCTTCACGACCATACCATCGCACCTGCAATGTGGAGCAATGTCGTATGCCCTGGCCTGCTCGTGTTTCTAGTTTTCAACCCTCTCAAGGGGCGCTTCAATACGCCGCTACCACTACCGCCACAGGTACCACCGTTTCTATATGGGGAAGTGCCGCATCCCGGGCGGATTCCGAGGCGTTCTCCATCTCCMCCCCCCCTCCTCGACTTTAGACTTTTGTCACGGGGCTCGCCTTCGCCTTCGCCTCCGCCTCCGCCATGGAAGGAAAAGAAAGTTGAATGGGAAATGGATAGGGATAGGGATAGGGATAGGGATAGGGAAAGAGCGTCTTCCCGAACCCGCGAGCGCGTCGTCGAATCCGACTCAGACATTTCGCTCAACCCCTCGAGGGCAGACTCCGACGTATCGTCTTCCTATCTTACCGAGAGATCCGAGCCGGCTCGGCAATGGTTCGGCGGCGCCCGAAGCCATCGACGTGCAAGACCGAGGGTCACTGTGGTGGAGCACAGGGGGAGGAGAGGGGTCGAGACTTCCGATGAATCGGATCTGGAGGCAGAAAATGCAGAAGCTGACGACTTCGATGTCGGGGACGAAGAGGTTGATATCATCGATTTCGAGGCAGAGCAGGAGACAGCGAAGCTTGGACTTGGTGGGCTCTTGGGGAAATGGACTAATGCCTTTGATGTCCTTGGAGAAGACGAGCAGTAAAAGCAATGAGGTTTCCAGGTTAGGTTCTGAGCTAGCACGCGATCTTTACCCATCTCACTTACACCTACATATCACTTCAACACAGCCGGGACGTCATTTATGGGTTATGTATGTGTTTAATATATATATATACTCGCATGTCTTGGGGTAAGCAAAGCGCATGCACAGGTCAAAAAAGCTATCTACAAGTTTTCAATCTAAGGAGCCCTCAACTAGGAGGGACAGTGAGGTAATAAGCCCTTCCTAGAGGATACTGATTTTCCAGCCTCTTATTAATAACGATGAAGCATTAAAAACCAAAAACCCAAGACTTAGATTCATTATTCGTACGCGCAAGGGAACCAGTACCGGCTTACATGCCGAGGTACAAAAGGCCGCCGACAGCCATGAGCCCGGCAATGCCAGCTCCGACGCGAGCGCTGGCCTTGGAGCCGGCACCAGGGACGGGGCTTGGGGTTCCCGAGGCGGTGGTGGATGGCGAGCCGGGGAGGCCAGACGAGGGGCCGGATGGAGAGGAACCGCCAGTGGTCGTGGGGTAAGAAGGAGCAGACGAGCCCGAGGAGGATGAGCCGCCGGGGTAAGACGAAGGGCTGCCAGGAGCGCTGGAAGACGAGCCGGTAGGGTAGCCAGGCGCCGAGGTGGAACTGCCGGAGGATGGGTATCCGGTGGCAGTGTCCGTGCTAGAGCTGGAGCTCGAGGGGGTCTCGGTAGGGTAACCAGATCCAGTGCTGTCAGTCGGGCTAGCAGTTGAGCTCGACGAAGACGGGTAGTCCGTCGACGATGAGGGCGTGCTAGTCGGGTAGCTGCTGCTGCTGGTGGAGCTGCCGGTAGGACCGGAAGAGACGGCCTTGCAGAAAGCGTCGATTCCGCTCATGACGCTACCTGTTTTGAGAATTAGCTTTCAGTCCTCCGAGCTTATGACGTGAACAAAACGTACCATAATCAGTGGTAGAGCAAGCGTCGCGCAGGCAGACTTCACCATCCCGCTTAACAGTGTATACCTCGGCGCAAATGCAGGCGTTGTCGTCGGCACCACATGTGGTGTGCTTAGCGACAGTGTCCGAGATACACGGCGGGCCGCAAGCCGGGACATAGTCCGAGACGCTGATGGCGGCAGCAACGGCCGCGAAGGCGGGTAGAGCGAATACGCGAAGAGGTGCCATTTTCCTACTGTTGTTGTACCTTTAATAACGAGCGAACGGATCGAGCGGGCGAATTAGACCGGATCCTCTGTGAGATGAGACAGCCTTACTGCGATACTCGTGCACGTGAAGATGCGAGGGAGAGAGGGAAATGGGAACGGTTCCTTTATATGTAGATGGGATCAAAGAAACGTTCTTAGAAGGTGGTCGGCACATAGAAGTGGATCGGCATCGCAGTCGGACTAAGGCACCTTACGGTATAAGTATAAATGATCGACGTAAAATAGAGGTATTCATGACAGGGCTAATTGCCCGAAACTTCAAACCMCCCCATGTCCCTTTCTTGACCTGCCGGTGCTGTGTGCGGCGTAGCGCATTGCCATTGGAGTCGTGCACTATGTAATAGGGAGATAATAAGGAGATCATTGATTTTGGGGAGGCACGGGTGATCCTTGGAATAGGCTAGGGCTAGGCTGGCAGTCGCCTGTGAGTGGCCGAAGTTACAGCGCACATCCCGTATTCTTGATCTCTTGGCTCTCAATCTCATGCGCGGTTGCGTTGTTCACATTAAACTTTTTCGCCCTCTCGTCCCTGCATTTAGACGGCTCAGCCAACCAGAGCTCGTATCCGAAGGCTAAAGGGCTCACAAGGCCTGTTTCACGGTCCCGATTCGGCAGGKGGAGGGCTTGAAACGCCCGAAGGAACAGGCCGTACCTTCCCCTGCCCTATCCTATTGGTCTAGTGTAACGTGCCATCTTTGATGTMCCCCGGACTAACTATATCTCATCCATMCCTGCCGTTCTGTCATGTACCTGCCAACTGCCTCACATGCACTCACATGCCTCGTCCGACTTCAAGGCGCCTCCCCGACTCCTTATTCTTATTACCTAAGATGCCTGCCAGGTATTACCTGGTATCGCTCCAGCCATGGCAATTGCGCGCCGCAGATCGTCGGGKGCAGGTCCTGGTTTGGGTTCTTATGTGTGGGTATAAACCGCGATTTTATACCTCGGTGATGATACTTTCTACTCTTGGCTTTATTTTCTCTCGTCGGTGTTGGACTATTAAACCTCACGTAGGATTGTTACGTAGGTAACGAACATCCCTACTTCGTGTCCCCCTCCCATTCGTGACGTTGTTGGTTATCCGATTGATCCCGTGAGATATTTGTGTGGCTAGGACACAATTATATCGTCTTTGTTTAGGGCTGTGTTCGTATTAGAATGGATAGTTGGTAGCAGATGTGTCGAGGCGCATACACCATGTGAGCAGCTACGGGAGTTGCGCTCGTCGAATGTAAGATCAGATCTTCGCGCCTTGGTACAAGTTATATCGCCTTTTTCGAAAGCCGATGTGACTTCTTCTCCAACAATCCCATACACCACCGCGCATCGTTGACAATACAAGGCGAAGAGCCCTTTAGATCGTTCTTGGCAAGCTCTTCTCCGAGGTTTTTCGCCACAGCGCCGCGATTGAAAGCGAATTTCGCAAGAAAACATCCCCGCAAGTCGAAGATGGGTGAGACAAGTTATTTTTATCGACCTCGTGTCCAAAGGAATGGGTGTAACTATTTCGGGTGTTGTGATTTGAGGCTAAATATCTAAGGATGCCGCCTTTGTCGGAGGTCCAGCAGGACACGACTATTCTTGAATGCCGTACAACCTCCTGCCACGGCCCAAGGCGTAATACAAGGCATTGGTGCTCCCTGGGTACCTCTTAGATTTCTAAACAGGTACCCACATCTTGACTGAATCGCATTGATCTGCAATTCTAGCAGGACCGGGTTGTTGGTGCGCTTCACAGCTCGACGACCATCCACAGGTGCAACCACACCACAGTGCGCAGCACGTTCTATTTCCCTCATTAGACCACAAGTAATACTCTTGGCGTTCGCGAAACAAGGTTCTCGAGAAGCACCGATCCTATGTCGTATGATGTCAACTATAATAGAAAGCCAACACGACGCTACACGTAAATCCTCTTAAAGGCCGATAGGCGCGAGACGTCTGACCACCGTGATCGGATATAGTGAGGTTCCGCAGATATTATAATTAATATAGTATTATACTCTGAACACTCGGGTTGATATGGGAGAACAACTAGCCCTTTTCCTGTGGAATAGCCAGTTTAAACCGCAATGATAGAGCACTTTGCCACTACTACTATAGACTACACACCCACTCCTCTAGTGGTAATGGTATAGCCTCTTAAGGCGACGATATATTAACTTGCCCTAGCTTAGCATAGCATGGTTTACAATATGAGCACCGACGAAACATTCATAGCTTTTTTCTGCAAGAAAATCAAGTCAATTTTGTACAGTGTGTTTCTAAATCTACCGTTACGTTCAGATATATTACTATGTGCAGGTAGATATATCTTTCGTTTTAGAGTTTATACATCACATCATGTGTGTTGTCTCACGGAAGTCCTTGCTTACCCAGAAACTTGGCAAATTTCCCGAATCCTATCTAACGGGATCCATTGAGCCTTCCTCGGATTAAGATTGGAGGTTATTTCATCTGATAATATCTGTACACAAACTGCTTCTATACTCGATATGAAACTTAAGTCATAATGAGTGTAAAGTCAGGTTAATGAAAGTAGTTCTGACTGAACAACGTGTACATTATGGTAGTTGGTATATTGAATATATTACCACATAACGTCACATATAAAATCAGTTCTACAATGCGTCACCTGCACTAACTTAAGGCTACTATTATCATCGCGCCGCCGCAAGTTAGGATGTTTCATGGAGGCTCGAGTCGGCCATCTACTACTGACAGACCCGGCCGGGCCAACATTTGAGTGGTGATTGGTAAGTAGACAAGAGCAATCTAACAATAGTTGTTATAAATCTAGAGACGAAGATATGTCGATTATAAAATTAATAAGGAAATAGTTAGTAAATAAACGGATGCTTATTTGGCGATCGCCTCGGGTGAACTCGGTTACTATTGGTGGAGTGCTTACGACAATAAAGGGCGCGTTATAACCGAAATTTACATCCTATCTTCGGAGCCAAATGACTAAAACATGGATATATTGTGCTTCATCAAATAAGTCTATAGACTCTTTTCTGAGTCTTTAATATTTCATGCACTAGAATTCCTTATTTTCCAAAACCTAATTGAGGTCTAATCGCCCGCTCTGACGGAACATACATGCGCTAGCCGAACTCGGAGTCGCCTTCTCCATCATGTCAGCGGCCGAACGACATATTGACCCGGCCGCCATACGGGGAGACGAGCAGATTCAACTTGGAAGCTCTGGGCCGAGGCCGTCCACTGAGTTAGCTCCTATAGTTCCGCAGCCAACTCATGATGCGACGGCATCTAACCGGTACGTAGCCGAACATCTCCTACCGCGCTAGTCCCCTTCACTCGGGGCCGCAAGCTAAGCATGGACTCAGAGTAATATGACCTGCTGATTCGGGAACAGGAAGTCGCTCTTTATAGTGGCGTCCTCATTCACTATAGTGTTCACATGCTGTGGACTTAACTTCGCTTTTGGTGTATTCCAAGAGCTATATGACACTATGGCGCAACAGCCCGGTACTCCCTTCACCGGTGCTACCCCTGCACTTATCGACCTCATCGGAACGATCTCCATATCACTGATGACCATGGGCGCGCCTTTCTCTGTCGCCTGGGCCAAGAACTTCTCACCGCGCTGGGTTTCATTCCTCGGTGGATTGATCTTCGGGCTTTCCCTCATTTTAGCCAGCTTCGGAACTACGCTCTGGCACTTTGAGCTTACTCAAGGTCTGCTCCTTGGCGTTGGAACATCTATGCCGTACATGGTAGCCGTTACCGTGGCGCCAGCTTGGTTTACTGCACGTCGAGGCCTCGCGATGGGCATTATCTTAGCTGGGACGGGCATAGGAGGCCTCGTATGGGCACCGGTAATCAAGGCTCTTATCGACGCAATCGGCTTCCGGAACGCTCTCCGCGTATCTGGAGCTATATCTCTCGTCTTCGTCGCCATATCCAGCGCCGCCATGAGCTGGGAGCCCCAGACGCTCGCGCGCATCAACGCCGAGAATGCTTCGCGTGCCAGTCGCCTTCGAGGAATCTTTCAGGTACCCCTGATCGACTGGCACGTGGCCAAGACGCGCAAATTCGCTGCTCAGGGGCTCGGTGCTATTCTCCAGGCGGCTGCGTACTATACGCCTGTTTTCTTCTTCGCGTCGTACGCCGGTACTTTGGGCTACAGTGCGACGGCCGGCGCCAATTTCATCGCGCTTAGTAACGCGTGCAATGCCATCGGCAAGATCATCATCGGCCACCTTGCCGATCGCCTGGGCCGTCTTAACACCCTCTTCCTAACCACGTTTATTAGCGCGGCGATCACTATCGGCTTTTGGGTTCCGTCCACCGTGTACGGGCCCACGGACGAATCGCGGGGTCTGTTCATCAGCTTCGCCGTCTTCTACGGGTTATTCGCTAGCGCGTACGTTTCGCTGTTCCCTACGTGCCTCATAGAGATCTTCGGCATGCAGCATTTCGCCTCCGTCAACGGCGTGCTTTATATGGTTCGAGGCATGGCTACCCTGGTCGGCACGCCGGTTGGCGGTGCCTTGATTCGCAGTGCTACTGGCAGCAGCCCACAGGCTTATATCAATATGGCGGTGCTTGTCAGTGTGTTACTCTTCGCCGCTAGTGTCGCGGTGTTTTGGATCCGGGTTGAGGCTATGGTTGGACCTGGCAGGCACCTGGACTTGAAATGGAAAATGTAACCTCCGCCATAGACCTGTTTATATGCCGTGGGGATTAGGTATTTATTGAGAAAACTAAGAGTTTCGGACCTCCTTCATGCATTAAACCACGCTTTGGTGATTCGCAAGGCCCTCGAGTAAATGCTCACGTCTAAATAGTACCTCCAGTTGCTCAGCCCGACATGTACCGCATTGCAGGCCATATTCGCAACCACCGGAGCCTCGCGATCTGTGAGAGTTGAGAGCTTCACGACAACAGTGGTAGCAAGGCCGCACACCAAGATAACAATGACACCCGCGAATGCAGGTCCAGCAACTGGCCCAAAATCAACCCTTTTGAAATGTTCGCCCCAGCTCTCGTCCGGTCTTGTGAACGAGCGCCAAGTGGCCCAAACGAAGGGCTGTAGGGCTATTGCGGAAAGGATAGTGAAACTTATCAGACTGGAATAGACAATATCCTGTTCCAGGTTATCCCAATAGAAGGACACATTGCTCAGGAGTGCGGTGTCGGAACACAACTTTTCGGCCGAGCATTGAGTTGTGCCCGGCGCGTCGCGAATCATAGCTTCGACGCAGTCATATCCCTGAGTGATACCTTCTTGCTGAAGAAGCTCCCCCCATCCCGCACTTAGCACATAGAGACTGTACTAGGGCGAGGATGGCAAGAAGCCACGAGAGAAACTGCTTCAGACCGGGTCGGCTGCTCAGGACACACGACCACGGATGGTAATGGAGAGTGGAGGCCAACAACCAAATGCTCGTCCACGCAAATATCGAAACCGTCGAGTTCGGGACCGGATCTACCGCGAAGCGGATGAACGAAACCCACCAAAAGACGAAAGGACCGACTATAGTGTAAATCAAGCTGCCCCAGTTGATGATACCTACTTCCTTGAGGCTGGCGGTGCAATAATCCTGCTTTCCCCGCCCCACGTCCCAGTTCCGCTTGACGAAGGTGAAGAGGAACACGAGGCCTGACATGTTGAGGGTGTTCCACAGGTCGAACTTCGTCTCTCCGATGATGGAGGACCGAGCCACGGAGGGCACGACCTTGAATCCGTGGAAGCAGCTCGCGAACGTACACCAGTCATATTCGATGCCATTTTGGCCGCGCCATTGCGAGCTGATAGGGGTGTATCCACGGTCCAGGTACTCCTTGTCCAGCTCGTAAGGCGAGTTGCGCAGTATGTCCACGATCGCAGTGCAGTTAGCCGGGTCGGGAGTCAGAGCCCAGCATTCCTCAAACCGGCTGTTCTTGAAGATCGGGAAGTTTGGGCTTTCAAGTTCGAAACCCGTGTTGTCCGTGTTGACGAACTTGATGGTGAAGACGAATATCACGATCTGACTAATGATAGCGGCGGTGAGGAAGAGCCATGACAATACGTTGACGGTCCATCGTATGCTGCTGAATCTTTCCTGACTGGGGAATCTAGGAAACTCGCACTCTACCGAGCCTTTGATATTAAGCCTTTCGTTAGCGATGAAGTTATTTTTCTGTGGGTCTGGATCTCGAATACCTTCATACGAGTACTCAACTGGGTTATAAGTTGGATAGTAATTCCGGGTATGGCTGTGGTGACTCTGGTGATAGTCTCGTGAACGATGGTGACCATGGCGGTGACCATGGCGGTGACTGTGGTGGTGACCATGGTGACCATGATGCCCATGATGCCTTGAGCGAGAGTGATTCTCTCGATAATTTTCGTATCGTGCCATAGCTACATGTGGGGGTGAATAGATGAGATAGGTGTATTTCAGTTTCTTGAACTGAGTGTCTGTGTGAGCATGTCCGTGAGAGCGCCATATAAGCAAATAGGGGGACTATTATACTTATGCGACCAAGCATGATTGCTCATCTTGCTAGTCCACGGCAAAAGAGAACCCCGTAAGGAATCCTCTAGACCCAGTTAATGAGGCTCTTCGTGAAGGGGACCATTGCTATACCCCGGGAGCCCAAGCAAAGTCAGCCATTTGAAGACCAGGGATAGTCGCCTGCTACAGTAGTATACATATCCTGACGTAATAAATGTCCCCTGTAAACACTTGGCTACGGCCTCAGCCGCAGGAGCCCTGACCTCGAATCATACTCTACATGTAAGAATAATAAGGGGGTGCCAATAAATCGGCTCCGAGCTAACTTGAGGCAACGCGCATAGTTACGATCGCTGAAAAAGGCTGCGAGGCGTTTTCTTTCTTTTTAAGACTCAGCCTTAAATGTTCACCTTATACCTGAGTTTTATGAAGGCTATTATGCACCAGTTAAGGATTTTTATTAAAAATTTCTTATTAAGGAAATTTCTTTTATCGATCTTAAAATTTTAACTTAATGTTATATAAAAATAAGAAATATTAAATTTAATTAATATAATAAAAAAATATAATAAAAGTTATATAATAAAAATTATAATAAAAGTTATAATAAAAATTATAATAAAAATTATAATAAAAGTTAATTTATATAAAAAAGTTAAAAAAAATGTGTAAAAAATTTTATATTATAATTAAATATGTTAAAATAATGTTAATATATAAATTATTAAATTAATTTAAAATGTTTAAATAAATTTTTATTAATTAAATAAATATATTAATTAAAATTATTTATTTATATTTTTATTATAACGTTATTAATAATATTATTAAATTAATTTTAAATATAATTTTTTTATATTATTTTAAAAATAAATTAAAAAATTTAAACTTTTATTTTTAAATATTTAACTTATTTTTTTTTGTAAATTTATATAAATATATTTTTTATTTAAAAGTTTCTTTATTTAAAATATTAATAAGTATTTATATATAATAAAATATTAAATATATATTATAATTTAAATTAAAAAAGTTATTAAAGTTTAACGTTATAAATATTATTTATATTTATAACTTTAATTTTTTAAGTAATAAAAAATTAAAATAAAGATTAAAATATTAATATATATAATAATTTTTTATATATTATTAATAAAGTTATGTTTAAATAATTTTTATAAAAAAAGATTATTAATAAAAATTGTAAAAGTATATTAAATATTAATAAAAAAGTTATATTAAAGTATTTTTTAAATAAAAATATTATTATTATTAATAATAAAAGTGTATTAAACATTAATAACTTAATTTTATTTAATATATTTATATAAATTAAAAAAATAAGTAATATATAAATAATTAAAGTTATAATAAATGGAAATAAACTTTTTAATATTACTTTTTATATTTTAATCTTTTTTAAGTTTTTTAAAAAAAGGTGGAAATTTATAAATATATATTTTATTAATATTTCTTAATTATATATTATAAATAAGGTAATATTATAATATTATAAAAATAAAAGAAAAGAAGTTAAAAAGTAGTAAAATTAAAGATAATTTTATAAATTATTAATTTAAATTAAAAATTAAAGATTAAAAAAATAAGGAAATTAAAGATAATAATTAAATATAAGATAAATTTAATTTAAATTAAGATTTAATATATAAAATTTATATTATTATTTAAAGTAATTATAAAATATATAAATTAATTATTAAATTAAGTTATTATAATTATATATTTATGTTAAAAATATTTAAAATCTTAAAATTAAATATTTATTTTATTATAATATATTATATTAATTATATTTATAATTTTTAACCTTAAAATATGTAAAATTTAAAAAGGTTATTTAATATTATATAAGATTATATATTCTTTTATTTTTATAGATTTTATATTAAATTTTAAGAATTTACCAATTTTATTTATTTATAACTTTCTTTTTAATTTATTTAAATTTTTAATTTAATATTAATATTTAATGAAAATTTTAATAAAATAAAATTATATAAAATTAATTTTATAAAGATTCTTAAAAATGATATTTATATTAAATTTCCATTTTTTAATTAATATTAATTATAACTTAATAATTTTATTTTATCCCCTTTTTTAAACTTATTAATTAATTTTATAATTATCTATTATTAATAATATATATTATTTAAACATTATATTTTAATAAATTATATTTATATTTTTAAAAGTTTTAAAGATATTTTTATTATTAATAAAGTAATTATTAAAATAAGTTATTTAAATAAAAAGCCTTTAATTTAAGATTATAATTATGTAAATATTTATAAAGTAAAGGTTATTAATTTAATAAAAAGTCATTTATAAAAGATAAATATTATCATTTTTAAAATATTCTTTTAAAATAAAATATATATATATATTTATAATTTTTAAAATATATATTAATTTAAATCTTATATTTTAAATTAATGATTAAGATATTTTTATAAAAATATATATATCTAATGTTACTTTTATAATTACTTAATTATATTTATTATTTATAAAAAAAAATTCTTTTAAAATGTAAATAAAGAATCTTTTTTAAAAATAAGTAAAATTCTTATTAACTTATAATTTAAATATATAAATACTTAATTACATTATTTTTAACTTAAAGTTATTTAAAAGTTATATTATTATTTAAATTAAATATAATATCTTTTTTATTACGGTAAATATTTTTTAAAAAAGGTTTAATTTTTTTTTTATATATAATAATCTTAATATTAATAATATTATTATTAATAATGGAAAAATTATTAATATTATTAATTAAAAAATGATTAATTATTTTAAGTTAAAATAAGTTATAATGGTTTATATTATTTATTAAATAATAAGTTATAAATATTTTAAAAAAGTTAATATTTTTAAAAAGTAAATTTACGATTTAACTTTTTAAAATAATATATATATAAGTTTAAAAGTTAAAAAGTAATTTTTATTAATAATATTTTTTAATATATCTTTAAAATTATATTATAATATTATTAAAGGTTTCTTTTTTTTATAAAATATTTTTAATAAAAAATATTATAAGTTTTTTTTTATAATGTTTTATATTTTTTTATAATTTTTTTATTTAAATAAGTTAATTTATTAATACCTTTTTTTATTTATTTTAATAATTATAATTAAACTTAATAATTTAAATTTATAAGTGATAAAAAATATAATCTTTTAAAATTAATAATTTTTAATAATTAAATATATATAATTATAAAGTTTATATTTTTTTTTAATAAAAATTTAAATATTAAATTAAGGAATAATTTTTATAATATTTAATTTTACATTTTATATTTTATAATAATAAATATTAAAATAAATGTGTATTTAATATGGTTAAATAGTTTTATAATAAGTGTTATTAAAATCTTTTTTAAAAAGAAAGGTAATAAATTATAATTAAAATTAGTAAGTTATATATTAACTATTATATTTAAAGAAATAAAGAAGGTTTTAAATAATTTTATAATTAAAAATATTTTAAGTTTAAATATATATATTAATAAGTTTAAATTAAATATAAAGCTTTTAATAATATATTTAACTTTATTAATTATTTTTAAAGCTTAATAATTATTTTCTATAATTATTAATAACATATCTTTAATAAAGGATAAATATATAAATATTTTAAGGTTTAAATTATTTATTATATTATATATTTTACTTAAAGTTATAACTTTATTTAAACTTTTAAGTATATATTTAAATAAGAAAATATATACATTTTATTTTTATTTTTTTATGAAAATAATTATAATTTATAAATTAATAATATATTATATAAAATTTAACGGTGTAATAACTTTAATTTTTTTATTTAAGATAATATTTTATAGTTATATTATTTTAAAGTTAAATTAATATATATTATTAAAAGTTAAGTTATTTTTTTTTAAACGTTATAATATATTAGTATATATTATATTAATTATTTTTATTTATTTTTTAAAAATAATAATATTAGTAAATTTTATAAAAAGTTTATGTTTAAAATAATGTATATTTTTTTTAATATTAAAAAATAATCTTATTTTTTAAAAAGTTTTTTTATTTATAAACGTTTTAAGGTAAAAAAATGATAAACTTTTAATTAATTTAAATTAATAAAAATTATTATATAAGATAATTATAGGTATTTTTTTAAAATCTTTATTATATTAATTATAAACTTATTAAAGCTTTTTATATATTTTATATAAACYTTTTTTAAATATTATATTATATTTATTAATAATAAAAATGTTTATATTTTATTAAATAAATTTTTTTTTATATAATATTTTCCTTTTATTAACTTAAAATAATTTAATAATAAAGTGAATAATAATATTATTTATATTAAATTAAAGTAAAAAGTTTTAAAAGAATAAAATAATAAGTGTATATAAGTTAATTAAGTTATATATATGTTATTACGCTTTATATTATTTTATTATTTTTAATTAATGAGATATTAATTTAATTAATAAAAATTAATAATAATAGCTTTTTTTTATTATAAGGTTATTTACATTATATTAAGTTAAAAAAAAGCGGGAAGTTAATTTAAAATAAAGTTATTAATATTAATAATATGAGTTAATTTTAATGGTAAATTATTAATTAAAGTAAAAAATATCTTAAAATAAATGCGAAAAAAGTATATTTTAAGCCGTTAAAAAAGTGGTATATAAGGGTATTATATATTATTTTAAATATTATATGTTTTTAGTTATTTTCATAAAGATTTATATGTTATTAAAAAGTTAATTATTTAATTAAAGTTTAAACCTTTATATTTTATTATTAAATTATTTACCTTAATTTAACTTTTTTAAAATATATTTATAATATTTTTATAAAAGTATATTTAAATAATTAAGGTTAATATATAAAGATAAAAAGGTTAAAAAATAAAATATTTTCATTAATTAATAATTTTCTTAACTTCTTTTTTACTTTTTAAATTTATAGTTAATTATTAATTTTAATATTTTAATAAGCTTACTTTTTATACGTTTTTTAACTAATATTTCGTAAACTTTTTTAAGTTTTAATTTAGCCTTTTCCATTTCCTTTTTTTTATTAATTATTTAATAATTATAAATATCTTAATTAAACCATTTAACCGGAAAAGTCAATTATAGTTTTACTTTAATAAATTTTTAAATGTTATAAATTTAACGGTATAAAATAATCAACTTTTTAAAAGTATATTTTTTAATTAAAATAAAGTTAAGGTTAAAAATCGGTTTAATAATTAAAGGGAATAATTCATTAAAATTCGGTTTTTATAAAAGGCTTTAATTTTTTTCTTTTTTTAATAATTTCTATTTAAATAACTTAAAAATAAAAGTAATAACTTTAAATTAAAAAATCGATTTTTTTGTAACTTTATCGATCATTTTTTTATTAAAGTTTAAATCATTAATATTAATATTAATAATAAAAGGTTAATATTCTTATTAAAAGTTATTATTAAATAAAAATTTAAAACGATTAACCTTATTTTTCTTTTTAATAACTTTTTATTTAATAGTTAATTTATTTTTAACCTTTTTAATGTTTATTTTTTAATTAATATTTTATTTTCTTAAAGCCTTTATTAAAAGCTTTAATATATCGTAATTAATAACTTAGTAAAAATTTAAAAGATAAGTTTTTTTAAAAGGTTTTTCTTTTTTAAATAAGTTATTAATTATTATAAAAAAAAAAGGTAACTTTAGTTTTATAACCTTTTCTTTAATTATAATGTTAATAAAACTTAAAATTAATTTTATAAATTAATTAAATAAATAAAGATTATTTCCTTCCTTATTAATATAAAAGAAATGTAAAAATTTCGGCTTTTAATAAATAATATAAAGAAAAAGGAAAGATTAAAACTTATAAAACTATTTATTATATTAAAAGATTCCTTTTAATTAAATAACTAAAGTAAACTTTTTAATCCTTATCTTCTTTTTAATTTAATTATTTTATTTTTTTTATAATTAAATAAAAGCGAAATTAACTTTAACTTAACCTTTTAATAAAATATCGAAACTGTAAAGGCGTTATTAATTAAAAATATAAATAATTATAAAGAAATAAAAGCTTTCGTATCTTTTTCTTTACGATTTTCGGTTAAAGTTAAATAGATTAATATAACTTAAAAAAAGGATATTTTTAAAGTTATTTTAAAGTATTTTATTTTTAATTAAAACATTAAATCTATATTTTTTATTATAAAAAAATGCTTAAAAAATAAGTTTTTTAATTATAATAATATTTAAGTTAATTTTATAAATGGCAATTATTTATAATAACTATATTAAATATAAAAAAAGCTATTATTTTTAATGATATATATTTAATATATCGATTAAGTTTAAAACATTATTAATTATTTAATATTTTAATTAAATTCTTTTAAAAGTTATATTATTTTTAATTAATTTAATCCATTTTATAAGATTATTAAACCTCTTAAAATAAAAGGTTATTAATTAAATTTATACTTTATTAAAAAACTTATTATTTATATTATTATATAAAAAGTTATTATATATTACTTATAATAATTTATTAAGCTTATTTAAGTTTTCTCTTTTAAAGGTATTTTAAATAAGTTTAATATTTACTTTATTACTTTAATTAATAAGTAAAAATATCGTAATAAAGTTAAAAATGAAATGTGAAATTTTAGTTAAATAATTTACGTTAAATTAATTATTTCTTAAGTTTAAAAAGTCCTTAAATAAAAAAAAAAACTTTTATTTTATTAATTATATATGTAAGTTTTAAATTATCGCAATTTAATTTACATTAAAGTTAAATTTAATAAGTTAATTTAAAAAGTATATTATAAAAGGAAAGTTTTTTTTAATTAATTAAAAGGATATTTTTAATTATTTTAATTAATTTTTATATATATTAAACTTAATTAATTTTACTTAAATAAGCGATTTTAACTATTTAAAAGCTTTATATAATTTATTAAACTTATTATATTTACGGGGGTAATTAATAATAATCTTAAATATAATAACGTTTAACTTTAAGTTTTTATATAACTTTTTTTCTTTTTTCTTTTTATTATTATATATTTATTAAGTTTTAACTTAACTTTAATTTACGATTTATTAATTATGTTAAAAGGTCTTAATATTTTTAAAGGTGTTTTTAAGTTAAATACTTTTATTAAGGCTTTTTTAATAACTTTCGATTTAATAAGTAAAAATTTCGCTTTTTATATAAGTCGTTTAAATAATTATATTTCATTTTAATTATTAATATTAATTAATAATTCCTTTATTTATAATATAGATTCCTTTTTAATTTTAAAATATTATGTTAAAGTTATAAAAAAAAAGGTATCATTTTAAAGGAAGTAAAAGATTTTATTAATCGAAATTTAAAACGATTTATAAACCGATTTAATAATATTTTTCCCTTTTTAAAATATTATAATATGAAATTAAATTTCTTAATAAATAAAGTTATAATACTTCCTCTTAAAGCTTTAATTATAGTTAATGATTTAAATTAAGAAATATTTAAATTTATTTATTTTTTCTTTAATTTTTAATTAAAAAATCGTTTAATCTTTATAATTAATATAATTTTAAGCTTATATTATTTCGCTTTTTTAATTATAATATAACCGTTAAATTTAAGGTTTAATGATTTATTTTTTATATAATTTAAAAATTACTTTTTTATTAATATGCCTTTTATAAATAAAGTTAAATAAATAAGTCGTTAATTACTTTTTTACTTTTTTAATAAGCTTATATTTTAATTTTTTTTTAAATAATTTATAATATTTCGATTTATTTTTTAAAAGGTATAGTTAAAAAGAGATATATATAATAAAAGATATAATTAATAAGCTTTTAATATATTATAAGTTTTAATTTATATTACCTTTTAATGGTTTTTTATAAGCTTTTATTATAAGTAAAACCGATATATATTAATTTAGTTTAAAAGGGTTTTTTAAGTAAATTAATGTATTATTTAAATAATAAGCTTTAAAAAGTTAAAAGATTATTTATTTAAACGTTTGATATTTTAAATAAAGTTCCTTATTATTATTATAAAAAAAGATATAAAATTTTAAAAAGTGATAATTATTTTAAAATATTTCCCTTTTTTAAATATCGATTAATTTTTAACATAGTAAAAAGGTTTTATAAAATTTATTATTACTTAATAAAGGTTAAAAAATATGAGTTTAAAAATAATAAATATAATTATTTAAAAGTTTAAAATAATTAAAAATTTCCTTTATAAAAGTATATTAAGTTTAATAATTCTTTTAATAATAAAGTGATTAATAATATTAAATTTTTAAAGTAAATTAAAAAGTATATTAAATTAATAAATTAATGATAATCTTCTTTTTATAATTATTAAATTATTTTAATAATAATAAAAACATTAATTTAAATAATTATAATTAAATTAATAAATGGTAATTAATAATTAACGTAAATGTTATAAAAAAAATTTTAATGATAACCGTTTTTTTTTTAATTATAAATAAAGTAATAATATTTTTTCTTTTAATATTTAAAATTATAATAATTCCTAATTAATGATTTTTTTTCTTATTAAATAAGTGTTTTTATTGTTATTATTATTATTTAATTAATTGTTAATAATAATATATCTTTTTTTATATTTTACCGAAAGATAAATCTTAATTAATTTATAAATGGTTTTATAATCTTTTTTTAAAAGTTTTACCTTTTTTTAATTTATAATATTATTAAGTTTAATATTAACATTTTTTATTAAAATATCTTTTAATATTTATATGTTTTTATTTAAATTAATAAGTTTTTAATAACTTTCCTTATTTTATATAAAATGCTTTAATTAATTTCTTATAAATACTTTTTAAATAATCTCCTTTTTTAAGTTTTTAATAATATATCGATAATTTTATTAAACTTTATATATAATATAAAAGCCGTTTTAATTATATTTAAGTTTTTATAATTAAGATTTATTAATGTGTTTTAAAAGATTATATAATAATATTAAATCGTCTTTTTTTAAAGGTTTCTTTTTTATTTTATAAACTAACTTTTTATTATTCTTTTTAATGTATTACTTTCATTTTTTAATAATTATTTAAGATATGTAATTAATATTTATTAAGCGTTTTTTAATTATTTTAACCTTTATAATTAATAGTTTTTCGTTAAAAATTATATCATTTTAATTTAAAACTTTTTAAAAAGGTATAACGGTTTTAATTAATAAAATTAACCTTTTTTTTATATATTACTTTATAAAAGTTAAAGCCATATTTTTAAGTTAATATTTTATTAATAAAGATAATAATATTTAACTTTAAAACTTATTTTTTACCTTTTCTTTAAGTTATTTTTTCGAGGTTAACTTTAATTAATTTATAACCGACTTTTATTTATTTTTAAGCTTTTAAAAAATAAGTAAATCTAACTTTCCGATTTATTTTTACTTTTTTATAAGTAAATATTACTTTAACTTTAAATTTAAGACTTTTATCGATTTTTATTTTTAAAAGGACTTTATATTAAAGGTAAATCTTTTTAATTAAAAATTTTATAATTAATTTAAAATTAACCTTTTTTAAAGGTTTACTTTTTAAATAGTTTATTAATTATTCCTTAACTTTAATAATAATTATATGCTTTTAATTATTAAGTATATATTAAATATTAAAGATTTAATACTTAAAAAACTTTAAAAGTTTTAAGCTTTTAATTAAATCGGAAAGCTTTTTTAAGTTTATTTTTTAATATTCCTTATAAAACCATAATGTTTCTTTAACGTAAGTGTATATATCTTTTTAAAAATATGTAAATGATATTTTTTTATAAGTTAATTTTTATCTTTTATAAGCGAACTTAATATAATATAATTAAACGATTTATTTCTTTTAAATTTTATTATTTACTATTTTTCGTTAATAATGTTTTTTATCTTTTTTTAAGAAAAGTATCCTATCTTAAATTAAGTATTTTAAAGCTTTATATTTAAATATTAATTTAACATTTTAACTTTTCTTAAATTATATATCTTTAAGTTTTATAAATAATTTTAAAGTGGTTAAAAATCTTGTTATTTTTTTTAACTTAATATTTTAAAATTTATCTTTATTTAAAATAGGAGTTTTATTTTAATTATTATTATTTATTACTTATATCATAAAAAAAGATATTAAATTTAATTAAAGATTAATAAAATTATCAATATTTCCCTTTTATTAATTATTTAACTTATTTAATAAATCACTTAATTTTTTTAATAAAGCATTAATAATTATATTTTTCTTTTTAATAATATAATAAATCTCGAAATTAAATATTTTAATATACGTTATTTATTTTATAAAGGTAATGTTAAAAAAACTTAAAAATCTATTATTTAATTAAACGATTAAAACTTTAACATCCATTTATAATATAAATTAAACTTTATAAAAATAATTTCGTAACTTTTTTAATAATTTTAAAATTATTAAATATTTTTATTTTATGAAATTATAGTTAAACTTTATGCCTTTTTAAGCTTTAAATTTATATTTCGAAAGCTTAATTTTCTCGTTTTTACTTATTTATTTTAACATTACTTTTTATCTTTTTTTTAATATATTAATGTTTAAAAAGATTAAATAATCGAAGTTATAATTTAAAAATATTAAATAAGGAGTTATTATTAAAGACTTTTATAAAATAATTATAACTTATTTTTAAAGTTTATCTTATTTAAAAGGCTTATTTTTACGAAGTAAAGTTATTAAAAAAAAAGCTTTTAAAGTATATTAATTAATTTATATTTAAAAATAAACCGTTAATTTAATAAAAGATTTAACCTCGTTTATAAATTTACATTTTTTTTATTTAAAGATTTTTTTGACTTTAATAATAATAAGTTATCTTTTATTAATATTATAAAAATAATTAACTATTTTAGTTAATCGTTTATAAAATTCCGATTTTATTACATTTATTATAACTTTTTTTAATTTAAAATTTAATAAAATGTTATTAAGGTTTTTTATATATTTTAAAATAAAACGTTTAACTTTAAAACTTACTTCTTAATCGTTATATTTAAATTTAAGTCTTTTAACTTTAACGTTATTAAAAAAGGGATTATATTTATAAAGTGTAAAATTATATAATAAATAAGTAATTACCTTTAAAAATTAAACGATTAAGTTAATAACTTTTTAAAAAAAGGTTATTATTTATATTAAATTAATTAACGTTATAAAAGTTATTAAATCTTTATTAAATATTAATAATATAATTTAATTATATTTTAAAAAAAAATCAATAATTAATAATATAACATATATCGCAAATTTTTTTATAAACTTATCATAACTCTTTAATAAGAAAATATCTTTAATTATTTTTTTATTAAGCTTTATAACTGAATTAATTAAATATAATCTTTTATTTTTTTTTTTTATTATAAATTAAACGTTTCGGTATAAGTTATAGCTTTTTTTTAAAATTTTATTTTAAAATCTTTTTTAAAGAATCTTAATTACTTAAGGTATAAGTGGTATAAAGATTAAGATATTTTTTACTTATTAAGCTTTATATAAGATAATTTTAATTTTATAATTAAAGGTAATTTTATCGCGTATTTTTTTTTATTTTATTAAAATCTTATGTTAAAGTTATTTTTTTTCGAAATAATACTTTTATAAAAATATCTTTTTTTTAATTAATAAGTTTTATATCTTTAAATTTTTTAAGGATTACATTAAAACGCTTTAAAGTTAATTTAATTCCTTTTAATTAAGTTGTAAATTTAAAAAAGATATTTATATATAAGCCGTTTTTTAAAGATATTAATAAATTTTTTAAATTTTTAATTATTTCTTTTAAAGTTTCCTTTTTCTAATTAATCGATCTTAATAATATAATTCCATTAAAAAAGACGTTATTTACAAAATTAACCTTTTAAGACTTTAATTTATATATAATATTTACTTTAATAAAGTTTTAATTAATTTGTCATTTTTTAAATTAATTAACTTTTTTTTAAACTTTTTTAATTATTTCTTTAACGGCTTATTTTATAATTTTAATAAATTCTTTATTATTAAAATTAACTATTACTTTATTACCTTTTTCTAATTAAAAAAAATAATCTTTTTTAATAAAAATTTCCTTATTTTAAAATAACATTAATTCCTTTTAATTAAAGATATTAACGGTATAAACCTTTATAAAAAAATCGATAAAAAGTATTTTATAACTTATAAATAAATTATCTTTAATTAATAAATTTAAAGGTTTATTATTATTATTATTATAACTTTAAGTAATAACGATATTTAATTTTCCTCTTTATAAAGATTTATTAAATTAATAAAAGTTTAATTAAAACTTTTTTAAAAAGTTAAAAAGATTTTGATTTTTATAAATTTAAAAGTTAAGTATTTTATTAATATATTTTTATTAAAATAAAGTAATATTTTAACTTAAAAAATAAAGTTAATTTTTAATAAAAGCTTTAAAAAAACTTAATTATCATTAATTACATATATTAATATAAAAAGGCAATAACTTATTAACCATATAAATCTTTTAATTAATCTTTAATAAAAGGTTTTAACATTAAATTTAAATTTAATTTAAGTTATTTTAATAAATTTTATCGATATTTAATATTTTATAACGTAAAATTTAATTATAATATAAGCTTAAATACCAGTATTAATAATAGTAAATATAAAGTCTTTTTAACTTATTAATTCGATTTTAACTATAAACTTTAATAAAAGTTTTATATATATAAAAGTATTATTAATAATTAAAAAATTTATTAACTTTCTTTCTTTTTAAGTTTTATTTTTAAGTATGTTTTAAGTTTATATTATAAAAGCTTAAATATATAATTAATTAGTTTTTTAATTTAATCTTTTATACTTTTTAATTATCTTTTTTATATCTTTTAAAATATCTTTTATATATATTTTAATATATTAATTAAGTTAATATTTTTTATTTTATTTAATTATATATTTATAAATTCGATTTAAAAAACTTAATATATATTTAATTATTTCTTTTTAAAATATTTCGAATCTTTTAAAATAATTAAATTATATTTATTTAGCTTAAAACTTTTTAAGCTTATAATTAAAAAGGTACTTAATTTTCGAGGAATTATTAATAATCTTTTTCTTTTTATTATTATTTAAAAGAGAAAAATTAGGTAAATTAAACTTAAATATTTTTTTTTTTTCCTTTTTAAAGATGTTTTAATTAATAAGTTTTTTTAAAGCACTTTTTTACCATTTAATGGCATTAATCATAATTATGTTTCCTTTTTTAATTTATTTTTTATAAATACTTTTAATAAGTTAAAAATTATTTTAATTAATAGTAAATTTAACTTATAAATAATTAAATAAGTTAAGCTTTAATAAATCTTTATTTACTTTTATTATATTAATAATCTTTATTTAAATTAATTTTTTAAGTTAATAACTTAAATTAAAAGAATTTTTTAAAAAAGTAAAGGTAAAGTTTAAGGTAATTAACTTAGTTATTATTAAATGGTAATATACTTTTTTAATAACTTTATATCTTACTTTTTAAAAGTTATATAACCATTTAAAAATAATATATTTAATCGAGTTATTAACTTTTCGAGCATTTATTATTACCTTTTTAAAAATAAAAATTCCTTTTAAGTTTTTAATATAATTAATACCTTTTAAAAGGTATTACTTATATTTCTTATTATAATATATAATATTTTTTTCGTTTAAAATTACTTAAAATAAATAATTATAAAACTTATATCTTATATTATAATAAAATTAACATTTAAACTTTTTATAAACATTAAATTAATTAGGAAAGTTTTAATTAAATATATATATAAAATTTAATAACTTTATAAAAAAAAGGGTTTTTAAGATAAGTTTAAAGTTCTTAATTTTATAATTATAAAAGTATTTATTAAATATTTAAGTTATATTTAAGTAAATTTAATCGTTTATATATAAGCTCTTATAATTAAAATCGAGGTATTTAAATTAAATTAAAGTTTATTAAATAACATAAAATTTCTTTCGAAATTTTAAACGGTTATAACGTTAAAAGTTAAGCTTAAATTATTAAATCCTTCTCGTTATTTTATTTAACGTTAATTCCTTACTCTTTAATTAATTAAATTATTTAAAAATTGTTTTTTTTAAAGGCATATCTTTTAAACTTAAATCGTAAATTTAAAATTATACTTATTATTAAAATCTTTTTTCCTTAAAGGTAATTTTATTATAACTTAATTAATTAAAAAGGTTTAAAAAAGATTATTAACTTTAATAAAGTTTATTATATAAATTAACTTAATTATTTACTTATCTTTTAATATATTTAATAACTTTATTATAAGATTAACTTTTTAAATTTTTATAACATTTAATTTTTAAATAATTTATAATATCTTTAATTATTTTTACTTAAATATAATTTAATAATAAAATAACGTTATTATTATTATTAATATTTAAATTATACTTTATATTTTTTAATAAAGTTTAATAAGTTATAATTATAATATTAATTTTTTTTAAATTATTATAAATCGGTCCTTTTTTAAAATACCTTAATTATTTAATAATAAATAATTATTATTAAAGGTTTAATATTTTAAAAGCCTTTTTTAACTTTTCCTTTATATTATTAAAATTAATTAAATTATTAATTATAAATTTAACTAATTTTTAAAATTTAAGAGTTTTTAATTAAAAAGGGATCTTTTTAATAAGTTTATTATCGCTTATTTAA